>CM064580.1:29928683-30528683 GCA_032716605.1 Paralithodes platypus
GTCACCAAAACAGGTTCAGAGTGGGAAGGTGTGGTAGGTGATAGACAGGTGGCCTGTATCAGACAGTGATCAGAAGATCCAAGCGGGGACCTCACTGTAACATCATAATTTTCTGAATTGGTTGTTAAAAATAAGTCCAGTAGGTGGGAATTATGATTAGGATTATCTGGTACACGGGTTGGTTGGTTGACTAGTTGAGTGAGATTAAATGAGTCTGCAAATAGCTCACATTCAAGACCAGCATCATCAGTCCTGGCTGAATGAGTGAGCCATTCAACATTATGGACATTAAAATCACCCAACACAGTGATTTCAGAAGAAGCATTTAAGTTGAGGACACCGAGTTGTGAGGACAGATAATCAAAAAAACTTTGCTCTGGAGGAGTATTTGGGGAACGGTAGATGCAACATATGTATTTAAATTTACCAGCAGAAATTAATTTGTATATAGAATAATCAAAATAGGGACAATTGAAACCAGTAACCTCCTCCAGGGCAATTTCAGATTTTGCGAAGCAACATACACCTCCTTTAGGTCTGAAATTTTGGAGCAGTTGATAACCTGGAAAATTAAATCTAGACGTGTCAGATGTGGATGTTACTTGAGTCTCTGTCAAAAAAAGGAGAGTAGGGGATTCTGCTTGAAGAAATTGGTGTACAGAATTGAAGTTAGAGTGAAGTCCCCTTACATTACTAAAGAAAAAGCTGCACCGACGAGCAGCTTTAGGACGTTGCAATGCTCTTGACAATGACCCAACCCTGCCGGGGGTGGATATCCGAGGGACCACCAGGTTTGCTCTTAACAATTGTACTGCCATATTTATTAGGGAAGTGTATGGTGTTACATGTATGATATGTAGTGGGAAGAGTAGTGTTTTATGGATAGAGGATAGCGATGTAGGGCAATATCGTGAAGTTGGATGTGTATGTTATATAAAGAGGGTTTTCCTGATACCCCTGATGTGTGAGGCAGAAAGATATGTATCCAGCTACCAAGGCCTGGGAGAGAAAATGGAATTCAGGCTATTCCCTGAGTCTCCCGAAACCTTGGCGGTAGTACTTCCCTGGGCGGGGCTGCCTACCCCTACTACCTAGGGGTAGGCAGCCCCGCCCAGGGACACCTACCACTACACCTACACACCTACACACCTACCGCTCGAGACGTCGCACAGGTAAACAATAATATATAAACCTTCTCATGCTCCCTCGTCTTCAATGCCCCTGTGTAATCTAATCCTACCGCTTGGAAAGGTTCTACGTGCTTTACGCGGCATTCAGGTAGAGGTGGAGCTGGTCCATTCTCTGGACCCTGGTGTAGTCAATGATCACTTTAGGCCGAAGGAATATAGGCCGAGATTTGTCAATTCTTAATTAATTCACGAGAGATTTACATATGAAATTGTATAGGCTACTAGGTTAGGTTAGGTTACTTATATTAGGATAGGATAGGTTAAATAGGATATATTTGGGTCAGATAATGTAATTATCAAAGTATTCACATAATCAAATATCGGAAAAACTCCTATATCATTATAGAAAACAATACTTATCGTCTCAATAATAGTTATATCCATAAATCAAATATGTGATTTTGATTTATGTGATAAAACAAAATGTTTATGTTAGGTTATCAATATCTGGACGTAAATGACACGACCTAACGATCCACGGACTAAACTGATCACGGCCTAAACGACCCACGGACTAAACTGATCACGGCCTACACGACCCACGGACTAAACTGATCACGGCCTAAACGACCCACGGACTAAACTGATCACGGCCTAAACGACCCACGGACTAAACTGATCACAGCCTAAACGACCCATGGACTAAACTGATCACGGCCTAAACGACCCACGGACTAAACTGATCACGACCTAAACGACCCACGGACTAAACTGATCACGGCCTAAACGTCCCACGGACTAAACTGATCATGGCCTAAACGACCCACGGACTAAACTGATCACGGCCTAAACGACCCATGGACTAAACTGATCACGGCCTAAACGTCCCACGGACTAAACTGATCATGGCCTAAACGACCCACGGACTAAACTGATCACGGCCTAAACGACCCACGGACTAAACTGATCACGGCCTAAACGGCCCACGGACTAAACTGATCACGGCCTAAACGACCCACGGACTAAGCGATCCACGGACTAAACTGATCATGGCCTAAACGACCTACGACCTAATCTCGTCATGGCCAAAACGACCAACGGCCTAAACGGATCACGGCCTAAACGATCAACGGCCTAAACGACACCAATTCAATATAATGACCAAAGTTGAGTTTAGTCACATGCACCTCACAACAACTACTCTGATACCTTGGAACACCAGTTGAGTGTGATAATCATTACACAACATTGACTTAAGGGGAGATTTCCACTTGAGGGATTTTTTTCTTTACCCCTTTCTCCCTCATGTTTAGCCCCATTGCTTTTTAGGTTTTAAGACGTTCGCCCCATTAGTTTGGCGATTTTAAGAACTTTCACCCCATTTATGTCACTTTTAAGACCTTTCGTCCCATTTAGGTGTTGATTTTTCCTGGCGAGCGATAGCGAGCCTATAACATAAGAGGAACCGGCCTTCGGCCGGGAAATTTTTCTACCGAAAAATGTACAAATTTATCTTGAAAGTGGGTCATGGGGGTGTAATTTCAAGCTTGATGGAAGTCTAGGAAACACTCAAAACCTCCCCGTAACTCCTTCAGCACCATGACACCTTTTTACTTTTGATTCTGGCTAAACTTAGATGGTTATGTGCAGTTTAGGAAGGATCTGTGGTAGTCAAAAGGGATAAGGGAGATTGTTCGAAGCCTTTTCGTTGCTAGAGACCCTTTTTAAATTGAAGAAAATCGTCTATCGGTAACCAGAATGAAGTTAAAAACACGGCACCAGTACAGGATTTAAAACAATAATCTGAGTTATAAGAGACAATTGTCAAAAAGGAATACATTTTTATATTTACTTTGAGAAGTTGACAAATTGAGTAAAATACCATTCAAGGAGAAGAACTGTATAACCCCTTCAAGATCCGATACACATTACATTACTGTTTTATGGCTATTATTAAACGATTTTATTCAGAAATGTAACGGTATATGGAAGTCAGAGGGTTTATTGAGATAGTATTTAGCCTTACAATTCCCACATGTCCTTCCTAAACAGTCTAAAATTGTCTAATGATAGCCAGAATATACTTCAAAATGGGTCATAATATTCAAAGGGTTAAGAACGTTTCACAATTAGCTTCTTAAGGTCACTAACTTCCTGCGGCCTGAAGTGGCCTAACGGTGTCATTAATCCCATTTTAATTTAATTTTAGCTATATTAATTAAGGCGATTTTCATGCAGTTCAAGAAGGATCTGTGGTAGTAAAAAGGGCTAATAGAGATATTTCGAAGCCTTTTAAATTGCTATTGTCACTAGTTAAACTGAATAATATCGTCTAATAATAGCTAATAACACAGATAAAAGGTACTGGAAGAGTTGAAGAGCTTGTCCTCAAAAGGGGTTATAATTTATGGAGTGACATTCTGACAAATTCATATTGGTGTGAATGCTGCACAAACTCCCCAATCAGTGATGATGATTTACAACACTTACAGGAATGGTTAGTATCTTTATTCAACAAAAGATGACAAATCTATTGAATGGACCGTAATGCCTGTTATTTCTTGTATTATACGAATCTGCAACTCCATAGCATACTTGGATGGATTTAACTAAAGTTTAAATGATTGGTTAGAAAATGTTAGCATACATAATGCCATTATAAAGATAACGAACACCGTAAATCATAAAGATAATAAGGTCGAAAACTAAAATATCAAGTCAGATGATTTGTAATGTTCCTAATGGAGTCCCAGCCATTAATCAAAACATGTACTATCAACGTCAGAAGTTCGTTCCCCCAACCAGCCACTGATTGAATCCAAAACACCTGGGGGTCGACAGACGAGGCATCTGAAATAAGTGCCATTTACACCAACAAAATTCTATTTTCGATACCCAGGTAATTCGGATTCAGACAGTGGCAGGTTGGGGGAACGAACTGCTGTCGTTGATAGTATTAGTGGTAACAATAGAGAAATGAAAGTCATCAATAACATCTTGGAAAGGTTAGAGGAGATAACCGGATATAGCAGGTAGACGTTACAGTGTAAGACTCAACCTATATACAGTACTGTATATATATATATATATATATATATATATATATATATATATATATAGAGAGAGAGAGAAAGAGAGAGAGAGAAAGAGAGAGAGAGATTACATAACTAGACGGATAAGTCATTGGTTGTAATATAACTTGATAAGTCATTAAATAATATAACGTGTGTAAAAGTGAGTGAAAACAAATGTTTAAGCAAATAAGAATAATGTATTCCTTATTGTTAAATTATATCTTAGATTATCCATTACTTCATTCATTTGTTTCATTGATATCATTTATTGGAATTATTTGTATAGATAATTGGTGGGTTGGTGATAATATGAATTTGTCGCTTTGCGTTGAGATTGGTAGTAAAAATGTGTATTGTTTCACTACCAAAGAAACATTTATGACCAGTAATAACTAAATTAACTTGAACTAGATGTACAGTATCTCAAAGATATACACCTAGCATACTTTCAACCATCTTAACCCCCTCCCTCTGCCACCATAATTACCAACGCTAAATTAGAATATAAAATTATATAATTTGACCTGGTCAATCGAGATGGAGTATGTGTTGAGAGCATCAGAGAGTGTATGTTTCTAGGCTTGATCGAACTTGTTGTTTCTATGTGTATGAAGGAGACAAAAGTCAAAGCTGCCTGTAACACGTGTGTGTGAGTGTGGAGGGGAGGGGGGGGGGGGGGGAGAAGGAACCCACGGAGATGGTTGAGCACACCTAACTTCTAGGAAGTTGTTTTAGAAAAAAAGTTGTAATATGGTCAACCATCTATCCAAGAAGGTCAAAAGAAAAAGAGTCACCACAAATATTGAAAGAAGCCGAAGTGTTTAATTGTGTATTGCTGAAGATTAATGGATTGTCGTGTAGAAGATTGTGATAGGTAGGTAGATGGACAAGTTAGGGTTGAAAACATTGAAAGCAACAATGTTACCTCTGCCCCAATCAAAAATGGTTGATATTATTATGTTACCTCCAGCAACCGACTTTACTCCTAAACTCAATTAATGAAATCAACAAATATCAGAAGATATCAGAAGATAAGCTACGTACTATGGACTCATCACATAAGTTTTGAAGGAGCTGCATGGTTATTCATTGTGGAAAGCTAGTTAAATAGTGTAGGGTAGAGTCTTCGACATAGGAGTGGATAGGAATAAAAATGACATTGAGAAGATCTTTAATACATTTTCATATAGAACTGGAGATAGGACAGAACCCAGAGGAAACACCGGAGTTGATAGGTTAAGCAAGTGAGCGATGGCCGTCCACAAACGCAGCTGTGGAATGGGCAGAAAGGGAACTGGAGATAAAGGCACAGATAGAGGGCTAAAAACTGAAGGATATGGTAGCTTGGAAACAAGGGTTATGTGGCAGACTCTACCAAAGTTTCTGGATATGTCTAGTGCAAAAGAGAAGGTTTCACCGAAGCACTGAAAGGAGAACGATTAAGAGTTATTCAGATGATTATGAAAGACCACAGTAGAGTGTCCCTTTAGGACACATGAGAGTACTAGCGATCTGAAAGTAAGATATGGAAAGAGAAATGTAAATGGAAACTCATGTTAGTTTGAGCAAGCATGGTGGTTTGTTCAATTGTTTTATGATTCAGTCCTGACCTCAACCACACAAAATTGTCTGAAAAGTTTTTCAACTGTTGTATACAGCCCAATAAGGCAACCTGAATCTCATTCATCTTTTGTGTGTAGCCATCTCATATTCCGTCAATTATGTGCTAACACAACACTACCTTCTCGTCCCTTTGCGAATACAAACTAAATCTTTAGAATAGATACTGTTCATTACCCCCGGCCAATTTACAATAAAGCAAACTTTGCCGTACCTGTATCTGTACGAAGGTGAAACCACATTCCAAGCATGACTATAATAAAACGACTGTGTCTTCAGTAATCTGAATACAAACAAACACAAGAGGGGCACTCGAGAGCGCATACCTCCACCTACGATGGCGGAGGTATGTGCTCTACCGGTCGTCTCCTAAATGAAATCAATTCTTCCTTGGCGCATATCCTATCTGTCCGCCAAGTTTCCCAAACATCGGTTCATTACTTTTTGGGATACCTTAGTTTAGACAAACAAACAGAAAAATGGCGGCAAAAAAAAAACTTCCGTCCAACTTAACAACAAACAACCACCATTGCACACGTCTTTACCAACTGTTTTTTTTCCCCTATGTGCATGAAGTTGACAAAAGGCAAATCTGCCTGTAACAAGTGTCCCCTTCAAGGTTGAAAGAGTGATAGAGAGCTATAATCAAGGCAAGTTAGAGGTAATTTAGGTGTATTCGAATGAAGTGTGGTGTACTTGCTAAGTATAGTGAAATCAATAAGTGGAGGAGGTGTTTGTAGGAGTTAGCTGGATTACTGTATAGGTGAGGCACACATAAAAACAGTGGAGGAAGCCGGCAAATGAAACAGGAGTTCCAGTAACTCCTTACCATATGCTTATGTGGCCTCCCCTGGATACGGCCCTGATCGATTGGTGCCTACAATCCCCATACTGTATGTCTTCAATGTTTTTTTTTATTTGTTTTATTCGGCACTGCTAATTACGCATTTACAACAGCTATACAAAACAAAATATGTTTGTAATATTTGTTAGTAATATCGAAGACCACGTAATTTCAAATGAAAATAATATGTACTACCATATCTGAAGTTCGAAATCAGAATTGACAAGTACTTCACTAATCACGGTACACACGATCTCATAAAAAACTCTCAAATGATGTAGCATACTACTATATTCTTAAGTCAAAAGATAAAAACAAAGACCGGTATGTAAAGAAGTAAAGACAAAAATAGTGAAAAGATCAATAGGACTTCCACTTTACAAAGTTATATAAGTTTGCTCTTCATTATCACTCAAAATGTATCCAAACCAATCAACATTATTACCACTCACCACCACTATCATTCATTACAACTTCCACTCACACCATCACTACCATTCATCATCGCTAATTCATTACAACTACCACTCAACACCCCTACCACTCATAACCTCTACCACTCAACACCACTACCACTCACAACACCACTACCACTCATCACCACTACCACTCAACACCACTACCACTCAACACCATTACCACTCAACACCATTACCACTCAACACCACTACCATGCAACACCACTACCACTCAACACCATTGCCACTTAACACCATTACCACTGAACACCATTACCACTCAACACTATTACCACTCAACATCACTACCACTCACAACACCACTACCACTCAACACCACTACCCCTCACAACACCACTACCACTCACACCACTACCATTCAACACCACTACCACTCACAACACCACTACCACTCAACACCACTACCCCTCACAACACCACTACCACTCAACACCACTACCACTCACACCACCACTACCACTCACAACACCACTACCACACAATGCCAATACCACTCAACACCACTACCACTCAACACCACTACCACTCACCATCACTACCACTCACCATCACTACCACTCAACACCACTACCACTCACCATCACTACCACTCACCATCACTACCACTCACAACACTACTACCACTCAACACCACTACCACTCAAAACACCACTACCATTCAACCCCACTACCACTCACAACACCACTACCACTCAATGCCACTACCACTCAACGCCACCACCACTCAACACCACTGTACCACTCATTACCACTACCACTCACCATCATTACCACCCACTATCACTGCCACTCCTAACACCGCTACTTCTCACAACAACACTACTTCTCACAACAACACTACCACTCACAACACCACCAGCAATCACAACACCACTACCACTCACAACACCACTACAATTCACAACACCACTACCACTCAACACCACCACCACTCAACACCACTACCACTCAACACCACTACCACTCAAAACCACTACCACTCACAACACCACTACCACTCAACACCACTACCACTCATTACCACTACCACTGACAATACCACCACCACTCACAACACCACTACCATTCAACACCACTACCACTCAACACCACTATTACTCAACACCACTACCACTCAACACAACTACCACTCAACAACACTACTACTCCTCACCATTACCACTCAACACCGCTACCACTCAACACCACTACCATTCGCAACACCACTATCACTCAACACCACTACCACTCACCACAATTACCACTCAACACCACTACCATTCACAACACCACTATCACTTAACACCATTACCTCTCAACACCACTACCACACAACACCACTACCACTCAACACCACTACCACTCAACACCACGACCACTCAATACCTCTACCACTCAACACCATTACCACTCAACACCACTACCACGCAACACCACTACCACTCAACACCATTACCACACACAACACCTCTACCACTCAACACCACTACCACACAACACCACCACCACTCAACACCACTACCACTCAACACCATTACCACTCAACACCACTATCACTCAACACCATTACCGCTCAACACCACTACCACTCAACACCATTACCACTCAACACCACTACCACTCAACACCACTACCACTCACAACACCACTACCACTCAACACCACTACCACTCAACATCACTACCACTCAACACCACTACCAATCACAACACCACTACCACTCAACACCACTACCATTCAACACCACTACCACTCAACACCACTACCACTCACACCACTGTCACTCAATACCACTAACACTCACACCACTACCACTCAACACCACTACCATTCACAACACCACTACCACTCAATACCACTACCACTCACAACACCACTATCACTCACAACACCACTACCATTCACAACACCACTACCACTCAACACAACTACCACTCACAACACCACTACCACTCACAACACCACTACCACTCACAATACCACTACCACTCAACACCACTGCCACTCAACACCATTGCCACTCAACACCATTGCCTTTCAACACCATACCACTCAACACCACTACCACTCAACGCCACTACCACTCAACACCACTACCACTCAACACCACTACCACTCAACACCACTACCACTCAACACCACTACCACTCACACCACTACCACTTACAACACTACCACTCACAACACCAGTACCACTCACAACACCACTACCACTCAACACCACTACCACTTATAAAAAAAAATACCACTTAAGACTACGGCCACTCAACACCACTACCATATAAAACCACTGCCACTCACCATAAATTACCATTCACACCATCACTACTACTCACACCATCACTACCACTCATTACAACTATTCGTTACAACTACCACTCACCCCATCACTACCACTAACTATCACTGCCACGGGGTTAGGCGGGTGCCCAACCCCGAAAGTAGTTGAAATAGGGGAGCTATCCCCCCGCCAAAGGTGGCTTTCTAGGGCCTTTCCTAGCTGATGCTGAGAGGATTGGGCTCTAGCCATGTGGTGATGGGCTGGTCTATCAGAGTGGGAGCTGAGCGATCTTTGCCATACCCATAACTTATTCTGACTGTTCCTTTTACTTATATATTTTCTAGATCTCAAGTGACGGCATCTCTTGCGTGGATTGACCTCCCTACTGCCAACCTTGAGGTTGGCAGATTGGAAGCCAAAGCATCACAAATGTCCTTTGCCCCTCAATATTCTCTTCATAATTGCTGAGGGTCACAGCGCCTTGGGTGGGGCTTTGGTTTCCCGGGCGTTTCCGCACCCTCCTCAGCTTCCCGCCTTGGAGTGGCTTCGGCCATCTGGGCTTTAATAGTGGTAAGCAGGGAGGGTTTTGTGGGGCCGCTCGGTTATGCCCATGGCCTTGCTCAGGACCTTGGGGCTGTTCGGCCAGACAGCCTGGGGAACAGCAACAACAACAACAACTGCCACTCACTATAACTGCCACTCAACACCACCACCACTCAACACACCTAGCACTTACCACAGCTAACACTCACCACCACCACTCAAAATCACTACCACCACAACTTTCTATTGCCAATACAACTCACCACCACAACTCACAATCACCAACACCCACTAACACCAAGACTACTCACCACCACTACCATTATTCCAGACCACCACTACTACTTACCAACATTCATCATGCCTACCACTCATCAACACCCATCATCACTACAATTAACTATTACCATTCCCAAATATTCATCATCACTCATCACACGACCTACCATTACCACTCCCCAACTTTCACCAAATCTTTGCAATCATAACCATTGCCAAAAATCCATACCCAGACATCACCATTCAGCCCCCTCCCTCAAACTTCCACCATTCAGCCCCCTCCCTCACACTTCCACCATTCAGCACCTTCCCTCACACTTCCACCATTCAGCCCCCTCCCGCACACTTCCATCATTCAGCCTCCTCCCTTACACTTCCACCATTCAGTGCCCTCCCTCACATTTCCACCATTCAGCCCCCTCCCTCACACTTCCATCATTCAGCCCCCTCCCTCATACTTCCACCATTCAGTCCCCTCCCTTACACTTCCACCATTCAGCCCCTCCCTCACACTTCCACCATTCAGCCCCCTCCCTCACACTTCCATCATTCAGCCCCCTCCCTCACACTTCCACCATTCAGCCCCCTCCCTCATACTTCCACCATTCAACCTCATCCCTCACACTTCCACCATTCAGCCCCCACCCTCACACATCCACCAACCGGTTCAGCTTTGCCAGCATTCTCGAGGCTCCTCCGTCTGGCTGCGAGGACGGCCTGCAGAGCTCGGTCCTCCACGGGGGGCTTGTTGGGGCGGGGATGTGAGGGGGCATGGCTGGGGACGTCGCCCCCTCCGCTGGACCCACCACCGCTCTTTACCCTCGGGACTGGTCCATCCTCTCCCTCCTGCCCAGCGAGTTGATCCATCGCCTGGCCAATACAAAGGTTAAGGGGAAAGGGTTATTTACTGGTCCATTTATCTATTTATTTATATATTATTAGTTTCCTCCCTAGACATCGATCAAGCTTAAAAGAAACATCCCAAGATCCCCCTTCAAGATTATTTTGCAGAAATATTTCCCATCCGAAGGCTGGTTCCTCTTTAATTACTGGCTCGCAAACCAGGAACAAAATTACACCAAAATGGCACGAAAGGTCTTTATATTGACAAGGATATGTGGTGGAAGGCTTTAAAATCGCTAAACTAATGGAAACGAATGTCTTAAGATCTCAAAGATAATGGAACTAAACATGAGGGAGAAAAAACAATTACTCCCCCTTATTGTATATCATTATTACCTCCTACATTAAACTCATAAGTGGAAGCGATTACATTAACTTCCTTCATCATTTACATATACAGTAATACCGTAATATAATTATTGCTTACTAAATATTTACATAAAGACTGTACCTAGGCAAACTCGTATCTGTCTCTTCTCCTAACGTATTTCCTACTAGCTGAAAGTTTGCTCACATTCAACCTATCCCAAAGAAGGATGAATGCTCTCAACCCTTCATCGTCTAATTTATCTCTTATCTTGCCTCTTAAAGTATTTGAAACTCATTCTTCATTCAAAATGTCTTAAGCATTGATCTTCCCATAACCTAATCTACTTTCAGATCGCCAGCATGGTTTGCTTAAGGGCCGTTCTACTGGTGATCTCTTTGCTTATCTTACTAACTCTTGGTCATCTTGCCTTCGGGCCTTCGGTAAGACTTTTTATATTACGCTAGACATATCAATAGCCTTCGATAGAGCCTGACACAAATTTCTCATTTCCAAAACTACTATCCTTCGGTTTTTATCCCTCTATCTGTGGCTTTGTCTCTACTTTCCTTTCTGACCGTTCCATAGCTGCAGGTCTGGCCGTTCATCGCTCACTTCCTCAACCTATCAATTCCGGTGTTCCTCAGGGGTTGGTTCTGTCTCCAGGTCTCTTTCTAATATTCATTAATCATCTCCTCTACTGTACCTCTAATTCCATCCACCATATGCTAATGACTACCTTACACTATTCAACTAGTTTTTTCACAACAACCCCATCACTCCAATAGTCACGTGGCAAGACCATAGTATGTCTATGTTCTGATTTATCAAATATTTCTGATTGAGGCAGATACATTTTTTTTTACTTTCAGTGCCTCCAAGACCCAATTTCTCATTCTATCTTCCTGTTGCAGTATTCAAGAATATCAAATAATCTTCAACAATACACAAATCAACCCTGCATCTTCTCACAATATTCGTGGTGTATTACCACTCTTGCTAAAACAGCTTCCCAGAAATGAGGCGTGCTCAACCATCTCTGTGGGTTCTTCACCCCTCTACAGCTTTTTGCTCTGTATGAGGTCATAGTGCGCCCATTTATCAAGTATTGTTCTCATGTGTGGGGAAGTTCCACTCATATAGCACTTCTCGAAAGAGTAGTCAAAAGCATTTTGCCTCATCAACTCACTTCTTCTTACTAGTTCCCTACAATCTCTTTCTACATTCTGCAATGTTGCATTTCTTTCACTCTTCTATCACTATTACAACAATCAGTGTTCTTCAGGGCTCTCTCAGTGTATACCCCCTCCCTTGTGGTGAGTGCGAGGCACCCGCTTTTCAATACAGTCACACTCCTATTCTGTCCAACTCTCCAACCCAAGAATTAGCAAATGTTCTCTATCTTTCTTCTATTCAACAAGTGGACTCTCTCCTTCAACCATTATTTCCGTCAACCTATAACTTAGACTGCTTTAACCCTGCTCAGGTAATGTTCCAGAAGTGTAACAAAATTAGCAATGTGGCCCCATATGGGGACCGGCACTTTAAACGGCTCTCACCTGAAAACTGATTGATGGATTTTAAATTTCTTGTTACCAATAGAAACTACAATTAATGCTTAATATTATGTTACGAGCAAATTACATTACTGTAAATATTAAGTCATACCGGTATATAAAAAAAAAAAAAAAAAAAAAGTGAAAAAAAGGGTCAACAAAAGTGAGGCATATCTCATACATTACATAAGCTGGATTTATTTGGTTGCAGGGCTGTGGAGGGTATGGCTGAGGGTCTAGGGTGACAACAATGCAGAACTCTGGGGCTAACAAAAAGTTCAATAGGAAGGGGAAATTTGTAGTACACATTTGGGATTATGGACCCCATATGGTGACCGGACAGGTTGGTACAGGAAAGGGGAGGAGAGAGAGCGGCGGCTCACACCCTCTCCCAGTTGTAGGACGATGCGGACTGACTGCTCGTCTTCAAAACTTTTTGCCATCGGCCTCCGGCCGTGAAATATTCGCGAAAAACCTGTTTTACGCATGTTTTTTGGCCCATATGGGGCCAATATGCCTGAGCAGGGTTAAACTTCTTGTGTCCAGGCATTTTGACCCCAACGTCTCTTGAAGTTGGCTCTGTCTCTCCTTTTGCTTTGAGGGAGACACTCGTTACAGGCTGCCTGCCTATTGTCTCCTTCGTACACATATAAAAAAGAAAACAAGAACAAATAAACTTTACCTTGTTTGTTTTATAAGATATTCTTTGGATGATATTGACTCTTGATATATTGTTGCCCACAGATGGTTGTGTTCTGCTGCTTTGGGATTTTCCAGGTGAAGTAGACCTAGAGTGGGTATCAATGTTATAATATTAGTGATGCTAAATTGCTAATAATTGGTCGGTTATTTGATTGTCTAAAGATACTTGCTAGAGCTCCAAGGAATTTAATACAAATGGAAAAATATCTTGGTTATAAAACAATCAGAAATAAAGGAGAGTAAATCCAAGGTAAAACATGAATATGTTTCACAATATCTTACCTCCAGCATTATTCTCTCAATTATTTCTTGGACAAAATAATAAGATATATATAAATATACAAGAACATCACAGTTCTATACTTACCCATATTAACAATATATAATCATATTTATTAGATATATATTCAATATTCATATTTGAAAATTGGTGTGAGCAAAACTATAGTGCTGAAAATATGTATTTGTTTTATAAACTCTGTCTTTAATTTGGTGCCAACATGCTCTTGTGTGAGAATTGAATGTGCATTATATATTAAATGTGATTATTGTGTCACAAAACTTTTATGACATGATTATTATACTGTATACATAAATTCAAGCAGTGATTAGTTTTATAGGGAGACCTGTGGCACAATGGTAGCACATTCGACTCACAAAAAAAATAGGATCCAGTGTTCGATTCCTGGACAATACGAGAAGAATTGAATTGGCAGTCTTCTTTCAACCTATGTCACTTTTCACCTCGCATTAACCCTTTCAGAACCAATGCCTTTCTTTTATCTATATTCTATATTCTATATTATCTATATTAGACGGATTTACTTAGATGGATTATAAACTAGTACGAGTTTTGGTCTGTAACTTGACATAAACGTCACATTTGTTTCTGGTATATAAGTGGCAGAAAATGTACCCATTTCCATTGAATATCAGCTTATAAAATGCCTCTTTCTTGGACACACACCCTCTCACAACCGATGCTTGTAACAGACTGAGGTTAGTATGGGAGGGAAGGTTAGAAGCTTATGGAAGCATCTGGCAACAAGCATAGTGGCTCGGTACTACCAAGTCAGCCAGTAATACCAAAACGTATGGGTACTTCGCTCACACTAAACATGTTTATTACATAGGACGTATCCATACGTCAGCTGTAGTGATTGTGTTAAGGACACATAATTATGTTCTATATAAAGAACCACCCCTCCCCCCAAAAAAGGCACTTGGATAAATTGACCATAACCATATTGCGAGAAAATGGCATCCATTTCCATGATGATATCTTAATTTGAGTTGGACTTGAATTGTTAGTGAGATATTCCGCTATTGAGTGTATCAGAAGCATCAATCTATTTGAGATTATAAGACGTTCGCCCCATTAATTCAGCGATTATAAGATCTTCCGCCTCATATAGTTATTAGATTTAATGTCCGTTAAACATTTGAGTAATCGGTACAAATATTTACTAGATTTTGATATATCACAGCATTAGTTTTTATCGAAAAGTTATTGAGATATTAAAATAGAATGGTCAGTCAGTAAAATGCATCATTGTGTATTTAGTTGTGCTGCAAAGTTCAGTTATGTTTTTCAGAAGTGCCAGTGGAAAGTGCTGAGTAATTGTTATTGTTATTTTCGCAAAGTCACTCCATTCACAAAATATGGACAGAAAAAGGAAAAGTTGGCTACACATACAGTATTCCGAGATACATTATGCTTACTCTTGGAGATGATTGGGTGATTAGGGTGATGTAGCCGACAGTCTGTTAGTGGCAGGCATATTTATCAACTGACACATTCAGTTACCAAATAAACGGGCACGTTAATATTCAGATGTATATTTACAATAGTTGAATAGAGATACGCAAACTAATATATATATATATATTTTTTTTTCTATGTGAATGAGGGAGACAAAAGGCATAACTGCCTGCAGCGAGTGCCTCCCCCAGATTTCAAAGAGTAACAGGGCCAAAATCAAGGGACGTTCGAGCTATAATGCCTGGACACACGGAGTATGAAGCAATTTAAGTCATAGGAAGAGGGAAAGACTGATTCTGGGAGAGAGTTCCAGAGCTCAGCAATTGAATAGAAGAAAGTCTGAGAATACCGTTTCACTCTTGGGTTGGAGAGTTGCACAGAGTAGGGGTGGGATTGTGTTGCAAGGCGTATACACTGGGAAAGCTCTGAGGAACACTGATTAATATAGTAGCGATAGGATAGAATAGCGAGAGAGATGCAACATTGCGGCGAAGAGAGAGAGATTGAAGAGAGTTGGTGAGTGGACGGGAGTTAATGATACGAAAGGCTTTCCTTTCTACCTTATCTAGGAGTGCGGTGTGAGAGGATCCTCCCCACACATGTGAACAATACTCAATACAAGGACGCACTGTGCCCCTGTACAGAGCAAGAAGCTGCGCAGGGGTAAAGAACCCCTTGAGGCGGTTGAGCACACCCAGCTTCTGGGAGGCTGCCTTAGCGAGACTGGTAATATGGTCTTTCCAAGTGAAAGCAGAAGAAAAAGACACCGAGAACATTGAGAGAAGATGAAGGGTTGATGTTTGTATTGTTGAAGAATAGGGGATAGTCCTCTGGAGGTTCCGGACGGGTAGTAAGATGGATAAATTGAGTTTTGGAAGCATTAAAAGCAACAAGGTTTTCTCTACCCCAATTGTAAATAGTAGCTAGATCAGATGATAAGCATTTTATGGCTTCATTACGTTTACTTTTGAGGGACTGCTGGCTGGGGCGTTCTGGTAAACTAATTGAGTGGTGTAAAGTAGAGTCGTCTGCATATGAATGGATGGGACTGGATGTACAGTTGAGAAGATCATTTATGAAAATTAGAAAGAGAATAGGAGATAGGACACAGCCCTGAGGACCACCGGAGTTGATAGGATGAGGAAATGAGCGATGGCTGTCCACAACCGCAGCTATGGAACAGCCGGAAAGGAAATTAGAGACAAAGGCACAGATGGAGGGACAGAAACCAAAGGAGGGCAGTTTGGAAATTAAAGATTTGTGCCAGACTCTATCGAAGGCCTTCGATATGTCTAGTGCAACAGAAAAAGTCTCACCGAAGTCCCGAAAGTTGGATGATCAAGAGTTAGTAAGATATGAAAGAATATTACCAGTAGAGCGACCCTTAAGGAAGCCATACTGGCGATCTGAGAGCAGATTATGAGAAGAGAAATGCTTAAGAAATTTAGAAGCAAGAATAGTTTCAAAAACTTTAGAGATACAAGAGATGAGAGCAATTGGACGATAGTTGGAGGGTTGAGAGCGGTCACCCTTCTTTGGGACAGGTTGAATGAGAGCAAACTTCCAGCAAGAAGGAAAGATGTTAGAGGAGAGACAGAGACGAAAGAGTTTGCCTAGGCAGGGGGTCAGCACGGAAGCACAGTTTTTAAGAACAACAGGAGGAACACCGTCCGGACCGTACGCCTTCTTAGTATTAATCCCATATATATATATATATATATCGGAGAGAGGAGTGTTCCTTGGGAACCGAATCTTCAGCAGGAATAGAAGAACAAAGTACGCTACGAGCAGTTCCATACTTTATTATCAAACGTTTCGACATCACACTGGTGTCATCTTCAGTGGTCTACAAATCAAAAGATAATATTACAAATATGAAAGCTTAAAAGCTTATTGAAAATAATTAGAACATAACAAAAACAAAAACAAAATATATATATGGGGCAGAATGATAGGGTTAATACAAAGGAGGGGTAATTTAAACAAAGTTAAGCGGGTGCGATGATACAGTAGAGTTAAGGGAGGGTTTTAATTTTGAAATATAGAGGGATTCTAAAACTCTAATATCAACACGTTGACAGGAATCCAAAATATCAAAATGATCCTGTTTCACACCAAAACCACAAGATATAGCGTGTTCCCGTACAGCTGAGTAAGAAGGCGACTTGAAAGGCAGACCTGTTCTACTAGACTGACCTATGTGCTCGTCAATTCGTGTTTTGAAAGCTCGGTATGAGCTTCCAATATACCCTGCCTGGCAGCTAGGGCAAGCGAACTTGTAAATAATTGACGAACGAAGGTCAGTGGGTAGTCGATCTTTAAACTTAAAAAATGAACCAATTTTAAATGTATTCTTATGAATGAAGCTGAAAGTAATTTGCGGGTAAAATTTGAGCAAATATCTTCTTAAATTATTTTCTATTTTACTCGAGACTTCGCCTAGGTAAGGAATGACTAAAAATATCTCCTCCTTTCTAACTGTCGGAATACTATGTTTTGGTTGGTAAATTCTACACAAATAATTATTTACAATTTTATAAAAGATGTTGGTGCTATAACCATTCTTAACAAAAAGTCTTTTAGAAACATAATTTCCTTATGAAATAATTGGTAACTGGATGTGAGTGAGTAGGCTCTGTGAAGCAGTGTCTTTATCGCATTAATCTTGAATTTATTTTGACAATAGCTAAAAAAACTCGTCCCTAGTCCCGAAAACGTACCTTTACGGAAAATTGAGAAGCAAAGTTTACCATTGATTTTCGTGATAAGTATATCTAAAAAAGCAAGTTTATTTTCGGATTCGGTTATATTTATATATATATATATATATATATATATATATACTGTATATATATACAGTATATAGTGTAACAATATTGAAAAGTGCCAATAGCAGACAGCTAAAGACAGAAGCAAGATAAATGTTTCGAAGGATTAAAGCTCACACCACTTGGGTCGTACACTAGTGTTGGAATATTCAATCTGTCGATGAAGCTATTTTCTGCCAAATGAGAACACCACGTGACCAAATTCAAATTGGGAGAGATGTATCCAGACCAGGATTTGAACCCACTCACTTCCGGTATATGTGGGAGAGTTCGGCACCGTGACCAGCAAGTGGTCGAGTGGTTACGGTGCCCAACTCTCTCAGATATACCTTGGGTGAATTGGGTTCGAATCCTGGTCAGGATACCTCTCTCCCAACCTGTCCGACATTATCATTAGACACATTCAAATTCCTCGTGTCCTTTACATTTATGACTTACAAAGATTGACCCGAAAAGAGAAATCATTTTTGTTAAAAAACAATATGTGTGTAAAGAGATTAAGCAATAATAAAACAAGTATATGTAAACAAATATATGAAAACGGTGTTCGTACAAAATGATTGACGATGTCCACGTTTGTGTTCGCACCTGATCTCGTGCATCTCTTGATGTCCCGTTTGCATATTCCCGAAGTTAGGTTAGATTAACTTATGATAAGCCACCGTGGTCGACCTGGTAAAATATAATAAGTGCCAGTGTGAGGCTTGTTGAAACTTCTGGATGATGCTCCCCTGCTGTCATAATCCCAAGATACTTCTCAATGGTGTGTCATGAAATTGAATGTTCTTAAATATCGTAAGAACTCTGAGTATATGTGGAACCAACTTTTCTTATATAAGTGTAATATATGTGTGAAAGTGATACAGTGAGTGAACCTTACTTCCCGTTGTTCTGTACAGGTGCGGGAGCCACCGGGCTAAGCTTAGATGGAGCCTCATTGATGGCGTGTCTCAGTAAGCTTCCTTGGGTTTTAGGCGGTTGGACTTTATTACATGTAGATGAATCATATGTCGACTTGGTTGTCTTCATCTTACCGGCGTTTAACCTGATTTACCAAGTGGAGTCATTGTCATAGTGCTGTATTCTTCAAAATATTATGTCATGTTCATGGTCACAGAACAGGCAGTCTCATTGCTACCATATTACCGAAATGTTCATGGTCACAAGACAGTCTCATTGCTACCATACTACCGTAATGTTCATGGTCACAAGACAGTCTCATTGCTACCATACTACCGTAATGTTCATGGTCACAAGACAGTCTCATTGCTACCATACTACCGTAATGTTCATGGTCACAAGACAGTCTCATTGCTACCATACTACCGTAATGTTCATGGTCACAAGACAGTCTCATTGCTACCATACTACCGTAATGTTCATGGTCACAAGACAGTCTCATTGCTACCATACTACCGTAATGTTCATGGTCACAAGACAGTCTCATTGCTACCATACTACCGTAATGTTCATGGTCACAAGACAGTCTCATTGCTACCATACTACCGTAATGTTCATGGTCACAAGACAGTCTCATTTTTTTTTTTTTTTCTTTTTTTCTATGTGATTGAGGGAGGCAAAAGGCATAACTGCCTATAGCGAGTGCCTCCCCCATAGTTGAAAGAGTGACAGGGCCAAAATCAAGGGACGTTCGAGCCAAAATGCCTGGACACACGGAGTTTGAAGCAATTTAAGTCATAGGAAGAGGGAAAGACTGATTCTGGGAGAGAGTTCCAGAGCTCAGCTGTTGAGTAGAAGAAAGTTTGAGAGTAACGTTTCACTCTTGGGTTGGAGAGTTGCACAGAGTAGGGGTGGGATTGAGTTGCAAGACGGGTACCACGTGCCCTACGTAAAGGAGGTGGTATGCACTGGGATAGCTCTGAGGAACACTGATTATTATAGTAGCGATAGAATAGCGAGAGAGATGCAACATTGCGGCGGAGAGAGAGAGATTGCAGAGAGTTGGTGAGTGGACGGGAGTTAATGATACGAAAGGCCTTCCTTTCAACTTTGTCTAGGAGAGCGGTGTGAGAGGAACCTCCCCACACATGTGAACAATACTCAATACAAGGGCGCACTATGCCCCTGTACAGAGCAAGAAGCTGTGCAGGGGAAAAGAACCCCTAAGGCGGTTGAGCACACCCAGCTTCTGGGAGGCTGCCTTAGCAAGACTGGTAATATGGTCCTTCCAAATGAGAGCAGAAGAAAAAGAGACACCAAGAATATTGAGAGAAGATGAATGGTTGATTTTTGTATTGTTGAAGAATAAGGGATAGTCCGCTGGGAGATCCTGACGGGTAGATAGATGGAGAAATTGGGTTTTGGAAGCATTAAAGTTAACAAGGTTTTCTCTGCCCCAATTGGAAATAGTATTTAGATCAGAATTTAAGAGTTCTATGGCTTCATTACGTTTGTCGTTGAGGGATTGCTGGCTGGGGCGTTCTGAAAAACTAATGGAGTAGTGTAAGGTTGAGTCGTCTGCGTATGAATGGATGGGAATTAAGGTACAGTTAAGGAGATCATTTATAAAAATTAGAAAGAGAATAGGAGATAGGACAGAGCCCTGAGGAACACCGGAGTTTATAGGGTGAGGAAGTGAACAATGGCCGTCCACAACCGCGGCTATGGAACGGCCGGAAAGGAAATTAGAGACAAAGGCACAGATGGAGGGATAGAAACCGAAGGAGGGTAGTTTAGAAATTAAAGATTTATGCCAGACTCTACCAGACTCTATTGCTACCATACTACCGTAATGTTCATGGTCACAAGACAGTCTCATTGCTACCATACTACCGTAATGTTCATGGTCACAAGACAGTCTCATTGCTACCATACTACCGTAATGTTCATGGTCACAAGACAGTCTCATTGCTACCATACTACCGTAATGTTCATGGTCACAAGACAGTCTCATTGCTACCATACTACCGTAATGTTCATGGTCACAAGACAGTCTCATTGCTACCATACTACCGTAATGTTCATGGTCACAAGACAGTCTCATTGCTACCATACTACCGTAATGTTCATGGTCACAAGACAGTCTCATTGCTACCATACTACCGTAATGTTCATGGTCACAAGACAGTCTCATTGCTACCATACTACCGTAATGTTCATGGTCACAAGACGGTCTCATTGCTACCATACTACCGTAATGTTCATGGTCACAAGACGGTCTCATTGCTACCATACTACCGTAATGTTCATGGTCACAAAACGGTCTCATTGCTACCATACTACCGTAATGTTCATGGTCACAAGACGGTCTCATTGCTACCATACTACCGTAATGTTCATGGTCACAAGACAGTCTCATTGCTACCATACTACCGTAATGTTCATGGTCACAAGACAGTCTCATTGCTACCATACTACCGTAATGTTCATGGTCACAAGACAGTCTCATTGCTACCATACTACCGTAATGTTCATGGTCACAAGACAGTCTCATTGCTACCATACTACCGTAATGTTCATGGTCACAAGACAGTCTCATTGCTACCATACTACCGTAATGTTCATGGTCACAAGACAGTCTCATTGCTACCATACTACCGTAATGTTCATGGTCACAAGACAGTCTCATTGCTACCATACTACCGTAATGTTCATGGTCACAAGACAGTCTCATTGCTACCATACTACCGTAATGTTCATGGTCACAAGACAGTCTCATTGCTACCATACTACCGTAATGTTCATGGTCACAAGACAGTCTCATTGCTACCATACTACCGTAATGTTCATGGTCACAAGACAGTCTCATTGCTACCATACTACCGTAATGTTCATGGTCACAAGACAGTCTCATTGCTACCATACTACCGTAATGTTCATGGTCATAAGACAGTCTCATTGCTACCATACTACCGTAATGTTCATGGTCACAAGACAGTCTCATTGCTACCGTAATGTTCATGGTCACAGGACCGGCAGTCCCATTGCTACCATACTACCATAATGTTCACGATCACAAGCATACCTAGCGATTAATATTACTAGTTCTTTACTGTCTTAGTAACATAATTTAGAGGGATACAACAGTCAAGAAACTATAATATTGAATATGGTTTTCGAAAGTCATAATTTAATGAGGGGGGCAAAGCTCCCCTCAACCTGCTATTGTATCCCACGGCCGTTATGGGTAAACTAATGCATATCCTCCATTCACTGAATGATAAACAACAATACAAGAAAATATTCTTTGAGAAAAGATACAGTAAATATTGGTAAATAATTCGGTACATCTCATCGTAAGAGGTACCAAACATTATCACCACAAAATATGCTGTGGCACCGAAACTACAATTTCACCACCGAGTTGCAATATACATGTCCTCTTGGACAAGGTTGAGTTTATACCATAATGGAGGAACGTTGATAATTATGTCATATTTATATAATATTTAGAATCATACATCATTCTTATGTATGTCATCACCGGTACATATTCAATTATTTGGTAAATTTTGACCGTGTGACAGCCAAGAGTTTTAGGACTTATTTGTGTATTTCTTTCATTTTTTCTTTGATGTACAGTGTTGTTTTATAGCAAGGACTGCAGGAAATGAGTAAATACTCATTATCCAACAATTTTAAATCACGGCTCCCACTACTGGGGAGGGCTATGAAGACCAGGGAAAATTAGGGGTTAAAGAAGGAAAAAAAGGAAAAATAATTTCTACAGTACAGTATTTTGCCATAACCGTTTGCCATGGAATACAGAATAAGTTGAGGGGGGTAAGACCCCCCTCATTCCCCAGGACTTATTGAAATTTTCATATATTTTAACACTAAGGGCAAAACACTCATTTTCCGTAACCCACCATATTGGTGGATAATGGGTAAATACTCACTTCTGATAGACCTCGATATATAAATCCACTGGATGTGAAGGAAAATCCCTTACACCCGTACAAAATTGAAGGACGTGTGAGGCCATCTGACAAAAGACGCCATGGCTGACGAAACCGGCAACCCTCTCAGGCCTCCCTCTCCAAGAAAAGGCAATATGGGAGAAATTAAATGCGCAGCTGTGCGTGACAGGTGATTGGTTGAATGGGTGTGACATCATCCAGGAAAATCCACTACCAATGGTTGAGTGATTGGTTGAATGGGTGTGACATCATCCAGGAAAATCCACTACCATTGGTTGATCATTTGACGTGACTTTCGCAAACAGTAGACAATGTATAATATGGATAAAAAACACCATCTGAGGAAGAGCACTTTATTGACAACGTTTCGCAGATAGCTTCATCAGGTCACTAACAAATGCTGATGAAGCTATCTGCGAAACGTTGTCAATAAAGTGCTCTTCCCCAGATGGTGTTTTTTATCCATTCTGTCTACTTTTCAAGTACCACTCAACAATGTATAATATATAGACAGACGAGTGTGGAGGAGATGCTTTCGGGTTCGTTTTTAGGGAGAGTACTTTTATCGTAATATATAGGTCCCTTATAATACAGTTGCGATGGTACGAACATGTAAAACATTGTAATATATGATATGACAATTCAGTTGGTTACACAAAAATCGATGTATCTCGCGGGTGTCACGCCATAAACAAAAATTGTATAACTTTATTTTAATGTCACGATTTTGTTTTAAATATTTGAAGACAAACATGGAATCTATATGCTCTAAAGATCATATAAAAATGAGTTTTAACCCTCGGGAAAACCTAATAAAAAGTATGGTCTTTTTTCGTACCAAGGTATTCAATACTCTCCTTTCGACGGCACCGATGTGTATATTCACCCTTTCCCTTCCCTTTTCCCTTCCCTTTTTTTTTTTTTTTTTTTTTCTATATTCCAACTTACTTCCTCTCGGGCATAGGCTGAGAGCTTTAACATTCACCGCTTTACAATGAACAGTGAAGCCCGTGAGGTCTTGTTCCAGTCTAGGGAGTGAGACATGTGAAGCACGTAGAGTACAATGAGCACCTGCCATCTTGCCTTCACATGAGGCACGGTGCTCACTCATGGCCCGAAACAACCCCATCTCTGAAGCCACCTCGTTCCCGTGCTTCACTGTCTCACCCCCTACACTCGGACTCTCACACTTACACACACACAACGCCACCTGTTGAGAAGATAACTCATACTAGGTGTTAGTTGAGGGTTTGGTTAGTTTTGTATCCCACGCACCAGGTACTAGGGACATATACTAGGTGTTAGGTGAGGGTTTAGTTAGTTTTGTATCCCACGCACCAGGCACTAGGGACATATACTAGGTGTTAGGTGAGGGTTTAGTTAGTTTTGTATCCCACGCACCAGGTACTAGGGACATATACTAGGTGTTAGGTGAGGGTTTAGTTAGTTTTGTATCCCACGCACCAGGCACTAGGGACATATACTAGGTGTTAGGTGAGGGTTTGGTTAGTTTTGTATCCCACGCACCAGGCACTAGGGACATATACTAGGTGTTAGGTGAGGGTTTGGTTAGTTTTGTATCCCACGCACCAGGTACTAGGGACATATACTAGGTGTTAGGTGAGGGTTTAGTTAGTTTTGTATCCCACGCACTAGGTACTAGGGACATATACTAGGTCTTAGGTGAGGGTTTAGTTAGTTTTGTATCCCACGCACCAGGTACTAGGGACATATACTAGGTTTAGGTGAGGGTTAGGTTTGTATCCCACATACCGGGTACTAGGAACATATACTAGGTATTAGGTGAGGATTAGTTTTGTATCCCACGTACTGGGTACTAGGGACATATACTGTACTAGGTGTTAAGTGAGGGCTAGTTTTGTATCCCACATACTAGGTACTAAGGACATATACTAGGTGTTAGGTGAGGGTTAGTTTTGTATCCCACGTACTGGTTCTAGGCTAGGTTAGATTCTTTGGTTAGGTTAATGACAAGGGATCAGGTGGTAGGTATGGAATAAACTTAGTACTAGGAACATTTACTACCTGGCAGGTAAGGGTTAGTCTTGTATCCCATTTACTAGGTCTACGTTATTGGGTATTTATGATTTTCAAAACCGCTACGTTTTCGATAAATCGGGTTTTAAGGGTTTGCAATTTAGGAAAACCTGACTCAAATTTCGAAATTACGTTACTCTCTTTTTCCACTCTTAAAACTCAAAATCCGAGCCAACTTTTGCCAAAACTTGGTTCTGGTTTTCGAAAAATCGGGTTTTGTGGGTTTGTAAATCAAGAAAACCCGAGCCAAGTTTAGCTAAAATACGCTATTATCGCCGTTATACGCATTTAACCCCACATTTTTCCTGATCTTCATAGCCCTCCCCACTATCGGGTGGCGTGTCTTAACCCTTATTTAGCGGGCTAGGTGGTCTATTTGACCGTAGCGCCCAGCGTTTTTTTTTTACCCTAAATAGGGTTGTTTACGTGATCATTTTCATGCCTAAGTAAGACCCAGAGCGTAAAACAAGTATCTATCCCTGAAAGGGCATAAACAGAGCTTTCCAATGACACCCAAACCATTCTTGTACGACCACTGGTTCTCTTGCAACGATCATGCAACACGAGTGCAAAAACCCTGTAATTAGGTAATTTCCCTACATAATTCCCTGTGTAGCGAGTGAGAAGAGGGAAAGGAAGCTAGAATACAGTTCAGTTGGTCCACCGCGGTGGTGGGGAACGGTCATAGGGTTGCTACGCTCCTCACACCGCTCAGCTCTCTCTCTCAGCAACATTACGTGCTGAAAATGGCGCTCGACATAAGTTGTGAACCGCCACATAGTCCATATTTATTTCACACAACATAAGTTGCGCGCCGCCAGTTAAGGGTTAAGGTCGTTGGAGAATGCGGAAAACGTTTTTTCTGAGGTTTGTAATAAAATCCAAACACTATAAATTTATGAAAAATAACATATTTCAAAAATAAACACCCTGGGAAAATTACTGACAATAAAATCAAGTGTTTACAAAAAGATAAATCAATTATAATTGTTCATTAGACTTTGTGGGTTAAATATGGGTGGAACAAAAAAAGGTTGTCGTCTTGAATAAGTGGAAATCTAATTTTGTCCCCTTTTGCACCTTGTTTGTAGTATTTTGTCCATATCTGCATCAGTGTTAAGACCAGTAGGGGTTTGGAGGCGGCAGCCCCCAGGTTAGGTTAGGTTAATGACAAAATATGGTTTTCTGGGGGCATGTCTTAACATTGTTGGATAATGGATAAATATTAATTTGCACCGGTAATGGCATATAGGTATGATGTATGGGTCATAAAGATTGTATATAATATTATGACATAATTATCGAGGTACCTCTATTGTAGTATAAACTCAACCTTGACCATATTCTTAAACAATTTCGCTGGTCATTGACATCTACAAAAATACTGACAAATGAGTAACAAAGTACACATCTTACCCAAGGATGCGAAGAATTTGGCTGCACAGATTCCAAACTGTAGCTGGTGCAGTGAAAATTCTCTCCGGCCTCCTGACCTAACCTCACACACTGTCTCAACCCTTCGGCCCAAAGCACTGTATCACTCTGCTTGCTTCACTTAACACACTGTCTTACCTCACACACTGTCTCACCCCTCCGTCCCAAAGCACCGTCTCACTCCACTTGCCTCACTTCACACACTGCCGTATCCCCTCCATGCTAACACTCGTCTCACCCCGCTTGCCTCACCTTACACAGTCTCAACCTCTCTTGCTTTATACACTAATCTCACCTCTGCTGCCTAATACCATCTCACCACGTATGTCCCACTTCGCACACTGTCTCACCCCTACAGTATACCGTCTCACCACGTTTGCCTCACCTCACACACTGTCGCACCCCACTTGCATCACTTCACACACTGTCTCACCCAACTCGCCTCACCCCACTTGCATCACCTCGCACACTGTCTCACTCCTCCTGTCTCAGCCCCCGTCCTCCTGTCTAACCCAGTCACGCAACCTCCCCCCTCAGTCAATACCAGGGTCACTAATACAGGTCAGCCTTGCGCAGGTATAGTACACTTTGGGACATAAATGACGACGCACCCAAGGAATCAGTAGCGTACGCAAATAACACAATACAATGTTTTATTGTGGACCAAGTACTTCAGAACTTGGCCTTAAACGTCCATAGATTAATTAGTTAGTTAAAATAGTACTTCAGGGGCTATCAACCCTTCTGGATTATTAAGCCAGCACACTGTAAGACACTAATTGCGTCTGGACTGGAGCCCCTTGTCGAGAACTCCAGTCCCTTGTGTTCATATATTAGAATTGATGCACCCTTATATATGCTCATGACTGTACACTCTGGGTAAGGGACTGGAGTTCTCGAAAAGGGGCTCCAGTCCTGACGTTGTTCTTGACTTTAAGTAAGTGTGCTGGCTTAATATAATCCAATAGGGTTAATTAATAGCCTCTGAAGTCCTATTTTAACTAACTAACTCAGGGTGATGATTCCAAGTTATCCAGAATAAAATCGAATCTTCATATTAACCATTTACCAAGTATACAGTATTTGTGAATATCATGGGCTACTTAAGCGAGGATGGCCGGTTTATTTGCTCATTTATGTATCTTTTTACTATGTTGTTAGTTTCCTCCCTAGACCTCCATCACGCTTATAAAAACATACGCCCAAGACTCTCCTTCAAGATAATATATACATTTTTCGAGAGAAAAATTTCCCGGTCGAAGGCCGGTTCCTCATATATAACAGGGTCGCTATCGCTCGCCAGGAAATAATCGACACCTAAATGACACGAAATCTTAATATTGACAAAGAAATGGGACGAAAGGTCTTAAAATCACCAAACTAATGGGCCATACTTCTTAAAATCTGAAAACTAATGAAGCTAAACATGAGGAAGAAGGGGGCCAGAATAAACGGCCCATCCCCCCTTAAAGCAGGTCAAGGATTCGGAGAGGGCTATGACTTAAGTCCTTAGGTTTACAGTACACTCTGGGACATACATTGTTACCATAAGCTTTTAATGGGGGGAGAGGGGAGGTGGGGGGGGGGGGGGGGGGTGGCGGGGGATAGTTTATTTAATGGTAGATATATTTACTATTATTATAGTTTCCTCCCGAAACCTCTATCAAACTTTAAATAACATCCCCAAGATCCCCCTTCTAGATATATTTGAGAAAAAAATCCGTAGATAAATGTACCAACCGAAAGCCAGCTCCTCCTAAATTACAGGCTCCCTATCGCTCGCCAGGACAAAAACATCGACACCTAAATGGCACAAAAGTTATTGGCATACAAATGGGGCGAAAAGTCTTAAAATCACAAAAGTAGTGGGCCAAACGTCATATAATCTGAAACCTATTGGGGCTAAACATTAGAAAGAAGGGGGAACCAGAAAAAAACAATTTCCTCCCCTTATAGGATTTCTCTTTTCAGGTGGTTGGGCGACTTGGTTACCATAGCAACCAGTATAAACACATCAGTTTCCCAGCACCCCGCTAGGTGGCAGGACCAACTATTGATTATCAGGAGCAAACTACCCTTCACCGCCAAGTTATTAAGAAATAGTTTAAACACAAAAAACAACAACAACAACATGTAATCACTATCGATACATTAATATACTACTGAAAATTACAAAATTAATATACTATATATATATATATATATATATATATATATATACTGTATATATATATATATCATATATATATATATATATATATATATATATATATATATATATATATAAATACATGTTTGTTGCTAGGTGTTTTTACTCTCAGCCGGGACTCGAACCATGGATAGTCTGACGAGAGTCCATGATTTAATCAACTACACCATGGCGTGATATAGAATGGTTAACATTTTCCTATAATTAAGGAAGATTTTTTTTTACTTAGAGAAAGTAATTAATTTCATAACAAGTGGTAGGACTCATAATCTAGAGTACCATACAGGGAATTTTACAACTATTCCCACGCAACTCAGATTGAATTTATGTATTTCTCGCCCAACCAAGCATAAGTTATTAATATCAAGTACAGTATATCTGTATATCTTTGCCCCTCAACTTTCCCTTTATAATTGCTGAGGGGCACAGGGCCTTGGGTGGGGCTTTTGTTTCCCGGGCGTTTCCGCACCCTCCTCAGCTCCCCGCCTTTCAGTGGCTTCGGTCACCTGGGCATTATTAGTGGTAAGCTGGGAGGGTTCTGTGGGGGCGCTCGGTTATGGCCTTGGCCTTGCTCGGGACCTTGGGGCTGCTCGGCCAGACAGCCTGAGGAACAGCAACAACAACAACAACAGTATATCTCACAAATACACGTGGGCTATTAATTGGGTTTACTCTCAGCCGGGACTTGAACCACGGACAATCATGACGAGAGTCTATGCTTTAACAACTACACCACGGCATGATGATGAATAGTTAACTTTTTACCATATATAATATAACGTCTAGTCTTCTTTTAGTCAGATTGGGAGCAGTTGTTTCCAAGCAATATTTTGCAAGCATAATATCGATGGAATAGCCTAGCTTTTGTGTATTTTATCCTCATTGTGACGCTTCTGCATAGTAGCCACGTGCGGGCGTGCGCGCGCGTCGGCTGCCCAGCCGTTTAGAAACCGGCTGGCGGCAGCCGGCCGGCAGGCTTTTCCTTAGTATATATCCTACGACAACGTAACTAATGTCTGGGATATTCTTATGTTGTTTCACAGCTTGTAGCTGCCCTTATTCTTAACCAACGCATCTCAGTATATTTTATTCTCGATAGTTGATTGTTTCATTATAATATATAAGATGTAAGTCTAGTGAGAGTGGGAGGAGACGAGCGGGAGAGAGAGACCGGCTGGAGGACGTTGTTTCGCGCGGAGAGTCTAGCTTGGGACGAGCCTGAAGCGTTGCCATATGCATCCGATTGCAACGTTAGGCTTAGTTTCGACTCACGCACGGGGTAGACGATTTTGACCCGGCAACTGTGTTGAGTGTTGCCAAGCCTGGGATGTATTTTGTATGCCTAGGGTGGGGTCCAGACAGATTCAAGACTCAGAGCTCACCTCACTGTCGTACCCTTCGGACCCCCTTGATATCTATCCCTCTCAACCCCACTTAGAAACTTTCTCTCTTACTTTGTATACCTTCTTTCCACTACTTCACCAATCTATTTAATTATCCCATCCCCTTGATAGACCTTATATCTATTATTGTATTAACGACGAGCTCTCAGATAATTAGATAGGATTTTGGGCCTTATGAAGAGACGTAATTGTTAATGAGACCTAGGAAGCTTTTTTGTTGTCTCATATTTGGTGGTTTCATGCTTGCTAGTGTGTTCTTGTGTCAGGTTAGCAGGGGCTAGACCGGAGGGGAGGCTTTTTGCGATCCTTTAAGTAAAGTCTGCTGGTGCGAGTCCTGTGGACCCGCACGACTTTACTAGGATACCCGTGGGAGTCTGGGGGCATTTTCTTGTCTGTGTCCCTGTGTGTCTAGTGTTGTGTTGTGTGAGGGCCCTTGCCTAGTCCACTCAGCACTGCGCTAGCACGTCTTGCTTTTGTTTTAGGGTCGCCAGGAGAGAGTCAGATACTTGCGATCTGAGTCTCTCAAGAGAGCACCCTTTCAATTAGAGTAATTTGGCGCACAGACTTGGGAACGTCCGTAGGCTAGAGCAGGTGGCTCAGCCCGGGTATCCGAAGCCTATATCCTTCCAGCTAGACCTATGCCACCTGGCAGATTAACAGCTAGGGGTTTATTATTTCTGTATGCTTGTTATTGTGCCACAGTTTACCGTTTTTGTGAGCATTGTGAGTCAGGGTGTGGCTTAGAGACTCTGTCCGAGCAGGCTTGCCTGACTAAGAGTGAGAAGCACACCTGTATGTGGATATGTTGCGAGTTGCTGCCTTTATTTAATTATACCTATGCCATTATACACTGTAGGTCCTATCACTAGTATTTATTCCTGCTTAGGAGTTGAGAGTTCTCTAAATCCGTAACGTACTTTCTTTGCTAAGCATCAGATCCTACAGTAGCCGCATGCAGTTTAGAACCCCGCATCTTGTCTACCGGTACGATGTTTTGAGGACTGTTTGCTTTCACCTTCTTTCACGCAGGGGTGATTAGTTGTATTAATTAACGTAACGTTAAATGTACTTTCTTCTAGTTTGTTATTAAATTGTTTCTGCAATTTAATTCCGTTATCTATCTTTTCCTTGAAGCTTTAAGTCAACTTAATTGTGTGATCTTTTATATAGCCTGCTTGACTATCAGCAGTCTATAGTGCGTGCACCTTGTAACCGAGTCATAGGATACCTTGTTGTCCAGGCAGGACTCTTGACGGTTTAGGGTGGTTTGTTGCCTGGGTTTATAGATAAGGGTTGGATCTAGCGTTTTCCGTTGTTGCTTGTTGCCGCATACCTAGTCCAATAGAAAGAGCCCAGTGTTTATATATCCCAGGACGTAACAAATGGCGACCTTGCATAGGATTTACTGAACAGAGGAATATAGTGGTCATTTGTTTTGAGATTCCTTATGATTAGAGGAATACAGTGGACATAGTTTTTTTTTTTGGAGCAACCAATATAACACATTAAAGACTTTAAATAACATTAGTATATACATACTTGCATAGGAGATAAGGCACATTCTATAACCGTGATAATTACTGCAGTACACAAACATGTCTAATATATCAGAACACAGTGATGGGTCAGGTCACGATACAGGCTCGGAGGGAGAAAGACCTGTGGAGTGGCTAGTCGATAGCGAGGAGGGTGCTAGAAGATTTTTAGAGGTGCCCCTTACCGCTGCCAGGGTGTTGAAGCTGAATAAGTATGGCTTAAAGTGTGTGGCAGGTCTTCAGGGTCACCAGGGTTTAAGTGGCATGAGGAGAGATCAGCTGAGGACTTTGATATTGGGTTTAGAAGGGAGAGACCTGGGTAGAGAGGCGACTGGGGGCCCCGGTCCCCAGCCCCCCCCTCCACTCTACCCCCGTATCAAACGTCAGGGTGCCTGAATTTAGTACATACCCCCAAGTTGATGGTCAATGGCAGCGTGGAATTCAATCACAAGGACCCTCCCCATTAAATGCATCTTCCCCTCCTCAAGGGTTGACTCCAGATTTGTTGTTTCGGCTTGAGATGGCCAAGGTTGAGGCTGCCGAGAGACAGGCTAGTGTGCAGGCTGAGGTTGCTAGAGCTCAGGTTGAGGCTACCGAAAGACAGGCTAGAGCTCAGGTTGAGGCTGCCGAGAGACAGGCTAGTGTGCAGGCTGAGGCTGCAGAGAGAACAGCTATACGAGAGGCTGAACTGCAGGCAGAGTTTACTAGGTATCGGGCTGACAGGGAGCTGGAGATCTCTCGAGTGGAGGTAACAGGGCGAAATATTGGGGGAGGTAACAGACATCGGGACCAATCATTGTCGCACCTGCTTAAACTAGTTCCTGTGTTCGATGAATTATGTGTGACTGAGTTTTTTATGCGATTTGAGAAGAAGTGTCAGGAACACCAGTGGCCTCAGGAAAAGTGGGCAGCATTAGTTTCATCAAAACTCCTAGGAAAGGGGCTAAAAGCGTATGATGCACTACCTTTAGAGTCCTGTGTAGTTTATGATGAGCTAAAGAAGGCTGTGCTACGGGCCTATGAGTTACAACCAGAAACTTACCGCTTGAAGTTTCGGGGTGTTACTAAGGGCAAGGATAGTACCTTCCTAGAACACGCCCGGGACTTGTCTGATGCACTACGACATTGGCTGCGTTCTGAGAGGGCAGCTACTTTTGAGGAGTTGAGTGAGCTGGTTCTCTTGGAGCAGTTATTTAAGTGCACAGGCGGGGACTTAACATTAAATATAAAGGAAAAAAATCCTAGAACTCTACAGGAGGCAGCAGAAATGGCTGACCTCCGACTGTCATTAATTCGAGGGTGCGGAGCAGCAGCTAGGAGTGAGTCGGGTGCAAAGGATCGTACCCCTCCCCCTCCCAAGAATTTTGATACACATATATACACAAAACCATCTAGCACTGACAATAAAACTGAACATAAACCAAATACCGTCCCGTATAAGAAGTCTAATGGTACCTCCCACTCCCAAGGGAAACCAAAGAGTAAAGAGTGCTTTGCATATCACAAGGAGGGTCACTTTGCAAATGCTTGTCCGAACAAGCCACCAAACAAGGTTGTGTCATTGGCCCGCAGCATAGGGGTGTCGCCTATATCTTCTGAGTTTGCCAAGGGTAGTTCGTCAGAGGTTGGGACACAGCCTGTGTTCAAGAGTCCGGAAGGCTCGAACCCTGTCCGCGACATCTTTGGGGGTCATAGAGGGCATGGTTTTGTGAGGTGGGCTGGCGAAAGGCGAGGAGTTAACCCGGGAAACAAGCGCGATAGGCCTCACGGAAGGCTTCCCCCTAGGTCATTAGCGCTTGTCAGGTTAAGAGTTCCCCCGGCGGACTGCGGGGAGACTCTTAAGAGTCAGAGAAAAAAAAATCAACTATTGACATCGACATTTTTTTTGTTTTTTTTTTGTTTTTTTTGTTTTTTTTTGCCCCTGGGCCATGCAAAATCTCAGTCCTCTACCTCCCCTCCTTCCCCACTTTCCTCCTCTCCTTCAGTGATCACCTATTTTCCCTGTTATTCCCTTATTCTGAGGTATATTTTCGTGCTAACATTAGAAATCCGGTTGCAGGGTGTGGTCATCACTGATAGCAAGCGAATGCAAGAGAGAGAGAGAGAGAGTATCGATCGACTGTGTCTCAGTGGCCTTGGGGGAAATTGGGGGGAAAGCAGCTTGCCTCACCCATACATTATACGACTCGCGGGCTATATCTCCGATTTTGACCATCCAAATGCTGTTTTCACTCGTTTTATTGTTGTTTCAGGTTAATACCTTTATAATCAACCCATAATAGGCACATATGGATAAGTACTAATGCTATTAATGGTACAATTAATATTTTAGTGACAGAAACACCTCAAATACATGCACACAGGGAGAGGTGTCTAATTACCCCCATGCGCACTTCAGAGGTTAAGCTATTGCGTGATACGGGGGCTTCTCACTCCTTGTTAAAGAACTTTACTGGTAGGCCGATTAACGCTGCTCGGGTGGTGGTAGTTCAGGGGATCAATGCTACGAAGTCCTACCCGCTGGTGCGGATGGAGCTGGAGGTGGGTGGTGTGGCGAAGGAGCTGGATGTAGGAATTGTAGAGAACTTGCCTGTTGGGGGCGTCGACCTCCTCCTCGAAACGACTTTGCGGTGCCTGCTTCTAAGGTTTCACCCTTGGTCGTTGCCGAGAAGGCGGCAGACGTTAGTAGGGAGGAACAGGAGTGGGTTGAGAAGTGTAGCGTACAAACTATGGCATGTGTTGTGACGCGTTCTCAGACATCCGGAGCCTTGCAGCCACCACCTCAGTCTATCAAACCGCGGAGGAAAGGTCACAAGAAAACGGGAAGTGTTGGTCAATTGGAGAGTTTTGAGCCGGCAGTGTTTCTTGGTGACTCATTATTGGCACCTATGTTAGAGTCTAGAGAGGCCCCGGGGCCTGTCACCGCTAGTGCAGGTGCAGGGCAGGAAGAGACTCTGCGACAGCATCGTTATGCGCAGCGTGAGGAAAGGATGGCTCAGCGGGACATTGGAGGTGGAAATAAATTATTTAAGATGAACTTGGATAATCTCGCACCTGCTGATATATGTTCCTTGCAGCTGGAAGATCCTGAAGTCAGGGCGTGTGGTAATGGTGCTATCGAACTGGAGAGCGATGGGGATGCGCAGCCTGGTGATTTTTTCTTGTCCGAGGGGATCTTGTATCGGAGACATCAGGATCCCAAGAAAAAGTGGGATGGCGGGTCAGGATTAGTGGACCAGTTAGTAGTACCGAGGGTGTGCCGTGAGAGCTTATTCAGATTAGCTCATGATGTGCCTTTGGCAGGGCACCTGGGGGCACGTAAGACGGAGGCAACTCTGAGCAAGCTTTTCTGGTGGCCTGGGTTAAAGGCGAGTGTCGTGTCATGGGTGTCACAGTGTCACACTTGTCAAGTTGTTGGGAAACCCAATCAGGTCATCCCGAGAGCCCCGTTACAACCCATCCCTGTCATTGGGCCGCCCTTCAGCAAAGTAGTTATCGATATGGTTGGCCCATTGCCCCCCACTAGTGCCGGCAATAAATTTTTACTAACTGTAATGGATGTAGCAACACGGTATCCAGATACTTACCCCATGCGTAACGGGATGGCTAAGACTGTTGTCAAAAACCTGCTTGTCTATTTCTCTCGTTATGGCTACCCTCAGGAGATCCAGTCTGATCAGGGATCCAATTTTACTTCTGCTCTGTTTAAGCAGACCATGCAGCAACATGGGATAGTGTCTGTGGTGTCATCTGCCTACCATCCCGAGAGTCAGGGAGTTTTGGAAAGGTGGCACTCGACTCTCAAGAGTATGTTGCGATGTTATTGCATGGAAAATGGGAAGGACTGGGATATAGGTCTCCCATACGTTTTATTTGCTGCGAGAGAAGTACCTGGGGAGAGCTTGGGATTTAGCCCGAACGAGTTGGTTTTTGGACACAGGGTCAGGGGGCCCCTCCACATAGTCAAGGAGATCTGGGAGGGAGTCACAAAGCCATGCTCGCTTCTAAAGTATGTTGTTGAAAGCTGTGAGAGAATGCTAAAGAGCTTGGAGGTAGCAGGTCGGAACCTTAAGAGTTCACAAGCTCAGATGAAGGACAGATACGACCAGAAGGTGAAGCTGAGGGAGTTTGAAGTAGATCAGGAGGTACTGATACTACTGCCTCTGGTGGGACACCCCTTGTCTGCCAAGTATTCTGGTCCGTATCGGGTTGTAAGGAAGGTTTCTGATCTCGACTATTTAGTAGCTACTCCTGATCGTAAGAAAAAGAACCAACTCTCCCATGTAAATCTGATGAAAGAGTATGTGAGGCGCCCCTCCGAGCCTCTCACTGTCCCGGTGTTGATCTGCAGCGATCGTAGTGGAGAAGGAGGAAGGGACAGTCAAGCTGCGGGGGAGGATAATTGGGATTGTCATGTTTCCGCGGATCAGTGGGCGGGGAATTCTAGACAAGTGGTTCACGAGTTGATATTGCACCTGCCTGAGCAACAGCGTGTAGCTGTGCAGCACTTGTTTGATTCAAACCCAGCTGTTTTCGCGGAGCATCCTGGCCTCACTACTCAAGCGGTGCACGATGTCGATGTTAGGGACCACCCGCCCTTTAAATCAGTGCCATACCGTGTTCCCCCTATTAAATTACCAGCACTTAGGGAAGAGCTGGATTATATGCTGAAACGTGGGCTGATTTCTGAGGGTGCAGTAAGGTGGACTTCCCCAGTCACACTGCAGCCCAAACCAGATGGCAAGGTGCGGTTTTGTATAGATTTCCGCAGGTTGAATGGTTTAACCCCCACAAATGCCTACCCTCTCCCTCGCGTGGACGACAGTGTGGATAAGATAGGAAAAGCCAAGTTCCTCACTAAGATAGACCTTGTTAAGGGTTATTGGCAAGTGCCCTTGTCTGAGTGAGCGCGAGAGGTGTGTGGGTTTGTGGTGGACGGTGCCACATATCGTTGCCATGTTATGCCATACGGGCTGAAAAATGCCCCTGCAACGTTTCAGAAATTAATGAACGACATTGTAGCCGACATTCCCAACTGTACGGTGTACCTAGATGATGTCATAATATACGACGAGGATTTTAACAGTCACTGTGCTCACATCGGACAGCTTTTTAATAAACTGAATGAAGCAGGTTTGGTGGTAAACCTGGGTAAGTGCGATTTTGTCAAAGCCACAGTTTTGTACCTGGGGTTCGAGGTGGGGATGGGTCAGGTGTGCCCTCCAGAGACAAAGATCAAAGCCATCGATCAGTTTCCCCAGCCTACGACTAAGAAACAAATCATGCGGTTTCTAGGTATGATAGGCTATTATCGTCGCTTCATCAAAGGCTATTCGACTGTACTTGCACCTTTAACTGACTTATTATCTAAGGACAAGAAGTTCCGGTGGTCTCCTGAGTGTGCAGAGGCGTTTTCCTTGGTGAAACACCTGTTATGTACCCACCCCATACTCAGGGCCCCGGACTTCAGCAGACCTTTTCAGCTGGCGACTGATGCCAGTGGCGTAGGGGCTGGGGCTGTCTTGTTACAGACAGATGATGAAGGTATCGAACATCCAGTGAGTTTTTACAGTAAAAAAATCAATAGTGCACAAAGGAATTACTTTGTAATTGAAAAAGAACTCTTGGCGATAGTGCTGGCGCTCAGGCACTTCGATGTATATGTTCCTGCTTTCAGACCAGTCATAGTGGTTTATACCGATCATCACCCTCTGAAATTCTTGAATCAGTTTCTTAACCGGAATATGAGGCTGACCAGGTGGTCACTCATGCTTCAGGAGTATAATCTGGACATACGCCATATTGCCGGTTCTGATAACGTGATAGCGGATTGTCTATCAAGGGTGGATGATGTTGGTTAGACTGCCACAGGATTGAGGGTTGAGTGTGGAGGAAAATAGGCTGTCACTGTAGTTCAGCCGAAAAAAAAAAAAATTAAAAAAGCAAAAACCTTATAAAAACTCTTTATTTTTATAACGGGTAGAATTTTGTATAAGATGTTGTAGCAGTATCTAAGTTGAATGTTTTCGCTTATTGTCGCTAAGTTAGTTGAACTTGCTCGGTGGAGCGCAACAGTCTTTATTTTTTTTTATATATAGTGCCTTGTGTTGCAACAGTGTGTGGTACTATGAGAAGCTTTCTGTTAGATATGAAGAACTTAGTCAAGGGTCTTATATCTTGGGGGAGGTGTGACGCTTCTGCATAGTAGCCACGTGCGGGCGTGCGCGCGCATCGGCTGCCCAGCCGTTTAGAAACCGGCTGGCGGCAGCCGGCCGGCAGGCTTTTCCTTAGTATACAGTATATCCTACGACAACGTAACTAATGTCTGGGATATTCTTATGTTGTTTCACAGCTTGTAGCTGCCCTTATTCTTAACCAACGCATCTTAGTATATTTTATTCTCGATAGTTGATTGTTTCATTATAATATATAAGATGTAAGTCTAGTGAGCGTGGGAGGAGACGAGCGGGAGAGAGAGACCGGCTGGGGGACGTTGCTTCGCGCGGAGAGTCTAGCTTGGGAGGAGCCTGAAGCGTTGCCATATGCATCCGATTGCAACGTTAGGCTTAGTTTCGACTCACGCACGGGGTAGACGATTTTGACCCGGCAACTGTGTTGAGTGTTGCCAAGCCTGGGATGTATTTTGTATGCCTAGGGTGGGGTCCAGACAGATTCAAGACTCAGAGCTCACCTCACTGTCGTACCCTTCGGACCCCCTTGATATCTATCCCTCTCAACCCCACTTAGAAACTTTCTCTCTTACTTTGTATACCTTCTTTCCACTACTTCACCAATCTATTTAATTATCCCATCCCCTTGATAGACCTTATATCTATTATTGTATTAACGACGAGCTCTCAGATAATTAGATAGGATTTTGGGCCTTATGCAGATACGTAATTGTTAATGAGACCTAGGAAGCTTTTTTGTTGTCTCATATTTGGTGGTTTCATGCTTGCTAGTGTGTTCTTGTGTCAGGTTAGCATGGGCTAGACCGGAGGGGAGGCTTTTTGCGATCCTTTAAGTAAAGTCTGCTGGTGCGAGTCCTGTGGACCCGCACGACTTTACTAGGATACCCGTGGGAGTCTGGGGGCATTTTCTTGTCTGTGTCCCTGTGTGTCTAGTGTTGTGTTGTGTGAGGGCCCTTGCCTAGTCCACTCAGCACTGCGCTAGCACGTCTTGCTTTTGTTTTAGGGTCGCCAGGAGAGAGTCAGATACTTGCGATCTGAGTCTCTCAAGAGAGCACCCTTTCAATTAGAGTAATTTGGCGCACAGACTTGGGAACGTCCCTAGGCTAGAGCAGGTGGCTCAGCCCGGGTATCCGAAGCCTATATCCTTCCAGCTAGACCTCTGCCACCTGGCAGATTAACAGCTAGGGGTTTATTATTTCTGTATGCTTGTTATTGTGCCACAGTTTACCGTTTTTGTGAGCATTGTGAGTCAGGGTGTGGCTTAGAGACTCTGTCCGAGCAGGCTTGCCTGACTAAGAGTGAGAAGCACACCTGTATGTGGTTATGTTGCGAGTTGCTGCCTTTATTTAATTATACCTATGCCATTATACACTGTAGGTCCTATCACTAGTATTTATTCCTGCTTAGGAGTTGAGAGTTCTCTAAATCCGTAACGTACTTTCTTTGCTAAGCATCAGATCCTACAGTAGCCGCATGCAGTTTAGAACCCCGCATCTTGTCTACCGGTACGATGTTTTGAGGACTGTTTGCTTTCACCTTCTTTCACGCAGGGGTGATTAGTTGTATTAATTAACGTAACGTTAAATGTACTTTCTTCTAGTTTGTTATTAAATTGTTTCTGCAATTTAATTCCGTTATCTATCTTTTCCTTGAAGCTTTAAGTCAACTTAATTGTGTGTTCTTTTATATAGCTTGCTTGACTATCAGCAGTCTATAGTGAGTGCACCCTGTAACCGAGTCATAGGATACCTTGTTGTCCAGGCAGGACTCTTGACGGTTTAGGGTGGTTTGTTGCCTGGGTTTATAGATAAGGGTTGGATCTAGCGTTTTCCGTTGTTGCTTGTTGCCGCATACCTAGTCCAATAGAAAGAGCCCAGCGTTTATATATCCCAGGACGTAACATCATTGTATCAACAGAGGATAACACTTCGTGTGTATGTGTGTGTATGTATGTATGTGTGTGTGCATGTGTATGTGGGCGTGTGTGTAATTTATTATTATATTTTGTCTAAGATTATTATATAATTGCTAATGCTAGTTTTACATTTCCGGTACACTTTGAGGTCCAAAAACACCCCCGGACTATATACCCTTGGGGTCATAAAACACCCCTGGACTATATATAGCCTTGGTGTCATAACACCCCTCGACTATATATAGCCTTGGAGTCATAAAACACCCCTGGACTATATATAACCTTTGGGTCATAAAACACCCCTGGACTAAACATATATAGCCTTGGGGTCATAAAACACCCCTGGACTATATATTTATAGCCTTGGGGTCATAAAACACCCCTGGACTATATATATATATAGCCTTGGGGTCATAAAACACCCCTGGACTATATATATATAGCCTTGGGGTCATAAAACACCCATGGACTATATATATATATAGCCTTGGGGTCATAAAACACCCCTGGACTACATATATATAGCCTTGGGGTCATAAAACACCCTGGGACTATATATATATAGCCTTGGGGTCATAAAACACCCCGGGACTATATATAGCCTTGGGGTCATAAAACACCCCTGGACTATATATAGCCTTGGAGTCATAAAACACCCCTGGACTATATATATATATATATAGCCTTAGGTTCATAAAACACCCCTGGACTGTATATATATCCTTGGGGTCATAAAACACCCCTGGACTATATAGCCTTGGAGTCATAAAACACCCCTGGACTATATATATATAGCCTTGGGGTCATAAAACACCCCTGAACTATATATATATCCTTGGGGTCATAAAACACAACTGGACTATATATAGCCTTGGGGGTCATAAACCACCCCTGGATTATAGCCTTGGGGTCATAAAACACCCCTGGACTATATATAGCCTTGGAGTCATAAAACACCCCTGGACTATATAATATATATAGCCTTGGGGTCATAAAACACCCCTGGACTATACATATATAGCCTTGGGGTCATAAAACACCCCTGGACTATATATATATAGCCTTGGGGTCATAAAACACCCCTGGACTATATATAGCCTTGGGGTCATAAAACACTCCTGGACTATATACTGTATATATATATATATAGCCTTGGGATCATAAAACACCCCTGGACTATATATAGCCTTGGGGTCATAAAACACCCCATGACTATAGCCTTGGGGTCATAAAACACCCCTGGACTATATATATATAGCCTTGGGGTCATAAAACACCCCTGGACTATATATAGCCTTGGTGTCATAAAACACCCCTGGTCTATATATAGCCTTGGAGTCATAAAACACCCCTGGACTATATATAGCCTTGGGGGTCATAAAACACCCCTGGACTATATATAGCCTTGGAGTCATAAAACACCCCTGGACTATACATAACCTTGGGGTCGTAAAACACCCCTGGACTATATACCCTTGGGGTCATAAAACCCCCCCTGGACTATATATAGCCTTGGGGTCATAAAACACCCCTGGACTATATAGCCTTGGGGTCATAAAATACCCCTGGACTATAGCCTTGGGGTAAAAAAACACCCCTGGACTATATATAGCCTTGGGGTCATAAAACACCTCTAGATTATATATATATAGCCTTGGGGTCATAAAACACCCCTGGACTATAGCCTTTGGGTCATAAAACACCCCTGTACTATATATAGCCTTGGGGTCATAAAACACCCCTGGATAATATATAGCCTTGGGGTCATAAAACACCCCTGGACTATATATATAGCCTTGGGGTCATAACACACCCCGGGACTATAGCCTTGGGATCATAAAACACCCCTCGACTATATATATCCTTGGGGTCATAAAACACCCTTGGACTATATATAGCCTTGGGGTCATAAAACACCCCTGGACTATATATAGCCTTGGGGTCATAAAACACTCCTGGACTATAGCCTTGGGGTCATAAAACACCCCTGGACTATATATAACCTTGGGGTCATAAAACACCCCTGGACTATATAGCCTTGGAGTCATAAAACAACCCTGGACTATATATAGCCTTGGGGTCATAAAACACCCTGGACTATAGCCTTGGGGTCATAAAACACCCCTGGACTATATATATAGCCTTGGGGTCATAAAACACCCATGGACTATATATAACCTTGGGGTCATAAAACACCCCTGGACTATAGCCTTGGGGTCATAAAACACCCCTGGACTATATATAGCCTTAGGGTCATAAAACACCCTAGACTATATATAGCCTTGGGGTCATAAAACACCCCAGGACTATAGCCATGGGTTCATAAAACACCCCTGGACTATATATATATAGCCTTGGGGTCATAAAACACCCATGGACAATATATATATAGCCTTGGGGTCATAAACCACCCCTGGACTATATATATATATATAGCCTTAGGGTCACAAAACACCCCTGGACTATAGCCTTGGGGTCATAAAACACCCCCTGGACTATATATAGCCTTGGGGTCATAAAACACCCCTGGACTATATAGCCTTGGGGTCATAAAACACCCCTGGACTATAGCCTTGGGGTCAAAAAACATCCCTGGACTATATATAGCCATGGGGACATAAAACACCTCTAGAATATATATATAGCCTTGGGGTCATAAAACACACCTGGACTATAGCATTGGGGTCATAAAACACCCCTGTACTATATATAGCCTTGGGGTCATAAAACACCCCTGGACTATATATACAGTAGCCTTGGGGTCATAAAACACCTCTAAATTATATATATAGCCTTGGGGTCAAAAAACACCCCTGGACTATAGCCTTGGGGTCATAAAACACCCCTGTACTATATATAGCCTTGGGGTCATAAAACAGCTCTGATTACATATATAGCCTAGGGGTCATAAAACACCCTTGGACAATAGCCTTGGGGTCATAAAACACCCCTGGACTATATATAGCCTTGGGGTCATAAAACACCCCTGGACAATAGCCTTGGGGTCATAAAACCCCCCTGGACTATATATATAGCCTTGGGGTCATAAAACACCCATGGACTATATATAGCATTGGGGTCATAAAACACCCCTGGCCTATAGCCTTGGGGTCATAAAACACCCCTGGACTATATATAGCCTTAGGGTCATAAAACACCCTGGACTATATATAGCCTTGGGGTCATAAAACACCCCAGGACTATAGCCATGGGTTCATAAAACACCCCTGGACTATATATATATATATAGCCTTGGGGTCATAAAACACCCATAGACTATATAAATTATATATAGCCTTGGGATCATAAAACACTCCTGGACTATATATATATAGCCTTGGGATCATAAAACACCCGTGGACTATATATATATATAGCCTTGGGGTCATAACACACCCCTGGACTATATATAGCTTTGGGGTCATAAAACACCCCTGGACTATATATAGCCTTGGAGTCATAAAACACCCCTGGACTATATATATATATATAGCCTTGGGGTCAAAAAACACCCCTGGACTGTATATATATCCTTGGGGTCATAAAACACCCCTGGACTATATATAGCCTTGGAGTCATAGAACACCCCTGGACTATATATATATATAGCCTTGGGGTCATAAAACACCCCTGGACTATATATATATCCTTGGGGTCATAAAACACCCCTGGACTATATATAGCCTTGGAGTCATAAAACACCCCTGGACTATATATAACCTTGGGGTCGTAAAACACCCCTGGACTATAGCCTTGGGGTCATAAAACAACCCCTGGACTATATATAGCCTTGGGGTCATAAAACACCCCTGGACTATATAGCCTTGGGGTCATAAAACACCCCTGGACTATAGCCTTGGGGTAAAAAAACACCCCTGGACTATATATAGCCTTGGGGTCATAAAACACTCCTGGACTATAGCCTTGGGGTCAAAAAACACCCCTGGACTTTATATAACCTTGGGGTCATAAAACCCCCCTGGACTATATAGCCTTGGAGTCATAAAACACCCCCGGACTATATATAGCCTTGGGGTCATAAAACACCCTGGACTATATAGCCTTGGGGTCATAAAACACCCCTGGACTATATATATAGCCTTGGGGTCATAAAACACCCATGGACTATATATAACCTTGGGGTCATAAAACACCCCTTGGACTATAGCTTTGGGGTCATAAAACACCCCTGGACAATATATAGCCTTAGGGTCATAAAACACCCCAGGACTATAGCCATGGGTTCATAAAACACCCCTGGACTATATATATATATAGCGTTGGGGTCATAAAACACCCATGAACAATATATATATAGCCTTGGGGCCATAAAACACCCCCGGACTATATATAGCCTTAGGGTCATAAAACACCCTAGACTATATATAGCCTTGGGGTCATAAAACACCCCAGGACTATAGCCATGGGTTCATAAAACACCCCGGGACTATATATATATAGCCTTGGGGTCATAAAACACCCATGGACAATATATATATAGCCTTGGGGTCATAAACCACCCCTGGACTATATATATATATATAGCCTTGGGGTCACAAAACACCCCTGGACTATAGCCTTGGGGTCATAAAACACCCCCTGGACTATATATAGCCTTGGGGTCATAAAACACCCCTGGACTATATAGCCTTGGGGTCATAAAACACCCCTGGACTATATATAGCCTTGGGGACATAAAACACCTCTAGAATATATATATATAGCCTTGGGGTCATAAAACACACCTGAACTATAGCATTGGGGTCATAAAACACCCCTGTACTATATATAGCCTTGGGGTCATAAAACACCCCTGGACTATATATAGCCTTGTGGTCATAAAACACCTCTAAATTATATATATAGCCTTGGGGTCATAAAACACCCCTGGACTATAGCCTTGGGGTCATAAAACACCCCTGTACTATATATAGCCTTGGGGTCATAAAACACCTCTGATTACATAGCCTAGGGGTCATAAAACACCCCTGGACAATAGCCTTGGGGTCATAAAACACCCCTGTACTATATATAGCCTTGGGGTCATAAAACACCCCTGGACTATATATAGCCTTGGGGTCATAAAACACCCCTGGACAATAGCCTTGGGGTCATAAAACCCCCCTGGACTATATATATAGCCTTGGGGTCATAAAACACCCATGGACTATATATAGCATTGGGGTCATAAAACACCCCTGGCCTATAGCCTTGGGGTCATAAAACACCCCTGGACTATATATAGCCTTAGGGTCATAAAACATCCTGGACTATATATAGCCTTGGGGTCATAAAACACCCCAGGACTATAACCATGGGTTCATAAAACACCCCTGGACTATATATATATATATAGCCTTGGGGTCATAAAACACCCATGGACTATATATATATAGCCTTGGGGTCATAAAACAGCCCTGGACTATATATATATAGCCATGGGGTCATAAAACACCCCTGGACTATATATATATATAGCCTTGGGGTCATAACACACCCCTGGACTATATATAGCTTTGGGGTCATAAAACACCCCTGGACTATATATAGCCTTGGAGTCATAATACACCCCTGGACTATATATATATATATAGCCTTGGGGTCAAAAAACACCCCTGGACTGTATATATATCCTTGGGGTCATAAAACACCCCTGGACTATATATGGCCTTGGAGTCATAGAACACCCCTGGACTATATATATATATAGCCTTGGGGTCATAAAACACCCCTGGACTATATATATATCCTTGGGGTCATAAAACACACCTGGACTATATTTAGCCTTGGGGGTCATAAACCACCCCGGGACTATAGCCTTGGGGTCATAAAACACCCCTGGACTATATATATAGCCTTGGAGTCATAAAACACCCCGGGACTATATAATATATATAGCCTTCAGGTCATAAAACACCCCTGGACTATATATATATATATAGCCTTGGGGTCATAAAACACCCCTGGACTATAGCCTTGGGGTCATAAAACACCCCTGTACTATATATAGCCTTGGGGTCATAAAACACCCCTGGACTATATATAGCCTGGGGTCATAAAACACCCCTGGACTATATATAGCCTTGGAGTCATAAAACACCCCTGGACTATATATATATATATATATAGCCTTGGGGTCATAAAACACCCCTGGACTGTATATATATCCTTGGGGTCATAAAACACCCCTGGACTATATATAGCCTTGGAGTCATAGAACACCCCTGGACTATATATATATATAGCCTTGGGGTCATAAAACACCCCTGGACTATATATGTATCCTTGGGATCATAAAACACACCTGGACTATATATAGCCTTGGGGGTCATAAACCACCCCTGGACTATAGCCTTGGGGTCATAAAACACCCCTGGCCTATATATAGCCTTGGAGTCATAAAACACCCCTGGACTATATAATATATATAGCCTTGGGGTCATAAAACACCCCTGGACTATATATATATATATAGCCTTGGGGTCATAAAACACCCCTGGACTATATATATATAGCCTTGGGGTCATAAAACACCCCTGGACTATATATAGCCTTGGGGTCATAAAACATTCCTGGACTATATATATATAGCCTTGGGGTCATAAAACACCACTGGACTATATATAGCCTCGGGGGTCATAAAACACCCCATGACTATAGCCTTGGGGTCATAAAACACCCCTGGACTATATATATATAGCCTTTGGGGTCATAAAACACCCTTGGACTATATGTAGCCTTGGTGTCATAAAACACCCCTGGACTATATATAGCCTTGGGGTCATAAAACACCCCTGGACTATATATAGCCTTGGGGTCATAAAACACCCCTGGACTATATATAGCCTTGGGGTCATAAAACACCCTGGACTATATATAGCCTTGGGGTCATAAAACACCCCTGGACTATATATAGCCTTGGGGTCATAAAACACCCCTGGACTATATATAGCCTTGGGGTCATAAAACACCCCTGGACTATATATAGCCTTGGGGTCATAAAATACCCTGGACTATATATAGCCTTGGGGTCATAAAACACCCCTGGACTATATATAGCCTTGGGGTCATAAAACACTCCTGGACTATAGCCTTGGGGTCAAAAAACACCCCTGGACTATATATGACCTTGGGGTCATAAAACACCCCTGGACTATATAGCCTTGGTGTCATAAAACACCCCCGGACTAGATATAGCCTTGGGGTCATAAAACACCCCTGGACTATATAGCCTTGGGGTCATAAAACACCCCTGGACTATATATATAGCCTTGGGGTCATAAAACACCCATGGACTATATATAATCTTGGGGTCATAAAACACCCCTGGACTATAGCCTTGGGGTCATAAAACACCCCTGGACTATATATAGCCTTAGGGTCATAAACACCCTAGTCTATATATAGCCTTGGGGTCATAAAACACCCCAGGACTATAGCCATGGGTTCATAAAACACCCCTGGACTATATATATATAGCCTTGGGGTCATAAAACACCCATGAACAATATATATATAGCCTTGGGGCCATAAAACACCCCTGGACTATACATATATATAGCCTTGGGGTCACAAAACACCCCTGGACTATAGCCTTGGGGTCAAAAAACACCCCGGGACTATATATAGCCTTGGGGACATAAAACACCTCTAGAATATATATATAGCCTTGGGGTCATAAAACACCCCTGGACTTATAGCCTTGGGGTCATAAAACACCCCTGGACTATATATAGCCTTGGGGTCATAAAACACCTCTAAATTATATATATAGCCTTGGGGTCATAAAACACCCCTGGACTATAGCCTTGGGGTCATAAAACACCCCTGTACTATATAGCCTTGGGGTCATAAAACAACCTCTGGACTATATATAGCCTTGGGGTCATAAAACACCCCTGGACAATAGCCTTGGGGTCATGAAACACCCCTGTACTATATATAGCCTTGGGGTCATAAAACATTCCTGGACTATATATATATAGCCTTGGGGTCATAAAACACCCCTGGACTATATATAGCCTGGGGGTCATAAAACACCCCTGGACTATATAGCCTTGGAGTCATAAAACACCCCTGGACTATATATATATATATATATAGCCTTGGGGTCATAAAACACCCCTGGACTGTATATATATCCTTGGGGTCATAAAACACCCCTGGACTATATATAGCCTTGGGGTCATAAAACACCCCTGGACTATATATAGCCTTGGGGTCATAAAACACCCCTGGACTATATATATCTATAGTCTTGGGGTCATAAAACACCCCTGGACTATATATAGCCTTGGGGTCATAAAACACCCCTGGACTATAGCCTTGGGGTCATAAAACACCCCTGGACTATATATAACCTTGGGGTCATAAAACACCCCTGGACTATATAGGCCTATAGCCTTGGGTCATAAAACACCCCTGGACTATATATAGCCTTGGGGTCATAAAACACTCCTGGACTATATCCTTGTGGTCATAAAACACCCCTAGACTATTTATAGCCTTGGGGTCATAAACATTCCCTGGCAATATAGCCTTGGGGTCATAAAACACCCCTGGACTATACATAGCCTTGGGGGTCATAAAACACCCCTGAACTATATACCTGTATAGCCTTGGGGTCATAAAACACCCCTGGACTATATATATAGCCTTGGAGTCATAAAACACTCCTGGACTATATGTAGCCTTGGGGTCATAAAACACCCCTGGACTATATATAACCTTGGAGTCATAAAACACCCCTGGACTATATATAACCTTGGGGTCATAAATCACCCCTGGACTATATATAGCCTTGGAGTCATAAAACACCCCTGGACTATATATAGCCTTGGGGTCATAAAACACCCCTGGACTATATATATATAGCCTTGGGGTCATAAAACACCCCTGGACTATATATATATAGCCTTGGGGTCATAAAACACCCCTGGACTATATAGCCTTGGGGTCATAAAACACCCCTGGACTATAGCCTTGGGGTCAAAAAACACCCCTGGACTATATATAGCCTTGGGGTCATAAAACACTCCTGGACTATAGCCTTGGGGTCATAAAACACCCCTGGACTATATATAACCTTGGGGTCATAAAACACCCCTGGACTATATAGCCTTGTGGTCATAAAACACCCGTGGACTATATATAACCTTGGGGTCATAAAACACCCTGGACTATAGCCATGGGGTCATAAAACACCCCTGGACTATATATAGCCTTGGGGTCATAAAATACCCTGGACTATATATATAGCCTTGGGGTCATAAAACACCCCTGGACTATAGCCTTGTGGTCATAAAACACCCGTGGACTATATATAGCCTTAGGGTCATAAAACACCCTGGACTATATATAGCCTTGGGGTCATAAAACACCCAGGACTATAGCCTTGGCGTCATAAAACCCCCCTGGACTATATATATAGCCTTGGGGTCATAAAACACCCATGGACATATATATATAGCCTTGGGGCCATAAAACACCCCTGGACTATACATATATATAGCCTTGGGGTCACAAAACACCCCTGGACTATATATAGCCTTGGGGTCATAAAACACCTCTAGATTATATATATAGCCTTGGGGTCATAAAACACCCCTGTACTTTATATAGCCTTGGGGTCATAAAACACCCCTTTTCTATATATAGCCTTGGGGTCATAAAACACCCCTGGACTATATATAGCCTTGGGGTCATAAAACACCTCTAAATTATATATATAGCCTTGGGGTCATAAAACACCCCTGGACTATAGCCTTGGGGTCATAAAACACCCCTGTACTATATATAGCCTTGGGGTCATAAAACACCCCTGGACTATATAGCCTTGGGGTCATAAAACAGCTCTAAATTATATATATAGCCTTGGGGTCATAAAACACCCCTGGACTATAGCCTTGGGGTCATAAAACACCCCTGGACTATAGCCTTGGGGTCAAAAAACACCCCTGGACTATATATAGCCTTGGGGTCATAAAACACCTCTAGAGTATATATAACCTTGGGGTCATAAAACACCCTGGACTATAGCCTTGGGGTCATAAAACACCCCTGTACTATATATAGCCTTGGGGTCATAAAACACCTCTGATTACATATATAGCCTTAGGGTCATAAAAAACCTCTGGACTATATATAGCCTTGGGGTCATAAAACACCCCTGTACTATATATAGCCTTGGGGTCATAAAACACCCCTGGACTATATATAGCCTTGGGGTCATAAAACACCCCTGGACTATAGCCTTGGCGTCATAAAACACCCCTCGACTATATATATCCTTGGGGTCATAAAACACCCCTGGACTATATAGGCCTATAGCCTTGGGTCATAAAACACCCCTGGACTATATAGCCTTGGGGTCATAAAACACCCCTGGACTATATATAGCCTTGGGGTCATAAAACACCCCTGGACTATATAGCCTTGGGGTCATAAAACACCCCTGGACTATATATAGCCTTGGGGTCATAAAACACCCCTGGACTATATATAGCCTTGGGGTCATAAAACACCCCTGGACTATATATATAGCCTTGTGGTCATAAAACACCCCTGGACTATATATAGCCTTGGGGTCATAAAACACCCCTGGACTATATAGCCTTGGGGTCATAAAACACCCCTGGACTATATATAGCCTTGGGGTCATAAAACACCCCTGGACTATATATAGCCATGGGGTCATAAAACACCCCTGGACTATATATATATATAGCCTTGGGGTCATAAAACACCCCTGGACTATATATAGCCTTGGGGTCATAAAACACCCCTGGACTATAGCCTTGGGGTCATAAAACACCCCTGGACTATATATATATATAGCCTTGGGGTCATAACACACCCCTGGACTATATATAGCTTTGGGGTCATAAAACACCCCTGGACTATATATAGCCTTGGAGTCATAATACACCCCTGGACTATATATATATATATATAGCCTTGGGGTCAAAAAACACCCCTGGACTGTATATATATCCTTGGGGTCATAAAACACCCCTGGACTATATATGGCCTTGGAGTCATAGAACACCCCTGGACTATATATATAGCCTTGGGGTCATAAAACACCCCTGGACTATATATATATCCTTGGGGTCATAAAACACACCTGGACTATATATATAGCCTTGGGGGTCATAAACCACCCCGGGACTATAGCCTTGGGGTCATAAAACACCCCTGGACTATATATATAGCCTTGGAGTCATAAAACACCCCGGGACTATATAATATATATAGCCTTCAGGTCATAAAACACCCCTGGACTATATATATATATATAGCCTTGGGGTCATAAAACACCCCTGGACTATATATAGCCTTGGGGTCATAAAACATTCCTGGACTATATATATATAGCCTTGGGGTCATAAAACACCCCTGGACTATATATAGCCTGGGGTCATAAAACACCCCTGGACTATATATAGCCTTGGAGTCATAAAACACCCCTGGACTATATATATATATATAGCCTTGGGGTCATAAAACACCCCTGGACTGTATATATATCCTTGGGGTCATAAAACACCCCTGGACTATATATAGCCTTGGAGTCATAGAACACCCCTGGACTATATATATATCCTTGGGGTCATTAAACACACCTGGACTATATATGTACCTTGGGTCATAAAACACACCTGGACTATATATAGCCTTGGGGGTCATAAACCACCCCTGGACTATAGCCTTGGGGTCATAAAACACCCCTGGACTATATATAGCCTTGGAGTCATAAAACACCCCTGGACTATATAATATATATAGCCTTGGGGTCATAAAACACCCCTGGACTATATATATATATATAGCCTTGGGGTCATAAAACACCCCTGGACTATAGCCTTGGGGTCATAAAACACCCCTCGACTATATATAGCCTTAGGGTCATAAAACACCTTGGGCTATATATATATAGCCTTGGGGTCATAAAACACCCCTGGACTACATATAGCCTGGGGGTCATAAAACACCCCATGACTATAGCCTTGGGGTCATAAAACACCCCTGGACTATATATATATAGCCTTGGGGTCATAAAACACCCCTGGTCTATATGTAGCCTTGGTGTCATAAAACACCCCTGGACTATATATAGCCTTGGAGTCATAAAACACCCCTGGACTATATATAGCCTTGGGGGTCATAAAACACCCCTGGACTATATATAGCCTTGGAGTCATAAAACACCCCTGGACTATATATAGCCTTGGAGTCATAGAACACCCCTGGACTATATATAGCCTTGGGGTCATAAAACACCCCCTGGACTATATATAGCCTTGGGGTCATAAAACACCCCTGGACTATATAACTTTGGGGTCATAAAACACCCCTGGACTATAGCCTTGGGGTCATAAAACACCCCTGGACTATATATAGCCTTGGGGTCATAAAACACCCCTGGACTATAGCCTCGGGGTAAAAAAACACCCCTGGACTATATATAGCCTTGGGGTCATAAAACACCCCTGGACTATATATAGCCTTGGGGTCATAAAACACCCCTGGACTATATATAGCCTTGGGGTCATAAAACCCACCCTGGACTATATAGCCTTGGGGTCATAAAACACCCCTGGACTATATATATAGCCTTGGGGGTCATAAAAACACCCCTGGACTATATAGCCTTGGGGTCATAAAACACCCCTGGACTATATAGCCTTGGGGTCATAAACACCCTGGACTATATAGCCTTGGGGTCATAAACACCACCCTAACTATAGCCTTGGGGTCATAAAAACACCCCTGGACTATAGCCTTGGGGTTCATAAACACCCCTGGACTATATATAGCCTTGGGGACATAAAACACCCCTGGACTATATATAGCCTTGGGGTCATAAAACACACCTGGACTATATATACCTTGGGGTCATAAACACCCTGTACTATATAGCCTTGGGGTCATAAAACACCCCTGGACTATAGCCTTGGGTCATAAAACACCCTGTACTATATAGCCTTGGGGTCATAAAACACCTCTGATTACATATATAGCCTTGGGGTCATAAAACACCCCTGGACAATAGCCTTGGGGTCATAAAACACCCCTGTACTATATATAGCCTTGGGGTCATAAAACACCCCTGGACTATATATAGCCTTGGGGTCATAAAACACCTCTAGATTATATATATAGCCTTGGGGTCATAAAACACCCCTGGACTGTATATATATCCTTGGGGTCATAAAACACCCCTGGACTATATATAGCCTTGGAGTCATAGAACACCCCTGGACTATATATATATATAGCCTTGGGGTCATAAAACACCCCTGGACTATATATATATCCTTGGGGTCATAAAACACACCTGGACTATATATAGCCTTGGGGGTCATAAACCACCCCTGGACTATAGCCTTGGGGTCATAAAACACCCCTGGCCTATATATAGCCTTGGAGTCATAAAACACCCCTGGACTATATAATATATATAGCCTTGGGGTCATAAAACACCCCTGGACTATATATATATATATAGCCTTGGGGTCATAAAACACCCCTGGACTATATATATATAGCCTTGGGGTCATAAAACACCCCTGGACTATATATAGCCTTAGGGTCATAAAACATTCTTGGGCTATATATATATAGCCTTGGGGTCATAAAACACCCCTGGACTACATATAGCCTGGGGGTCATAAAACACCCCATGACTATAGCCTTGGGGTCATAAAACACCCCTGGACTATATATATATAGCCTTGGGGTCATAAAACACCCCTGGTCTATATGTAGCCTTGGTGTCATAAAACACCCCTGGACTATATATAGCCTTGGAGTCATAAAACACCCCTGGACTATATATAGCCTTGGGGGTCATAAAACACCCCTGGACTATATATAGCCTTGGAGTCATAAAACACCCCTGGACTATATATAGCCTTGGAGTCATAGAACACCCCTGGACTATATATATATATAGCCTTGGGGTCATAAAACAACCCCTGGACTATATATAGCCTTGGGGTCATAAAACCCCCCTTGACTATATAGCCTTTGGGGTCATAAAACACCCCTGGACTATAGCCTTGGGGTAAAAAAACACCCCTGGACTATATATAGCCTTGGGGTCATAAAACACTCCTGGACTATAGCCTTGGGGTCAAAAAACACCCCTGGACTATATATAACCTTGGGGTCATAAAACACCCCTGGACTATATAGCCTTGGAGTCATAAAACACCCCCGGACTATATATAGCCTTGGGGTCATAAAACACCCTGGACTATAGCCTTGGGGTCATAAAACACCCCTGGACTATATATATAGCCTTGGGGTCATAAAACACCCATGGACTATATATAATCTTGGGGTCATAAAACACCCCTGGACTATAGCCTTGGGGTCATAAAACACCCCTGGACTATATATAGCCTTAGGGTCATAAAACACCCTAGACTATATATAGCCTTGGGGTCATAAAACACCCCAGGACTATAGCCATGGGTTCATAAAACACCCCTGGACTATATATATATAGCCTTGGGGTCATAAAACACCCATGAACAATATATATATAGCCTTGGGGCCATAAAACACCCCTGGACTATACATATATATAGCCTTGGGGTCACAAAACACCCCTGGACTATAGCCTTGGGGTCATAAAACACCCCTGGACTATAGCCTTGGGGTCAAAAAACACCCCTGGACTATATATAGCCTTGGGGACATAAAACACCTCTAGAATATATATATAGCCTTGGGGTCATAAAACACCCCTGGACTATAGCCTTGGGGTCATAAAACACCCCTTTTCTATATATAGCCTTGGGGTCATAAAACACCCCTGGACTATATATAGCCTTGGGGTCATAAAACACCTCTAAATTATATATATAGCCTTGGGGTCATAAAACACCCCTGGACTATAGCCTTGGGGTCATAAAACACCCCTGTACTATATATAGCCTTGGGGTCATAAAACACCTCTGATTACATATATAGCCTTGGGGTCATAAAACACCCCTGGACAATAGCCTTGGGGTCATAAAACACCCCTGTACTATATATAGCCTTGGGGTCATAAAACACCCCTGGACTATATATAGCCTTGGGGTCATAAAACACCCCTGGACTATATGTATTGCCTTGGGTCATAAGACACCCCTGGACTATATATATATAGCCTTGGGGTCATAAAACACCCCTGGACTATATATAGCCTTGGAGTCATAAAACACCCCTGGACTATATATAGCCTTGGAGTCATAAAACACCCCTGGACTATATATAGCCTTGGGGGTCATAAAACATCCCTGTACTATATAGCCTTGGGGTCATAAAACACCCCTGGACTATAGCCTTGGGGTCATAAAACACCCTGGATTATAGCCTTGGGGTCATAAAACACCCCTGGACAATATATATAGCCTTGGGGTCATAAAACACCCATGACTATATATAGCCTTGGGGTCATAAAACACCCATGGACTATATATAACCTTGGGGTCATAAAACACCCCTGGACTATAGCTTTGGGGTCATAAAACACCCCTGGACAATATATAGCCTTAGGGTCATAAAACACCCTAGACTATATATAGCCTTGGGGTCATAAAACACCCCAGGACTATAGCCATGGGTTCATAAAACACCCCTGGAATATATATATATATAGCCTTGGGGTCATAAAACACCCATGAACAATATATATATAGCCTTGGGGCCATAAAACACCCCCGGACTATATATAGCCTTAGGGTCATAAAACACCCTAGACTATATATAGCCTTGGGGTCATAAAACACCCCAGGACTATAGCCATGGGTTCATAAAACACCCCTGGACTATATATATATAGCCTTGGGGTCATAAAACACCCATGGACAATATATATATAGCCTTGGGGTCATAAACCACCCCTGGACTATATATATATATATAGCCTTGGGGTCACAAAACACCCCTGGACTATAGCCTTGGGGTCATAAAACACCCCCTGGACTATATATAGCCTTGGGGTCATAAAACACCCCTGGACTATATAGCCTTGGGGTCATAAAACACCCCTGGACTATAGCCTTGGGGTCAAAAAAACATCCCTGGACTATATATAGCCTTGGGGACATAAAACACCTCTAGAATATATATATATAGCCTTGGGGTCATAAAACACACCTGGACTATAGCATTGGGGTCATAAAACACCCCTGTACTATATATAGCCTTGGGGTCATAAAACACCCCTGGACTATATATAGCCTTGGGGTCATAAAACACCTCTAAATTATATATATAGCCTTGGGGTCATAAAACAGCTCTGATTACATATATAGCCTAGGGGTCATAAAACACCCTTGGACAATAGCCTTTGGGGTCATAAAACACCCCTGTACTATATATAGCCTTGGGGTCATAAAACACCCCTGGACTATATATAGCCTTGGGGTCATAAAACACCCCTGGACAATAGCCTTGGGGTCATAAAACCCCCCTGGACTATATATATAGCCTTGGGGTCATAAAACACCCATGGACTATATATAGCATTGGGGTCATAAAACACCCCTGGCCTATAGCCTTGGGGTCATAAAACACCCCTGGACTATATATAGCCTTAGGGTCATAAAACATCCTGGACTATATATAGCCTTGGGGTCATAAAACACCCCAGGACTATAGCCATGGGTTCATAAAACACCCCTGGACTATATATATATATAGCCTTGGGGTCATAAAACACCCATGGACTATATATATATAGCCCTGGGGTCATAAAACAGCCCTGGACTATATATATATAGCCATGGGGTCATAAAACACCCCTGGACTATATATATATATAGCCTTGGGGTCATAACACACCCCTGGACTATATATAGCTTTGGGGTCATAAAACACCCCTGGACTATATATAGCCTTGGAGTCATAATACACCCCTGGACTAGAGGAGAGCCATTGGCGGTGGTGAACGTTGAAATCTCCTAAGATGGAGATTTCTGAGAAACGAGAAATGGATAGAATGTGTTCCACTGTAGAGTTTAGATAGTCAAAGAATTTGGGAAAGTTAGTAGAGTTATGGGAAAGATAGACAGCACAGAAATATTTAGTAAGAGAATGACAGGAAAGTTTGAGCCATAAAGTTGAGAATTCAGAGGAGTCGAAATTGGGAACACGAGAGCAAGTGAGTTTGTTGTGCACATATACACAACATCCGCCTTTGGCTTTGAAACTAGGATAGAGAAAGTAGGAGGATACAGAGAAGGGGTTGCTGGATGTTGCTACAGACACCTGAGTTTCGGTGAGGAAAGGTGGTATGTGCGACAGATGGAGAACCTTCCCCAGCATGCCAAAGAGGACCTACTGGCAGGTGTGCACGTGTGTCGGCACTCAGATGGCGGACCGCAGTGCCTGCAGATTAGTTCGGAAAGCAGACATACATCAAACGAGGGAAGGGTTCTGGAGGTATGAAGGGCATTTCAACGAGCGCTGAGTAAGTGGCTGTGTGAGTGAATAGTTTCAGTGTGAGCGCCCACCTTGACATTGTCATGGAACATATGTACGATGAATCTGAGGAGGAACAGAAGCCACACGGTGGAGTAGATGGGGAAGAGAAGAGTAAGCACAAGGAGGAAGGAAAGAGAAGAAGGAGACTGGACGAGGCCGATCGGAGGAAGATCGCGGTGGAGCTGGAGAAGTACAGTCACCCTTTCAATGACCAGGAACCAGGTCTTTATAACATAATTATGCAATGGACAACTGGCAACAGACACAGTGAATGTTCAGAACGCATTGGCCATCGGGAGTGAGCAGAGCAGGCACTTCTCTGCTTCGCTGAGTAGTGAATTCCACAAGACAATAAAGAAGAAGGTCAAAACAATGGAGTCTCTCAAGAAGGCAGTCACTATCAAAGGGAAGGCCGTCTACGACATCGAAACTCTGTTCAGTCGGCTATTAGTCGTGGGGCAGCTAATTTAATAATTTTAATAAATAAATAATGTATTCACCTTTGTAATGATATATGTACAATAATTTTAAGAACCTTAATAACCTCAGCAATAATCAGAAACCGTAATTCTCATGCCTCTCATATTCCGAAACGCCACACCTGTACACCTGAATTAAAACGGAACATTACCTGCCCGAGCCAAGAGTTTGGTAGGCAATATCTAATTCGCTTTCGGGTATCTCTCCTCTCGGGGCGAACGTGCTTAATAGCTGAAATATTCGATTCGGAACATACTTCCGTAGGGGTTAGCCAGAATCCCCTTAAAAATATCTCCAAGCGGCTGTGTTAGTGACCCCGAAGAAGTGGTGTAGACGAGCTAGAAAGTGTATCTTCTAGTGCGATTGTGTGAAGAGGACGTCCCATGGTGTCAACAGGACTGGACAACGAACTCAGTCGCCACGTGTGGCCAGATCCTCTCATGGGCTCTTTCTTCTCTACCTGAATCAGATAAAGTGTTTTGATGATTATTTGCGAAGGGTTATATAAGATATGTTAGTGTTCATTTTAACGTCAGATTAGAGATTATTAATTCTCTCCTTGGGAGGCTTGCCGGTGTCCTTAATAATAAGCACCGTTAATCCCATAGACAGTCCACACACACACATCCATAACCCCTACATATTTTCCCCGTGTTTGTGCTTTGGACCCGGTAGCAACCTTGACGGTTCTGCCCCAGCAATTGTTTGTTCCCTATCTCGGGTTTCGAACTGAGGCAACGGAGTGTTTAATATTAATTAGGAATCCAGCTTCAGTCTGGACCCCCCCCCCCCCATAGAGGTAAGTGAGTGTGGGAGGTGGACTCTCTAAGAGTTAATGTTTCGGGCGGTATCTCACTGGGGGCCCAGGTTGAAGTAGGATATATTGGTGTGATATTAGAGGTGGTCAGGGCACCCCTGCTTCCAGTAATATCACCACGAGGTTAGTAGTCATATTAGGACACTGCCTTGTATTGTTAGACCATTATTATATGTATAAAATATTATGTGCAACTCTCTTGGGTTGAGAGTGGATTACCGTTGGCTGGTTTGCGCACGGTTTAGTACTGTCGAGGGCGCGCATAGCCTGTTATGCTCGAAGTACACCTGCACTCTTGTGTCTTTGATGTCTGCTGGTAGCCTATGTATTTAACTGTTTTGATTATCCATGAGAGGTTGAAGGATGGAGTGAGGAAGTACATGAACGAAGGCGGTGCTGGTTGGGGGGAGGGGCATCGACTGACTGGGGACAGAGGTGCATGGGGGCGGTTCGTTCGTGGCCACCCCTTCGGGGATCACGGCGTCAAGCAATAGATAGATAGATAGATTATCCAACCCAGCATTGCTAATCCCGGTGTTGGTTTCGGGTTCTCGTAGCTAGTAAGTTACATGAGTATTTCTGTTCTACTTATTCAGAATAGGAGCAGGGCAGTGTGCACCTTTAGCCCTGAGAAGAACCTGGAACCGTTCAAAGTGCTCTTACCTGTTGCATCGTGGTGTTGTTTGGTAGAGAGACAAGGTGCATTTCCATTAGTAATTATTTTCGTATACCGTCTCTAAGCAACTGAGGTCCAGATTCGTAACAATATATATATATATATATATATATATATATTTTTTTTTTTTATTGTATATAATCAGTTATGTTGCTTATTTATTGTATATATTTACTATTTTATTCACATATTTATTATATATTTTAGTTATATTTACTTTTTTTAGTTTATTTATGCATAAAAGTCCATGTAATGTATTGTCTTGAGGATTATGACTCCTATACCCTTGCTAGTTCAAATTATGTCGAATAATATTACATTTGCGAGTGACTGCATTTGTAAATAATACCTATTATTTTCTTCTTCTTCCTCAGATACATCGAGGATAACTACGTTTGTAAATGAATAAATAATATGTTGCTCACTTTTGCCCAGATACGCGTAGGATCACTTATATGTTGCTAACCCAAATTGTCCCTTACTATAACATCTCCTAAAGCGCGCGTCATACAGAAGTTGAACCCGGCCGAATCGATTCAAAATTCAAATTTCAGCCAGTTCCGGTCGATTCTGGTAACGCTTTGGGTGATCTTCGGTTATCTTCGGGAAGTTCTTGGGATGTTCGGGTCTTGACTCGAATCATCCGGTGAATCGGCCAAAATTTAATTCACGCGTTAACTTTTGGCGATGAATCGGGTCAAAAAACCGTTACAATTCTATCGAGTCATGATCGAGTTACGTTCCAGTTACATTCGGATATATTCGAGTTACATTCGACCTATTCGGGTCGTGTTCGATTGTATTTTGAATTGCCGATGATGACTCGAATTACTCGAACTTGGGTCGAATGTAACCGGATGATAGTTGACATTACCCCGAAGGAGACTCGATGAAAGCTGGATGAATCTGTCATAAAATCGAATGTATCTCAAACGAGAGTCGAATACAACCCGAATACAAGGATGAATACCAGATATCGACCCGTATATCACTGGTTGATTGCCCGATGTATCGAGTTTACACTCGATATAGACCCAACCATGACTAGAATTGGCAGAATAACAGTCGCTTGAAAGTCGATGCTCACTAGAATAACAGCGGAATATCACCTGATGCGTCGTTTTGCTAGGTGCGGCCCCACGTTGGATGCCTCATGCTACCAGATTTGCACACAGACCAGCATATTAGGGCAGAACAAGGGGGGAATGCACACGGCACCACCAGACGCGACCCGATGAATCGTACATTGGCAGGCACGCACGGGGCTCCTTATATAGCTGCCGGCAGAGACATGCTGCCTCACTCCCCATCCGACAATGCCACACCATTCCTCTCTCTCTCGTACGACACTCCACCACTCCCCAAGATGCGCAGAGGTTCAAAGGGGGCAAAGTTGGGGCATCCCAAGAAGCAGGCTCCAGAACAGGCGGAATTGGTGGACCTCTTCGCCCCATCACAGGAAGCAATGGCAACACCACCAGAACATGATGAGGGCTTGTTGATTGTCGACGACACGAGCTCAGACACCGAGGATGATGCTTCAGGGCAACAGGTCAACTCCGACCCCGATGCGGGCAATACCACCGACGAGTCAGAGGTGATGGCTCTTGTGAAGCAACGGCAACCTCTTCCCCCCAGGCATGAACTCATTGCCACCCAAGAGATGCCTGTGTTAGGTGAGAGTCCCTCCCAGCAACCTGACTACATGCAGTATTCCACCCAGTCAGATGGCCCGGCAACAGCCACCCAGTCCACGGCCTCGCCACCCAAGCCAACGCCGATGCCGCACAAGACAACGCCGCCCATCAAAAAACCTTCGGACAAGTCAGCAGCAATGCCAACACGGAAGAGGTCCTACGCCATCCTGCCGGACAAGCAGGAAGTTAGTGTGGCAGAGTGGTACAGGGACCACGAGTTCCTGTACAACCGCAAACTCCGGGCGCACAGGGACAGGGACATGAGGGAGAAAACCATGTCAAAGAAGGCCGCGGAGGAGAATGTGTCAGGTTGGTTGAGTGCATTTGTTTGTTATGTATAAATAATTTTATGTTAAGTGAAATAACAAAGACATGTATTTATTAATGAATCATTATTAAGTGTCGTGTGAAGTGCTGCATTGTATTTCCGTTATCTTTCGGTGTACTGTATGGTTCTCCTGGCCAGGTGAATCAGCCACATTGTTGTAGACTCCCAATTCTTTATGTTCTTAGTTTCTGTGTCTCATTATTATTTTGAATAAAACACCACCTATACACTGCTTATGTTTATAAATTATGATTTTGCAGTGAAGGTCCTAGCCAAGTGGATGGAGGGCATGCGTACACGGTTCGGGAAGCTGGACAAGATCCCATCAGGTTCCGGTGCATCTCAGCTCACCAAGAGGGACGCCTGGATCAAGGAGGCCTTTGCATTCCTCAAACCACATTTGGTTAAGTTGCCCACCAGGAAGAGCAAGGTACGTTTATACAATATAACTAGGAAGAGCAAGGTACGTTTATACAATATAACTAAATGTTTATCCAAAAGGACAATCAATATAAAGGAAAAAAGAAATCAGTGGGTGTTCATCAAGATATAATTTTTAATATACATTAATCAAAGGTATATAGATTTCTCTACAAAAATTGGGCATATTATAAATGGATTACATCATTTTAATATGTTATTATGCATTTATTGATTGATATGTTGTGACGTTAACCACTCCATTAGAACCGCATGGCTTGTCCTACAGTGACTCGCTAGGATCGCCAGGGCAGTGGATGGGGCTACAGTTTATGTATTAGAGTGTGCTTTATTTCATATGAAAGCTCGTGTCATGGGCAGTCCAGAAAGGCTCTTTGTTTTCACCCATGTCAAGGCTTTATATATTTAATTGTAAAGTATGTGTTTTATCATTAACTAGTAATGATGGGATCTGGGAGAGAGAGAGAGAGTAGAACAGAGTGAGAGGGAGCGCGCAGTGTTTTTGTCCCGCTCGATGACGTCACGGCTGGCTGCCTCGTGGGGGTTGGTGGAGAGAGGTCCTTACCATGCTGCTAGCTCCCTTGCTAGTGGCTAGAGGACTTGTAACCGCTTTTTTCCTACGCGCCTCGAGCTAGTGCGAGTATATATACAGTTCCTCGCCACTCTCTCCCTCAGATCTGGTTTCTAGAACGCATCCATCTTTTTCCCTTGCTATCTTTCCCCCATGCCGCACCTGACAATCTTTTCCTCTGCCTACCTCTCTCTTTTTCATATCTTTCACCACCTTTTTATTAATATTATACTCCCTCTGGTTAACTCTGCAAAATCAGCTTCATGCTGGCCAGTTGTATTGTGCATTAAGGTCTGATATAACCCATGTATGTTAGTTGTTAAGATAAGTGGATCACGAAGCATTGGTTGGCTTTCATATTGCCGCTTCCTATAATTATTAGTGTTCTGCTGGATTAGATAATGCTAGACTAGGAGTCTGATATTATAAGGTATTGTTTCCTATGAGTGCTGGCTTTAGGAAAAAGCTGCACGACATACCTGAGAGCTGGAGTTGATTGAGTAAATTCTAGTCTGCGTGCCATTGAGAGTAGAGCATGCACGAATGAGGGCTTTTTGCCTATACCATTCTGCACTGTTCTAAGCTCGTTGTTTGTCTTTGAGTTACGCCAGGAGAACGCTTAATACTTCGGTATTAAGGTTTCTCAAGAGAGCTACCCTTCCCTATAACGTAATATTTGACGCACAGACTTGAGATTTGCACTAGGCTATGCGGCATGCCATGCGCACCAGTATCTCGTATCATTGACTCTAGCTAGACTTTATCAGTCACAGTAGACATTAAGTATATTAACCTAATTACTCTTTTTTTATGCATACCCATTTATGATTACACAAGCATTTCGCAGCCTAGTTTGATGTATGGAGACACAAACGACTTAGGCTCTTTTTGTTGATAGGAATACTGCATTGTCGTGGCGATTATTATTATTGTTGTAGTGGTTAGGATATTCTTGGCTCCGACGGCATTATATATTCTGCCTTTTTGTGTGCATAGCCTGCACGAGCATTGTTCCGCTGCCTGCCTTTTGGGTACCCCCAGCCCTCAAGCTAACTCAGAAACCTCACCATCCACAACTTCGTCCGGTCCCGAAGAAAAAACCCCACATATTGACCATGATTACGCTACAAAAGATCAGAGTATCAAAAACAAGCCGTCTAGTAATGCAAAACCACCTTCAAATATCCCAGTACCAAGTACCTCCAAAATGACAACTCACATCATCCCGTTTGTTCTTCCTACCCGTCTTGCACCCCCTACATTATCTCCATTCCCCTCCACCTTACCCCCAGACAACGCCCCTAATGCAAAACGACATCCCTCCACCACAGCCACCAACCCACCCATAACCCCAAAATCAACACTGCCCTGTACCCCCAGCCCCAAACCCCCACACTATAAGCCCTCCTCCCCCGAGTCTAGCCCGGACCCCCCCATTAGACAAAACAGAAGAACAAAATCTGGTCGTCTAATCACCAGACCCGAACGGTTTTCACCTATTCTTAGCAGGGCTGACACCACCAATAAGGAAATTAATCAAAAACCATCAACAAACCAACCAACATACACAACCAACATTCTATATCTATCTATCTATATGCTCAGGCCCAATCCCCATTTTGGGGGTAGCCGACTCAAGACAGAGCAAGAACAGGGAAAACACAAAAACAACATAAAACAAAAAATAAACACAGATAAAAAACACAAACTCTCACACATCCAGGTCATCCAGGAGAAGACCCAGAGACCAGGGTTACCAAGGTCGCTCCAGCACTCCCCCGGCCCCTGACCACCCGGAGAGGTTCCGATCTCGGCAGGCAGACATGCAGCGGAGCCAAAGCCACAAGCCTTCCCACCACACTTCCAGGCACACCCTTCATATTAATCGTCTCCCCGGGCCAGGCGCCTGATGGACTATTATCTAGTCCAACTTGCGCCCGACCCCTTACTCCAAATGACCATGTCTTCACTCAACTATTCACAAGCATCCTCCATTCACTCCTGTCCACCACCACTTCCCCTGCCTGATCTATAGTCATTCCTCTATCATCCAAAGCCTTTCTTACACAGTCTCTCCATCTCAATGGGGGTCTTCCTGCCCTTCTATCTCCCCTTGTATCTGACTCACATATTCTCTTTGTAAGCCTTTCATCTCCCATTCGTTCAACATGACCATACCAGCTCAGCACCCTTCTGTCCACTCTGGCTGACAAATGTTCCTGCTGCCCCACTCTCCTACGTATCTCTTCATTCCTCAATCTGTCTCTACGAGTAACTCCACACATACTCCTCAAGCAGCTCATCTCCATCACATCCAGCCCTCTTTGACCCTTTTTCTTCAGAGCCCATGTCTCAGCCCCATACATCACTGTTGGCACAACAATTCCTTGATACACTGCACTTTTTACTTTCACTCCGAGATTTCTCGTCTTCCACATACTTCCCATTGCTCCGAAAACCTTCCTTCCTTCACACACTCTCTGTTTTACCTCCACTTCCATACCACCACTCCTGCTTATTGTTCCTCCTAGATATTTAAAACACTCTACTTGTTCCAATATTTCCCCATCCAGCCTCACATCTAGATTCACCCTATGCTCTCCCCTATTACACACCATTACTTTACTTTTATTGATGTCCACCTTCAGTTTCCTCCTTCCACATACCACACCAAACTCTTTGACTACCCACTGCAGTTTCTCATCAGAATCCGCCACCAATGCTGTGTCATCAGCGAACAGCAACTGATTCAACTCCCAATCTCTACCATTCTTTCCTACTAAACCCAATCCTCTTCCCATAGTTCTCCTTTGCACCTCCCTCACCACACCATCCATAAACATATTAAACAGCCATGGTGACATTACACAACCCTGTCGCAAACCTACCTTCATACACTTAGAATAACTGGAATAACCAGCCCCGAATCCCCACCTGCCCATCACCCAGTCGTACTCTGCCCCTCAATACTAATCCCTGCTACACCTAAGTCCACACAAAGGTATGACCTGCCACCACAACCAGGTCAAAACAACACTTGCCTGAAAGCCCTCACCACGACCATAGCCACCTACTGCTCTAGCCACCCTCTATCGCCAGCCGTCATGTCGTCCACCCCATTCATCAAAAGAATCAGTCTCCACGGATTCCGGACGCCTTGCCAGAATCCGACACACCCATGAAGCCATTACTGCAGCCCTCATCAACACTACGGACACCTCTCTTCTCGTCACCATTGATCCATGTAAGACTCCAGATAAACGTTCCACTGAATGGTGGACATTCTTGCATACCCTGCCCATGACCAGCCACCAGATCGTCTCTCTTACCTTTGCCCTTGAGGCACGAGGATGCGCCTACCACGAAGGAGAGGGAAGTGAAATACAGGAGAAAAGGAAAACCCCCAAGAACAAAAGCAAACGAACAGGAGAGAAACAAGACGAAACAAAGAAGAAGAAGACAGAAAAACACACCACGACAATGTCAGGGTCAAGGCCAAAGACCCATGCCATGAAGGACTGCTGTCGCATCGCAACAGTGGACGAAAGCAAGCGAAAAAGAGAGAAACGGGACGAAATACAGAAAAAGAAAGTAAAACAAGCACACCGTGATAATGACAGGGTCAAGGCCAAAGACTCAAGCCAGGAGGGATTTGCTGCCGCGTCGCAGCAGGGGGACAAGGAGCCCCAAAATGGCCGAAAAGGGACCGTGACAGATCACCCCCCAGAAAGTGGTATATTCGCAACCGTTTTAGAACACCCAAATAACCCTATGTAAAATGACTGTAATACATGTATAACAAATAAATAAGAATACCAATGTAAACCCATACACAAACAAGAAACAGTAGAAACAACTAAAAACCTCATCTCCCATGCCAATAAACATTATAGGAAGGAAGACACCTATTAATTCTCCACTTTATAAGTATATAGGCATGTAGCCCCATGCCCATTTAATTCCTTCTAATAACTGTGTGTATGTAGCTAGACAAGAGTTATGCCCCACAATCCAAATTACGGAAGTGGGGATGCCTGACAATATTATTGTATTATGTATGTATTTAACTATGACCAAATCTGAGTACAACCATCTCAGAGAGATAAAGTAAAGACACCTATTATCTCTTTACATTATAAGTGTATATGCATGTAGCCCCCATGCCAATTTCTTTCCTCCTAGTAACTAGGTGTGTATGTAGTTAAGCAAGAGTTATGTTCCACAATTCGGGTTAAGGAAATTGGGATACCTGGCAATATTGTTGTATTATTATGTGTGCATTTGACTATGACCAAAACTAAATACAACCACCTCAGAGAGATGCTTGGTGACCCTACGAACAACATAACTGTAAAACATGTAAACAAGTACATAAGAATGTCCATGCAAACACATACACAAACTCAACACAATAGAAACAAATACAACCTCATCTCCCATGCAAATAAACATAATAGCAAGGAAGACACAGATTATTTCTATACTTTATCAGTATGAATGCAGGTAAACCCCGATGCCTTTATTTTATTTTAGTAAAGGTGTATGTATACGTAGTTGAGCAAGAGTTTTGTCCCGCAAGAGTCAGATTAAAGAAGTTGAGATACACGACAATATTGTTGTGTTATGAGGTATACATTTGACGATGACTGTATGCACCTTTTTGAACCCCCCTGTACCTCCTAAAATTAAACTCGCCCAACCCAGCTTCCTGGCAGTTCCGTCTGGAAGCAATATTCATCTCTATACTCACGACCAAAATAGAAGGAGGTCGGTTTGCCTGACAACCCGAGACACCCTCACCCTTCCTCCCCCCGCCCTAACCTCTGCACTACAGGAAACCTCCCTCACAGAATACTTCCTACCCCATCACGACCAAAAGTGGTAGATCCTGATCCTATCCAACTAAGAAGAAAATGAAATCCATAATTCCCTGTTCCCTTGAATCAAACCTTCCAAGATGCAAAATAGTTCGGTATACTACATGGGAGAGGCCACATCAGGTCACGGAGAAACCCCCGCTCCCCCCCGGTCGACCCAAAAAATAGCGACGTGCTCTGCCCCCTTGACCTCGAAGAGGGGCCAATAAGGAAACTTTTGCCCAGCAACCAGCCCATCACGTACACGGATATGTTAGATGTTTTTACGTACCTTACCACATAATCCAGGATACTTAGGATAAGAAAGGAACTATTCAGCCCACTCGTATTACACCACCGCAGTACACGGCTGCCTCAAAAGTAAAGTAAACTACTTTCAAAGTGCAGACAACAACCCAGCTGACCTTAACGAGCGACGCACCCCACCCCCTGACCTCGAGAGCAACCCAGTGAAGGACCTCTTGCCAACAACCATTCCATAACATGCCCCTATATGTTAGATGTGTAAGTTACCCATACTATATAATCCAGGACACGGGGGATAAGAAACGAATTACCCAGGCAACGAATCTTCAGCCGCCGCAGTACATAGCTGCCTCCAAAAATAAAGTGAACCACTTACAAGCCAGACAACACCCCAGCTCCAACTTCCTCCACACTTTAGAAAGCTTGCCAGCTAAAGCCCTGTTATCTCCACAATTAAGTAATGCTTAATCTGCTATTATCCATTACCCAATTAAGTAAGCCATCCAATAGAGCACCATGTGTAGAGCTAAACCTTACGTCTCCCATTCCTAGAACCCTCTGATAATAGTAAACAAACCATCATGCAGACTCGACAACACCGAGCAGCCCCTTCTACCCCCCCCCCCCCCCCTCCCTCCATGACAAAGATTATATAAACCCTGGGAGGAGAGAATTCAGGTAAGTAGGAATATCACTTCTGTACGATCGGCAACCCGCTCTGACTGAAGACTATTTTTTACTCACACTCAAGACTAGTTTTGACGAACGGCACCCCGGAGTCTGTGATACTATCAGTGATATTTATATATAAACTTGTTTTAGGATCTTTATTAATCGTGGCTACCCACTGGTTAATATAGAGACCTTAAATAATACCTATACAGTATATTAGGGTGGTCCTTAAATTTTTGTTTTGTTTATATGTTGTGCTCCTACCCCTCAAAAGTGTGCCTATGGGTCCCAAACCCCCAGGAAAAAAATATAAAAAATTAGAAACAATATTAAGAGGTTGCACATCGACCATGAAGTTTCACTAATTTGTCATATTTCCAAAAATCGTGCTTTCTCAGGAATAATTTTTTCTTTGCAGGTTATCAAATGTGTTGCAGTGCTTGCAATGTTTTTGAAAGTGTTCAGTTAAAAATACTGCTCCAGGTAGTAGTATGTGTATAAGACTAAAAGTGTTAAACACTTGTAGTCTTATGCTCGAGTCGCCGCCATCACACCCACTCTGCCGCCCACACCCGAAAAAAATATACGCATTACCATCACCAATTCCGGGTCCAGCAAAAGGAAGGCAGAACACAAGGACTTACCAAAATACAAAAGGTCCCAGATATCTCCTCTCCAGATGCGCCGCTCTTCCGCGCAGCTCGTCCCACATCATGACGGAAACTTCTGAGGGGCTTACCTCAACCCCTTAATCCGCCCCCTCCCCGTACCTGTGACCTTCTGACCCTCAACCAACGTACCTGGGACATAGCAGCACAAGTCATGACCATCTCGACTTAACCAAGGTAGAGTCGGAGATTCGAAGGGCTCGAGTAGACTTACATGTGAGACTTGAGTCCGAGAATTACCCTCTCATTCACCTGAGTATTACATGCCATGGCTGTAGACCAAATTGTCTGAGAGTTCTATTCCCTACCTAAGAACTATTGTCCCTCCCACCATGGTGCCTGAGATACATTAGAATCTTTTCTAGGCTTTCAGTTTTGACATAAAAGTGGAAATAAGACATGTCCCCAAAACACTCTTAATATCAATCCAACACTCTTAGATAAGTCTTTGCCATGGCAAGATCTCAACAATAGTCAGGGCTTTGCGAAACACCGTCACTTAAATGGCACTCTGCAGATAAAGTCCTTACACCATATGTGCCAAAACCATGGTCGAGGGCATATTCTTGTAATAAGGCATAAAAATCCAATCATCAGGGTTCTTTGAATACTCTTAAAAAGGTCAAAAACAGTTGGGAAAGATATTATGGCCATGGTCGCACTTCTTCCCCACGTTAGTCTGATGAATACTTACTCTGTCGTGACTTGAGCGACTTTTCATTAAAGACCACGCACCCAAGAGATACTCTCAGGAGCACTTAGTATATATAGATGCTAGGCACAAAATTGTCTGTGGCAACCCACCAGGATTTGTGACTAAAAGGTTATACACCGCCCAAGTTCTTTGAACCTCTTAAAAAGATTAGACTGTCAAGAAGAGTTACTTGTATCGACTCCTCTTGCGTTCGTCCGATGTTTTGTTAATCCGGCCCTGCCTGAAACATAATAAAATAAAATCCTAGCCCCAAGAGTACCTGAACGGAACTTCATCACCGGTTAATATTAAAGGTCAGAATAGTCCAGTATTTGTTCGAAAGCTACATGCCTAGAATACTTGCGTTAGTTCGATGTGGTGACCAACTCTACTCCTCATAGTTACGGAACCACATTTCAAATTCAAATTCAAATTCAAATAGTGTTATTGTTATATGACAAATATACATAATACAAGAATAAGTTATGTTAAAAGGTTATCACATAACAAAGAGGACTTGATACCTATTGGTATATATGTCCTGAAATACTACTATACTAAATACAAAATTAGAAGTAGTGGCGAATGAAGAAAAAAAGAGATATGCACCCAAACCCAAGTATAAAGACAAATTTTATAATTTTAACTAGCAGAAGTATCTGCAGTATAAGTAAATAGTATACTTACATAAATCCAAAAATACCTAAACATACACACACATCTACATATCCGAATCCCACACACATTCACACATTCAAACTATCACACACATGTACACATAGTACATACTTAATTGCATGCAGATCAGACCATAAACAGACACTAAACTTATATAAATATAACACTGCACATTTACAATCATACGCACTCACTCACATATTTATTAATTCATACAAACTCACAAATAACATTCATAGTTACACACGTATCCATTTACCGAATAAAATACATTACCACATACACAGAACAGCTATAAAAGCAAATGAACGCAAAACCTTATACATTCCTTGCGCTCACTAATAATAGTTAGATGATAACCCAAACAATATGCCGCAGAAATCCATGCCTCCTGCCCCACACAACCCCCGTCAATACCAGCACGCTCCAGGACACAAATCCTGGCCCTCGAATTGAATAGAGCAATTTCATCAGTTCTTTACATAGTACTTGTTTTTCATTGTTACGTTTTATTGTTCAAGAGTTTATATCAGGCCAAGACCAATGTCCCAGGGCGCACACATTATAGGTTTGACTCCTGTAAGGAGATAAAGAAAACCTAATATTTAGTAGTGGCCCCGTAATCATTGACGAACATGCCTATTACATAAGGCATCCTCTTCAAACACTAATCCGCCGTAGTTTGAATCTACCGCACAGAGCATTTAAAATCTGAGGAGCCTTCATCATGAGTGCACGCGACCTCACTCATTGCTTCAGTCATTATGAATTGGGTTCTCACTACGAAAAAACTTCGTAAAAAATACAAAACAAAAAGAAAATAAGAATAACTATCCAATAAGCTTTCCATCATATCGTAGATGTACTTGTGTGGATCTTTGACCAGACGCTGATTCAGGCGTCATTCTTCCTTCACTGACATATCAAGTAAACCAAAATCCTTAATACATCAACGAATGGGAAGGGGATGGTCGGGAGGGCCCCAGTCGTCAATGATTACGAGGCCACTACTAAATATTAGGTTTTCTTTATCTCCTTACAGGAGTCAAACCTATAATTTATTAGTGGCCCCTCCATCATTGACGAACATGCCTGATTTCTAAGACTGGAGGGGGACATTCGTAATCATATCATAACTCTAGAAAAGCAGATAATCAAACAACCACATAGTATTCTTACTTTTGTAAAAAGGAGATAATCGGGTGCATAAACTTTATACAGCCTAACTCTTCAAAAAGGGGTACAAGCAGGAGCGTGCTTCAAAGAAGCCTGCTTGAAAAAGGGTTAACTCTGAGACTCTGTGCACAGATCTGCTAGTTAAGAAGGCACCCCACTTAAAGTAAGTGGTGAAAACTAAAAACTTATAAGTTTACATGTGCACATATAAACCCCATTAACTAGTGGATATATTCCTAAAAATATAACCAAACATAAATGAATTCTTGTACATTCGTAGAAGTACTGAACTCGTGTACTTATGCAGAAGTAATTACTGCAAAAGTAAAAGTCGTAGTTGCCACTACCGAGATTTCTCAAAAATCTATTGCTTCACAGCCAAAGCTACTTACAACAAGAATTGTCGTAACACTACTATTGGCCTTTAGCACAATTTCCTGCAATGAATACTACAGAGAAATTTTATAATACAATGCCTACAACCAGTATCACAGCTCATATGTTCCGAACACATACTCCGGAGGGGTCTAGGGTGTCCTATGTCACACTGACTGCATCCTCCCCCCCCTTTATCTTGAAATTATACAAAACGTGACTAAAAGGGCCACCTAGACCCTCTGCCGTAAAGCTATATATGGCAAGGAAGGTTTGTCCAGAGCTACTGAAAGGTATCGAGGCAAAAACTCCCGATTAGAGGCCCACAACTGTGTGGACGTAATAACTTTCACCGAAAGATTATTAAGGAAACGTAAAGAGGCTGTCCCCTTGCGTAAATCGTGGGTCTTACCCACAACGCCGGGATGCTTCTCTTTAGAGTCCTCGACCAAGAGAGAAGCCAGTGTACGCTCCATCAATCGTTCACCCGGACTTGCGACCCATAAAGCACCCTGGTGATTTAGAGGTGCCACTCTTAAATATTTGGTTAGAGCTTGCACTGGGCAAAAAAGATGGTGCACCTTTCCCCTGTTTAACGCCGGCACCGTGAACTCTGAAAACACGTGTTCACTGTGCTCAATCTCGGCTATGAATCCTGGGGAAGGTGCAATGTGAATACACTCATGAAGCCTATCAAACCTGAGGCAATTAGGTGCGTTGCTCATCGCCGCCAGCTCAGATACTCTGTTCCCGGTAGCCAAAGCCATAAGGAATAATGCCCTTTTGTAAAATCTGCAGTCTTTGGTACATACGGGAACGAGAATAACTACGATGCTTTGTCCAGAGACCATGTAGGCCTGAGCTGACGGGGTGGGCGGAGTTTAAAACCTGCCCACATAAATCCCGTTCAGATAAATGTTGCTGCATGAACAGAAAAATAATAAACAACCAACGCCACCGAGGGCACAGATTGTTTTGTTCTAAGAATCCGAGACGTAAAAGCTTTCCAATACGATTGAAACTGTCGCTTTGTAGACTGGGTATATTGATTCGTGAATATCTTGGTCACGTCGCTACCATAAGGTGCTAGCCACTTGGCCTCCTGAATGTCCAAAATGAACAAGTCCGCGAGGTTTCTAGGTTGCCAATTGTGTTCTAAGTGGAACAACCCGACCAGGAGGGACACTGGGTGCGGGCACCACATGTTCAAATGCTGGTACCACACTGCGCTGGCCACAGGGGCGCGATTAGCGAGACTACGCCTCGCTAATCCTGTAGTTTGTTGACTATGTGGCACATTAGAGACGCGTCTGACGGCGGAAAAGAGATAAATGGAACTCAACCTGTTCTCGTCCGTCCTCAGAGCGTCAGGTCCGCCCGCCGGCGTTATCGTCCGGCGGGTGAGGTACGACTGTGAGGATCGCCATACACCTTGGCTGTGGCTGTCCCTTGCCTGCGAGCTCGGTATACTCCCTGAACGGGAGCCCTCGTCCGAGTCCCGTAAAGGTTTATGATAATTAAAAGCTCCCATAGCTCATTAACACATTGAAAGCAGAGCTGGTGAGCAAAATCATAAAGTATACTAATTAATTTGTATTTATATTTAATTGTATTAAAATAAATTACTATAAATAAACACAATATTATCATAATATAATCATAGAAAATATATATGTTTATTATGATTCAGCTAATAAATTATTTCATTAACAAATAAAAATAAGATAGGGCTACCTGAGCTTAACGGCGTTGAACATACAGCAATGAGAGGTTCAAATGCCGACACGACAGAGACTGGGGGAAAACTACCCCGCCCCCGGGAACTACCTGGTCACCTGGTGCAACACCGGTAATCCGCCCTGGAAAGAGAATTTTCCGGGGATTAATGCTCATAGGGTTACACCCAAAAAACGGTACAAAATATGTGCCTCAAAACCGCCGGTCAACGAACCGTAGCACTCCACCACTACTTTTCGTTGTCCTTTAGTATCATATTAAAGATTTCAGCATATCTTTACCTGTCCAGAAGATTTAAGCATATCTTCTGAATCCTCATAAAGATGAAGCATATCTTTATTAAAGATGAAGTCTTTCAAGTATCCCTTTACACTTGAAACACTAGTAAGATTCCGGCATCTTTTTATCCAATAAAAAGTCTAAGCCTATCTTAATCTCTAATCCGGCGTCACCCAGAAGCCCTCATAGATCGCCGTCTTGAAGGCCGTGATACCCTATTGTATCAATCAATTGTTTGGCAAATTATCGCGAATTGCAAATCAGTTAATATAACCACCCAAAGGTACAACCGCTGGGTTTTATATGCAATGTCAAACCAATTGTACCTGCCCCAGACCTCTTTGTAAAAAGGTCGCCGGGAGGGAAAGACTAAACAAACAAACGGCATTGTTTCAATGGTTTATTAAAGATTTCAGCATATCTTTTATCTGTCCTAAAGAATTAAGCATAACTTCTTAATCCTCAGAAAGATGAAGCATATCTTTATTAAAGATGAATTATTAAATGAAGAAGGTAAAGACCAAACAAACAGACAGCATTGTTTCAATGGCTTTGAAAAGCAGAGAAAACCAAGGCCAACAGGTGTCAGCCTGATCACCTAGAAAACTGAGTGGAGCCTCCCTCGACGGGAATAACTCAGGAAGCCTGATCCCAGGCTCGACCATAGAAAACGCAGTTTCTGATGAGCCCTCAAGCGACCAAACTCGTCGGGGTAACTTACCTATTTTAGCCATCCTGACTAAAAACTCGGTAAACAAAAACGGTGTTCTCGGAGGAGAAAAAACGCCGGAAAGGTAACCCACACTAAACTATACATTACAGGAGGGCGTAATGCATAAAGCAATGAATAACACAGGAAGCCTGCTCCCAGGCTCGACCACAGAAAACGCAGTTTCTTATGAGCCCTCAAGCGACCAAACTCGTCGGGGTAACTTACCTATTTTGAGCCATCCTGACTAAAACTCGGTAAACAAAAACGGTGTTCTCGGAGCAACGAGAAAAAACGCCGGAAAGGTAACCTACACCAAACGAGACATTTTAACACATTTCATACAAAGGGTGTGCGCAAAAATAGGGATACCTGAACAGGAGGGCGTAATGCATAAAGCAAAAACCGGGTCAAAGGTAGCCATGACAGAGACTGGTGGGATAATTACTCCAGGTTCTGCATAGACCCGCCGGGACCCAGCCCTGGAAAAAAAGAAAATTTCCAGGAATTAATGCTCATAAGGTTAACCCAAACATGTTCGCACACAAGTGTTAAATTACCCGCCGGGTAACGAGACATAATACTCAACGACGACAGCTCGCTACGCGGTGGGGTTTCCTAAGTAAAAGATTTCAGAATATCTTAATTTGTCCAAAAGATTTATGAATACCCTCTGACATAATATATAAAGACCAGCATGGCGTTTATAACTGATGAAGTCTTTCCGGTGGTGTTTGTTTCAAGATTCAATTTTGGAGAAAAAAAAAAACTAAAAAATACGCCGGCCCCCGAATTATCTCGTAGATCAAAAACTGTGAAGCCTGACAAATATACGAGATCTAACTTCTCCCGAAGTATCTTTTTAGATCGCCGTATGTTGAAGGCGGCGATACAAAACGTATCCCTCAATTGTCTGGTTAACTAACTGAATCGTAAATTCGTTATTCCCATCCCTCCAAGGAGCACCCGCCGGGTGTGAATATTAGTTTAAAAAAAACGTTAACCCCAATTGTGCCCTAAAGCGCCGTATGTTGAAGGAGGCGATACACAATGCATCCCTCAATTGTCTGGTCAACTAAACTGAATTTTGCAAATTCGGGCATCCCACCCTTCCAGGTTGCACCCGCCGGGTGATTTAAAGTTTAAAAGTTAACCCCAAATGTTCCTAACCCCACTTCTTTGTAAAAGATCGCCGGGGAGGAAATACAAAGATCGCGAATTGCAAATCAGTCAATATAACCACCCAAAGGTACAACCGCCGGGTTTTATATGCAATGTCAAACCAATTGTACCTGCCCCAGACCTCTTTGTAAAAAGGTCGCCGGGAGGGAAAGACTAAACAAACAAACGGCATTGTTTCAATGGCTTATTAAAGATTTCAGCATATCTTTCACCTGTCCAAAAGAATTAAGAATAACTTCTTAATCCTCATAAAGATGAAGCATATCTTTATTAAAGATGAAGTCTTTCAAGTATCCCTTTACACTTGAGACACTAGTAAGATTCAGGCATCTTTTTATCCCATAAAAAGTCTAAGCCTATCTTAATCTCTAATCCGGCTTCTCCCAGAAGCCCTCATAGATCGCCGTCTTGAAGGCCGTGATACCCTATTGTATCAATCAATTGTTTGGCAAATTATCTCGAATCGCAAATCCGTTAATATAACCACCCGAAGGTACAACCGCCGGGTTTTACATGCAATGTCAAACCAATTATACCTGCCCCAGACCTCTTTGTAAAAAGGTCGCCGGGAGGTAAAGACCAAACAAACAGACAGCATTGTTTCAATGGCTTTGAAAAGCAGAGAAAACCAAGTCCAACAGGTGTCAGCCTGATCACCTAGAAAACTGTGTGGAGCCCCCCTCGACGGGAATAAACCAGGAAGCCTGATCCCAGGCTCGACCATAGAAAACGCAGTTTCTGATGAGCCCTCAAGCGACCAAACTCGTCGGGGTAACTTACCTATTTTAGTCATCCTGACTAAAACTCGGTAAACAAAAACGGTGTTCTCGGAGCAACGAGAAAAACGCCGGAAAGGTAACCTACGCTAAACTATACATTACAGGAGGGCGTAATGCATAAAGCAATGAATAACACAGGAAGCCTGATCCCAGGCTCGACCACAGAAAACGCAGTTTCTTATGAGCCCTCAAGCGACCAAACTCGTCGGGGTAAGTTACCTATTTTGAGCCATCCTGACTAAAACTCGGTAAACAAAAACGGTGTTCTCGGAGCAACGAGAAAAAACACCGGAAAGGTAACCCACACCAAACGAGACATTTTAACACATTTTATACAAAGGGTGTGCGCAAAAATAGGGATACCTGAACAGGAGGGCGTAATGCATAAAGCAAAAACAGGGGCAAAGATAGCCATGACAGAGACTGGTTGGATACTTACTCCTGGTTCTGCATAGACCCGCCGGGACCCAGCTCTGGAAAAAAAGAAAATTTCCAGGAATTAATGCTCATAAGGTTAACCCAAACATGTTCGCACACAAGTGTCAAATAACCCGCCGGGTAACGAGACGTAATACTCAACGACTACAGCTCGCTACGTGGTGGGGTTTCCTAAGTAAAAGATTTCCGAATATCTTAATTTGTCCAAAAGATTTATGAATACCCTCTGACATAATATATAAAGACCAGCCTGGCGTTTATAACTGATTTAGTCTTTCCGGTGGTGTTTGTTTCAAGATTCAATTTTGGAGAAAAAAAAACTAAAAAAGACGCTGGCCCCCGGATTATCTCGTAGATCAAAAACTGGGAAGCCTGACAAATATACGAGATCTAACTTCTCCTGAAGTATCTTTTTAGATCGCCGGATGTTGAAGGCGGCGATACAAAACGTATCCCTCAATTGTCTGGTTAACTAACTGAATTGTAAATTCTTTATTCCCACCCTTCCAGGGAGCACCCGCCGGGTGTGAAAATTAGTTTAAAAAACGTTAACCCCAATTGTGCCTTAAATTGCCGTATGTTGAAGGAGGCGATACACAATGCATCCCTCAATTGTCTGGTCAAATAAACTCAATTTTGCAAATTTGGTCATCCAACCCTACCAGGTTGCACCCGCCGGGTGATTTAAAGTTTAAAAGTTAACCCCAATTGTTCCTAACCCCACATCTTTGTAAAAGATCGCCGGGGAGGAAATACAACAACAGCATAGTTTTATATTGGCTTTGCAAAACCGAAAAAACTACAAACAACACGTGTCCGTATGAACACTGTTAGATGGGTACAGCCAACCCGCAGGGAATCAGAAGGAGCCTAAAACAGGCACCCCAGAGACGCAGTCCTGGGGAGCCACAGACACCCACTCGCCGGGGAAACAAGCCTGTTTTTAAACCACGCGTGGCCAAAACTCGGCAACCAGCCGGGTTTTTTCATGGTGTAACCGAGAAAAACCCGCCGGAAATAACCCACCCCGTCCAGATACCATCTGAACGCAACACAGGACCGAGGCGTAGCCAAAACACAACTAACGCCGGGCCCAACATAGTCCATGGAATTAGCCAATACACAACTAACCCAGGACACATAAATAGTCCGTGGAATTAGCCAATACACAACTAAACCAGGACACACATCACACAGTAGTACATATTTAGAAAATAAATCAATAACGCTTGTATATGTGGCAAAGCTACGAGAGGCTGGCTAGGCCTAGGCAGACAGATAACATTAACATGTCGGAATATAAACAAAAAGCACTGAATTATATCACAACAGGAACCACCGCCAACACACCACTGTAGCAAATACTTCCGGCAAAGGGAAGAACTGACTTGGGACCCCGAAAAAACTTCACTAAGTGAAGAAAAATACGCTGGGAACGTCAGCAAAAATACGCTACCTCATCAGAAAGATAAAAGGAAGCAATAACGCGTAATGAAAGCCGCCTGCATCACAAAGCTAGCTAACTGTGAAAAAGTTCACCTGTCCACAACCGGACCACGAGGGTACATCCGAAATAGATGCCCCAAACACACGACCCAAAATACACTGTACTGCGGGCAACCAGCCCAGGACACTCCTGCTACGCATATCCTAACCTTACTCGATACATCCCGGAGTAAACAAATGAGAAAAAACTCACTAGGGATGCAGCAAATGCGGAACCAGCGGAGCGTGGAGAGACACGTCCGGGCCGGCTGACCGCAGAGCAGAAAAGGAAGAATGACGCCTGAATCAGCGTCTGGTCAAAGATCCACACAAGTACATCTACGATATGATGGAAAGCTTATTGGATAGTTATTCTTATTTTCTTTTTGTTTTTTATTTTTTACGAAGTTTTTTCGTAGTGAGAACCCAAGTCATAATGACTGAAGCCATGAGTGAGGTCGCGTGCGCTCATGATGAAGGCTCCTCAGATTTTAAATGCTCTGCGCGGTAGATTCAAACTACGGCGGATTAGTGTTTGAAGAGGATGCCTTATGTAATAGGCATGTTCGTCAATGATGAAGGGGCCACTAATAAATACATGACATTCACAATATACAGTCGTGCCCACGATTCCCGTACAATTCCTATCTAAACTAACAAAAATATATAATTTAATTAGGGAAGTCCATCAACTCACCTACAATACATGTTTAGTATAATATCAAAATGGTTCAAGTGTTTCAAATATGTTTGTATAAATGGCTAAAAAGGTCCCGCCCATGACTGTACATGCACAGCTGTAGTCGGGAACAACTGAACACCATCAACCGATAACAAAAGACAGTGAGCGTTAACTAGTGAATCAAGTATTCTGATTATGAGACACAAACACCTTTTCAAACAGTTCACCACAGCAACCCCATTACAATACCAAAGATCTCTCAGAAACTCTCGGCCACGACTGTACATCGTATTATACAACACGTAGGCATATATGCATAATCATGATATTTAATTAACTTTAAAGGATTCACAGATCATTATTTAATAAATATAATTTTAATCTATTTTTGTAGGCATTAAATTACTTTGCATCGATTGAATCCGTTAGGTTATTCCAAATACATGATCCTTTATATCGAAAAGTTTTCTGGAACAATGATAATCTACCTCGTGGCACTTGGAGTTTATTACAATGTCTTGTCGGATATGCATGTACGTCCTCGTTTTTTTATAAAAAAAAAATTGTATTATTGCTGGCAGTTGATTATGCATACACTTGTACATTAACTTGGATATACAAAATACATATAACTTGTTAAGTGAAAGAACATTCAATGACACAAATAATGGACTTGAATGGGATCGATATGGCGCATTTGATATATTTCTAATAGCTCTCTTCTGTAGCTTGTATAGTGAATCTACATAACATTTGCTAGTTGCGCCCCATACCTCTATTCCATAAGTTAGGTAAGGATATATAAAGCTATAATATAGTGTAACTAAAGTAATTGTGTTTAGCAGTTGTCTGGCTTTGCAAATGACACCGATTCCCTTAGAAACTTTATTCCTAACATCCTTTATATGGTCTGATCAAGTTAATTCAGGATTGATAGTAATTCCCAAAAATTTAGTTACATATACTCTCTTAATATCTTCATTATTTATTCGAATATGATCATTATTACTGACCTTTCTACCCTTTGTATGAAATACCATATAATTGGTTTTACTAATATGCAATGATAATTTATTTGCATTAATCCAGTCCACTACTTGAATCAATTCTTCATCCATTCTATGAACAACATTATTTATATTTTTTCCCTCCAAGAATATATTTGTGTCATCGGCAAAAAGGATTGGCAACAAAGTTTGTGATGCATTAGTAATGTCATTGACATAAATTAAAAACAAAAGAGGCCCCAAAATTGATCCCTGTGGTACTCCGCACTAAATATATTGAGAGGAAGATGTTATTCCATTATATTTTACACATTGCGACCTATTTGATAAATAACTTACAAGCCATTGCTGTGCAATACCACGTATTCCATATGAATATAATTTATCTAGTAAAATCGAATGGTTAACGGTGTCGAACGCTTTACTAAAATCTAAGAACAATCCCAACACAATATTACCACTATCTAGTGCATTAACTATTTTATCAATCAGTGTAATTAAAGCTAAATTTGTTCCATAACCTGGCCTAAACCCAAACTGGAGATTATACAAAACATTATTTTTATTAAGAAATGAGACTACCCTTTTATACATTATCCTTTCAAAAACCTTTGAAAATACAGGCAAAATTGATATTGGTCTATAATTATTCAATAACGTTTCATTACCTCCTTTATGAAGAGGTATAACTGAAGCCATTTTTAATTCTTTGGGAAAGGTTCCTTGAGTTAAAGACCAATTAATTATGTACGACAGTAAATCACTTATTATGTTAATCTTAAATCACTAAGTATGTTTCTTTGACAACTCTGGCTGTAATATTATCCCAACCAGGACATTTGTTTTGTAAGGATAAAATTGTGGTATTGACTTCCTGAGATGTTACAGGTGACAACAATATAGAAGCATTGTTATTAGCAGGTAAATAACGTTGATAATTGTTATTGCTCGTCGGAATATTCTCACATAGGCTCTGCCCAATGTTGACGAAGAAATCATTAAGACATTCGGCTATTTTTTTGTCATCATTCACCATCTCACCATTTACCATAATGTATTTGTTTTCTTAGTTTCTTTTCGTTTATTTATTACTTCCTTAATTATATTCCAACATTTCTTCACATTGTGACTGTTATCCTTAAATAATTTGTCATAATGATCACGCTCAGCTTTTCTCATTATTTTCTGTAGAGTTTTCTTATATACCTCGTATTTATTTTTAGTATAAACATATGGTCTTTTAATTGAAATTATATAAAGTTTATTTTTAATCTTTTTAGAATTTCTCAATGACTCCGTCAACCATGGTTTTCTATGACGATAGTTAGATTTCATTGTTACAAGTGGAAAGGATTCATTGAAGCATTTACAATACAACTGATGAAACTTTGAAAATGCTTCCTGACATGTATCAATATTCAACACCATACCGCAATCAATAGCCTGTAGCATTGTTTGAAATTTGGTCATATTTCTTATATTATAAACTCTTCTTTTAATTATAGTGTGGTTTTCCTTTATAGTATCAGATTTTACCATACTAAACACGGGGAAATGGTCCGATATGTCCGTCGTAAGTAAGCCGTTAATAACTGTCTTATCGTAAACATCATTACAATTTTTTTTATCAATCAGAGTGGCAGATGTATCAGGAATTCTAGTAGGCTTATTTATTAATGGCAAAAAATAATATGAAAACAATAATTCCACGAAATCTGAGGTTCCCTTGTGATTATCATAATTTAATAAGTTTAGATTAAAATCACCCATTAGATAGATAGTTTTATGTTCACGATTAAGACCAGTTAGTAATGCTGACATATTCGTTAGAAATTCGTCTACATTAGCAGCAGGTGGTCGGTATATCACTCCTACTATTATGTTTTTATCTTTATTCATTCTATTCCCTTCTATTTCTATAAATACAGATTCTACATTATCATTTAACACATTTAAATCATGTCTGTCTTTAAATGGAATATCATTCCTAATATATGCAGATAATCTAGTCTGGTTCACCGTGTCATGCCGTGGGAATTGCGTGCCAAAAGCGATTTTATTGTTTAAATGCCATCTATAGGGTGTTGATAAACAGAAAAACTTGGGTGGCAATTTTACTTTTGGGAATTTGTTTATTAACACCCTATAGATGGCATTTAAACAATAAAATCGCTTTTGGCACGCAATTCCCACGGCATGACACGGTGAACCTGACTATTATTTAGGCATATACTGTGATATTTACACGATATGATTGTGTATGTTTATATATATAAGAAAAAAACGACAAATGTATGATAAAACATGTAATATTCATGACATGACTTCATAGCACTGATACAAATAAAGGAAATACAAATATACTTTTCTGTAATCAAATACTGTAGTCTTTCACGTTTCCACAGTCGGTGCATTTGCATAATACTGTGCATGGCAGGCGATTTTTATGGCATGAACAGTTCACTTTCTCCTTGCACGCACCTTGCATCCACACCTAACTAGTTCAAGTACTGCACGTGGTGCTGGATTTTCGAGTCATTGTACTGGTATAAGGTTTTTGTCATCATTTAGTTTCCATCCATTGCCCTCTGGGAGCAGGTTCTTTGGCCTTGGTTCTTGGTAGGTTTTGTCTCTTTTGGACATCAGGTTGGCACGTTGTATGTGAGGTTTGAGAGTGCTTCGCGTCAGTGGAAGCTTTTCACCCTCCAGGTTCTTGACCTTGAACAGCTCCCATCGAAGATCTGGCAATGTGACGCACAAACTTTTGCTGCAGACGAACGTCTCGACATTGACAACATCAGTTTCAGGAAGACTGTTTGGACATCCAAAGATCTGGAAAGTCTTGATAATCTTGCTGCTCGAAGGTAGTTGCAGGAACTTGGTTATCCACGCTTTCTTCGATATACTGAAGAACTTTCCACCACAATCCGCGCCAGTGAAGTTGTGCAGTCCTATCAAAGCCTTTGACTTCTCCGTTCCAATCGCAGTGCACCTCTCTTTGATGTCAATTGTCCGGAAGAACTTCCCTCTGCCAGTTAACATCTTCAATTGTCCTGGATGGTGTGGTTGGCAACAAGATCTATCAACAACAAGAACACATCTGTATCTGGGGACCACACATACATGTCTCGCGTTGACGTTCCTTGTCTTGCTGCATCGATGACATGAAACGGGATCTGTGTGTCAGCTTCCTCGTGATTGTGAGTGGACATATTCTGACTGATGATGTTGTTTGCATTGGTGTATGCTGATGACCCATACACAAGAACAAGTCCTTTGTTACTCCCAGAGAAATGCTTCAGCAATCGTTTCCCAAGAAATTCTGTGAGCTGGGACTTGGTGTCTACATGAGATAGCAGAAGCTTCATAGGAACATTGTGTATGTTCATCGCGTCTTGTATTATGAACTTCACTGGTTGTGCTGAGCCTGCTCGCTTGGAACGTGTTTTTTCTTTCATAGATCCCATTATATAGCGGTCGAAGATGATTCGTCATTCACTGTACCAATTCATCATGTTGTCGATTCTCTTGACAAATGCATCAGCCAAGTCACTAATTGTGTGCATCCCTGGAAGCTTCTTCATACCCTGTACGACCGCTTGTCCATCAATGATGATGACCCTTTCTCTGGCGAACCTGGATTCCATCAACCCCAACTCGTCATCGTCAACAGAAAAACTTGTTGGGTGCGGACCGACAAAATCCTCGATGGATTCTGGGTGTTCTTCGACGCCCTCTGTGATACCCTCCATTCCCTCATCATTGGTGAGAGCAACAATTTCAGTTGGTACCTCTTGGATGCGTGGTGTAGTGTTGTCTGATCCAGTTACTGGTGGTGTATATGACTCGATTTTCTTCATGAACCAGCTCTTGTCACTTGGGATCAGCAGTGTCCCATCTGTTGCAAAGAGGGAACGAGGTGTGAACGCCATTTCAAAGTTTCCGATTGTGTCTCCCAATTTGTCTACTAGTTCTGGTCGAGACTGTTGAATTACTAGGAAGCGAGCTAGTAACTGGCGATCTTCACGAAGCTTCACAACTTTGTTTCCAACTCCATAGCTTGTCTTCTTCACACAAGTGCTGTGTATCTTCAGCTTCATCTTCTCAATTCTGTCCCATTGAGAAACGGGAGAAGCATCTACAAGTCTGTCAGCCACAAACTGTTCATATCGATTCGTCCCTTTCAAGTCTCTGTCCAGGATATCGCTTTTCGCACTTTCGGGTACAGCCATCATCGACCCAGTGTTCACCAACTGCATGTCAGTGGCGAATGGATTAGTTTCGCAATGTTCTTCAAGGCCACGTTTCATTTTATCCACATTTGCAGCGAACCGCTGGGCTATTGTTCCTGATAGTTGATAATGTTCTTGTTGAGTTGCATCAGTGGTCAAAGTGTAGTGGTGTCGGAAATCACTGACAATACGGGTCAACTCTGGTGCTGCCAGCAGGAAGCGAGTCAGTGCAGGCACATTTTTCGTGATACCTGTGATCCCTCCCACTACCTTGAGTCTTCGGATTTCTTGTTCGAGGGTTTGATCCACAAACAGGTTGCAGAACGGTGTTCCTGTCTTCTTGACACAGAAGTCACCATCTTTAAGTGCACTCCATGTGTCAGCGTCGTCTGTCTTCAGTGCATTCATTTGAGCCAAATGAAATGGCATCAGTCTGGCATACTTGTACAGGTCGTGAGCAAAGAAATACTTGACCTGATTGTCAAGGGCGGCCAAATATTCTTCCCAGTCACCTTGTCTGCACGCTCGGAGTACGTGTATTAGGCACTTGACTTGATGCACATAATTCATGAGGAATTTACCAACTTCTCCATCATTTGATGTTGTCATCTTCTCTTCGATACTCTCAGTGTAGCTTGCACATATATTGTCAAAAACTGTGGTGCTTTCTTTCTTTCGACTGTGCAGACCTTCTCGGAGCTGTTGGCACTGTTCTGCAATGACTGAGGTGTCATCAGCATCAGGCTGATCGTACTTCATGACATAGCATGCCAAGGCATTTACTGTGTGGTACTCGATACCCCGCGTGAATGCTCTTCTACCATAGATGTGACGCAGTGTTGTTGGAGAATAGATGCCCTTTTCTATGGCGACCGTGTCAAGATCGCTGCCTTCGATGTACTTTCCTAGTGCATGCAGGGCTGCACAACATATGTGGAGCTCCCCTGCACGTAGAACCCAATTGATGTTCCCCTCTGATTCTTGGATCTTCACTGCTCTCTCATAGAGATCAAGGTCTAGAGTGATAACAGTTTTTCTGTCAGGACCCATCACAACAGCAGATATATTCTGTGTCAGTGAAAGGACGGTATATAGTGTCGCGTAATCCGTTGGAGCCTGTCGAAAGAATGGTGCAACAACTTCACTGTGTGTTTTTGTTGACTTGCAATCTTTGAGTTGCAGAAGCAAGGAATTTGTTGCAGACCAAGTAGGCATGAGAGACTGCCGAGGTGGATGTTTGTTCAGTCTACTGGTCGGCCGAGATCCTTATTGGTGGTCACTCGTCTCTGGCATTGTCGTGTCGTCATTGGTGTCTTCTTCCACAACCGGATCAAGGTATTCTGTCAAAGTACCTTCTGCTGTACGGTCGTCAAAGCTTGTGTTGGCGTTGATTGTGACATCTTCACTGTTACATTGGACAGTGTTGTTGCCTAGATGCCAAGCAAGTATCCAAGAGCAGTCCATTGTGGCTTATCTCTTCAGAAGTCCAGAGTTCGCATTGATCTTGTAGGTATCAAACTTGGTAGCTTTGGGGATGATCCGTGGGTCTTCAAGGTACACTTCATCCTGCTTTACAGGTGTTACTTTGTCCGGTATTATGAGCAGCTGGCTCACTGCTTCACCTTCATCTGTGTCTTCTTGATTCATGACGACCACTGTTCCGTGCAATGTATTCTGTCCATCGCACGTGCCTTCCAGGAAGTCGATGTTGTCTATGGCAAAGAAGACGGACTTGCCCTTATTTACAAATGTCGGTATGCAATAGCCACCCGTGGATTTCATTCTCTCGACCACTCCACACTCTACTCTCTTTACGATGTTGAGGACACTCTGTAGCTGGTTCCAAGATGTAGGTCTGACAGGAAGTTGACAAGCCATTTGCTGCGTACTTTGTTGTATACAGAGAGTGCCAAGCCAATGTTCAGCGGTGTCTCTGTGTGTGACACAAACCCAACATCTGACTTCGGCTTATGGCGAACTTGCTTGGCGCTCTTCACATTTTGCACAAGTACTTGTGATACAATGCCGACGGTGTTCTTTATGGCTCCACCCGGCTTACCAGAAACAGAGTGTGCATTTGTGCCAAAGAGTAGCTGCTTCAGAAAGAAAGCTATCATTGGTGGATTTTCAAACGAAATGCTACCAGTGAAGTGCCACTTATCTTTGCAATTCAACAACTCATCACGAAGCACCTTAGCAACTCCAACAATGTCGCTAAGTGTTTCCTCTGAATCTTGGGGTACTACTTTATCAACAGCAACTGAAAGGGTTTTACTACTGATGATATGGTCACTTTCATTGAGTCGATGGGGCCTGACAAATTCAGCAGTACTGATATTTTCTGTTATCAGACTTTTTAGGTGGCGTTTGAAATCGGAGCTATCCACACTAACATCATGTTCAGTCAAAGTTGACAGATACTCATCATTAACATCATTCATACTTAGAACAGCACCAGACGAGAGCGAACATTTGACTGCAATTACAATTTCAATGTCACACATATGCTTGGTGATATTATCATCGACCCCAATACAATCAAATCTGAAGGAATAGCATTGGCGTTCAACATTTCGTAAGCAATCTCTGTGATACCACATTTCATATGCAGCGCCATCACCAACTTCCTGCAACAGTGACAGGTTTGCTCGGACTTTGTCGTCACGTGTGTTCGCTTTAATGTCCAGAAACCGGGTCCCCATCGTATCTGTCAGGATAAGATGCAACTCTCCATCTGTCGGATTGTCACAGAGAAACGCACAGGACTTGGTCTTTGGCTCCATTGGGCGACACCTGCGAACACGTCTGACAGAATCCTCATCATGTGCCAAGGATGGACGTCCGAGTTTAGCTGGTCGCACTTGTGATTCACCAGATGATGTTTCACAAAATCTCTTTTCGGCTCTCTCAAGCATGCCTTTGTGCACTACGAGTTTGTAACATTCTTTCTGGTAATGGATGTTTTCCGTATCAGATGCAGACAACTTTGACAGATTTTCAGCCAGAGGTGCATACTGCGTTTCTCCATACTGTGCTCGCTTCTCCGCAAAGTTCTTTATGTTACCAATAGAATCTGATGTATCATTCTGTACAAAGGTGTAGCCCTTCCGCTTGCCTTTATCGCAAATGATGCAGGTGAGTGAGTTCATTGTCATGTCCGTTATAGTTGAATCTCAACAGGCCTCGCTTCGAAACGGGTGAACTTCTTCATAAGTGCATATCTGGAAATAAATAAACAATTATCATTTCCAGAAATCACCTAAATATTTGGTACATAAATGAATGATGATATGAGGAAGACACCTGATTTGTTTCATAATTTTCCTATTAATATTTTAAGAGATAAACATAGTTATAACAATATTAGCGCTTTCATTTCGGGCGATAAACTGCGAAATGACGGAACCCCCCTTTAAACCCCCACAAAAACCCAAATTCCCAAAAGTAAAATTGCCACCCAAGTTTTTCTGTCCCTAAGACCCTATAGATGCCATTTAAACAATAATATCGCTTTTGGCACGCAATTCCCACGGGACCACATTTCAGGTACACGGCGAACCTGACTACTTCCAGTTTACCTTTTCTGAAATTTTCTAAATGAGTATAACCCTCCAAATCATACACATTCTGACTATAACTGTTAATCCAGGTCTCTGATAGGCCAATAATTGAAAATGTTATATTTAAAGTACCAAGATAATGTTTTAGTTCCCCTAAATTTTTTGAGACACTACGGATATTCATGTGTAGTATAGAAAAGTTATGCATTGTAATACTATTATCCTTAAACATTTTATTTACAGTATTCTCACAGTAGTAATCTGAATTAATTTCAAAGTTTGACATAAAATTATTATCTGGATTAATATTAGCCAATGGAGAATTTATATCATCAGCACTTCTGTCTAATATATTATACACATTGTTATCAATAGGTTCATCAACTGACCCAAAGCCCATTAACCCAACTGTAACTTCTTCACACGACTGGACAACCTGGACGGCCCACGGAGCAGCCAAGAAACCCTCAATGACAGCACATCAAGATACTAAGAAGATAACTCAACAGTGCATTATTAATTATTATTTGTATCAGTGCGGAGATACCGTACTATATGATCTATTGTTCACCTGTGCCCCCCCCCCCCCCCTTAGTTATTTGCTATCCATGACGAGTACTTCAGGTTATATCACCAGTGTTCCCTGTCTATTGTCAACGAATTCGGTATCAGTGCAAAGATACTAAGAGATAATTATAGCGACAATATTTACCCTCAGCCATATAATGAGTGCTCCCTATTTGGAGATTATGGTATAGATATTTTGAGATCCCGAGAGTTTGTGGGATAGGTCGTAAAGTAAATAATCTCGGTGACGAATTCATATACCGTGCATTAACAGTCAACCAAGTATATAATTTTGTTCCATAACTAATCTTCCGTGTTTCGTGAAAATAAATAACGGAGTATAGGTACGCGTCTAAAGAAATAACAGAGCACAAGGTATACGCAATTAACTTCATCAGATACTTATAAGAACTTAATAGGTACCCCTTGAGTGAACTTAATAGGTACCCCTTGAGTGAAAATTCTATAATCTTCTATATTGTACCTGTCTCAAAGAATAATACCCGAGTGTTGAAAGTGGTAGTGCACGCTCCATCCAGATCCACGATCGTGCTAGAAGAATTGAAAGACCAATATTGATACTGAATCTTTTGCCCCTTCATGTTTTCCTAAGTGAATTTATTCGTTTTTCTATGCTAAGAAGTGCTACATAAATAAAGCTGTAATACAAACCACATTCCGAAATCATATCTGTGTTCTATTGATTCCTTATATGTATTTGCATGAAACCTGATATTCCAGTCTCGAAGAACTCACCTTGATCAATCGTTAATCCTGTATAAAATCAGGGCATAACACATGCTAATCAGTATCTAGCAAGAGGACCTGAAGTGGCAGCGTCTCCCATCGCCGATCCACCTCTTGGATCTGTCATAGGAAGGTTGGGCCAAACTGCTTGACTACCCTTGGCCCCTTATGGGGTGCAAGAAACTGGTAGCGGCTTCGGTTACCTGGGCATTCATGTAGTGGTAAAAACCGGGGGTCTGTAGAGGAATCCGGTTCCAGCCGTGGCCTTCCTCAAGAACGCAGGACTATTCGGCCAAGCAGTCTATGGAACAAAAACTATAGTATCTAACAAGAAATTCACCCAACCTTCCTTCCGTAGCATCGGCGGGTAATAGTGGGTATTACTGAAGTGGCCCGCTATCATTGGCCCACCAGTTTAACATATGAGCATTCCAGTTGGCGGGCCGCCAGCGGCTGCCCTCGTGGGGCCGCCGGTTTAACGTGCATTTGGCCTGCAATGGCTCGCTGTGTTCGTGTTTATAGGGAAACCTCTTAAAATGTTGTAACTTCTGCGGCTAAGCATGAGGAAGAAAAAAGGAACACAGAAAAAAGGAACACTTAAGAGGAAAACTAATTATTATACAGTATATAATGATTTTGTACAGGCGTCTCAATAAAATCATAGACTACTCCTCAAAGAAGATGAGACCAGTCAAACTTTCATACTTACTGCTTTGGAAGATTCAACTAGGACATTAGTGTAGACACTTACAGCCCGTTTGCTCTAGTCCTTTTATGGTTACAAGAGGTCAGAAGTCATGATTTTTATATATTTATAATACACCCTGTTCATAATAGGTAGGCCAGAAATCCCGACCCCAACATCTCATAATTCAAAAAGGACTCGGGTAATCAAGCTAATATTTCTACCATTTAGGAAGGGTCAGCCAAGGAAGAGATGTGGATATTTTGCAGCCCATTTGCTCAAGCCGTTTTTTGAGTTACAGAGGATAAAGGTCACGATTTCTGGCCATCCTATAATGGACTAAATTATATCTATAAACCCCAACCTTACCTTACCTTACTTTATATATTTTACCAGAAGAAACAAAATTAAACTAGTTAAAAGTCTGTGTTGTAAAACAAAATCGGCCAAATAGTGGAGCAGATAACTGCAAATTTCAGGAGAATCGTTCAAATGGTGATGCAAGCATGAAATTTGGTACATGTACCCTTCAAGGTCCATTCTTCTCAGAAATACCGCTGGCCACGCGAAAATCCAAGATGGCGGTAATTTTTCAAGATGGCTGCCGTGCCTGACCATATATTGCTTCATTTTATTTTAATTATTACCTGGTGAACATTTTAAGAGAAAACTGTTTCTTGCTAACCAGATAAATGAGAAGCACTGTTTTAATCATTGTCATAGTCTATAATTGGAATTTTAGAATGGCATCCAAGATGGCGTCCATTAATTTCATATGTTCATATCTAAGCAACTACTGAACATATATACATGATTTTTGGTGTGCACATACATTCTTTGGGTCAGATAATCCAATGGAGCCATTTTCACATTTGTTAGTAAGGACTGAGGCAGTGATGAGATCTTGCAAATATAATAGAGTGATGTCAACACACAACCAGGGCACACTGGTAACATCGCTGCTGTGCAACTCAGCATGGGGTTCAGTGTCAGCTTATTTGACTGTACTATACTATAAGTTGTCGTGTAGTTTAATTTAGTGTCCCAAATGCTTTCTAACAGCCCCATATCAATTAGCTACTAGACAGTAGTTGGTAGTTAGTAGATAGAGTTAGATAGTCACACCTGAATTGACAGGGTGTGCCAGCGCGGGAGAGGCGAGCCAAGGGTAAGGGGGCTATACATGACTTGCTCATGTACTTACCTGGATGGTGTACAGATCACACAGGACTTAAATGGCACTGGATGAATGATCGGGCTAGGTGTAGGTCACCCGAACCTAGTTGTATCCCATAAAGTAATGTGTGTGTAATTTCGTTAAGGTGGTAAAAGGATAAACCCTCGGCCTTAATCAGAAAGCAAAATGGCAGATTCAAAATCCATTTTTCCCATAAGACAAACTGACTGGTCAAAGCCGTCATAGTCAAGGCAAATGATACAGATGTTGTAGTCATTGCAGTGAGTGCCTTTCCAGCCCTTCAGAGTTTGGGGCTAGAGCAGTTATGGGTGGCATTTGGTCACGGTCAAAGCCGGCGCTGGATCAGTGTGCATGGCCTGTATCGCTGTATGGGGCAGGAATAGGCTAAAGGTATGTTATTCTTTCATGCCTTCACAGGGTGTGACACTGTTTCAGCCTTCCGTAACAAGGGAAAGAAAACTGCCTGGCAGACATGGGATGTTTGTCCAGAGGCCTCCCCTGTCTTCTCCAAGCTGAGCCAGTACCCTCTTACAGTGGAAGATGGTGACCTGGAGATACTGGAGACGTTTGTCATACTGATGTATGACAGGTCCAGCACTGCTACCACTGTGGATGAGGCCAGGCTTGACATGTTTGCCAGAAAACAGAGGCCTTATGAGGCCATTCCACCAACAAGAGCAGCTCTGCTTCAGCACACTAGACGAGCTGCCTTCCAGGCTGTTTGTGTTTGGGCCCAAGCAACCCAGTGTCAACCAGAAGCAGAGAGTCCTGCTGACTGGGGATGGCAGAAGGTTGGTGAAGAATGGCACATCTTCTGGACAGCCAACTCCCCCATAGCCAAGAGTTGCGAACAGCTGACCAAATGTGGCTGTAAATCAGACTGTCGTGGCAGGTGCAAGTGCTACAGGCTGGGTCTCTCCTGTACAGCTCTGTGCACTTGCAAATGTGAGGTGTGAGTCTTTGATTCTATGGTATTTTTACTAATGTTATTTGTACTCAATGGATATGTATAAATGGTGTGAATTAGGCCGTTTCCTACGATATAATCTTCCTTCACTTTGTCTAGTTACTTATGACCCTGATGAGTTAATAATGTGACAAGTCTTTCTAATTCTCTGACCTCAAAAATGTAGGATTAGATGAAAAAAATCATTTGTCTAGCTCTACTAATAGCCAAGATATCAAAACAAATGTTTTTAACCCCAGAAGGCCGATACACTACTCAAATAGCACAGCTTTAAATAGCCTTTAAATAGCCTGCTGATGGCTGCTATTTACTTGTATGACGTCACGGTACTTTTGCGGTAATTTTCACCGAGTTCCAATATCACCGAAACTACCGTGATGTCAACACAATGGGTTTAAGGAAATTTAACTATGGCAAAGGTGCGTAAACACGGAAAATCACGGAAAAGTTACCTCACGAAAACAAGCAATATCTCAGTAACTACTGGGCCTATGGAGCTGAATTTTGTTACGAGACAAAAGCTGAAAGTGACCTCTCTCTCGTGGTTTATGACTCATTTCTCTATCTTTATTCTTTGATTAGCTATTAAGCCATAAACACTACCGAAAATCGCCCCAAAAATCCGGCCTCCTCGGGTTAATGGCGGCCATCTTGGACGCCATCTTAGTTAAAGTCTAATATGCAACTGCTTTGGACAAAATTACCTTCACTTACCACGTTAGAGCCAAAAAAAAAATGGATTGGACAGTATTCATGTCTTTTTTCTTTCAATTAACTGACCCAAAACAGTAGGGCTCAGTCAGATGTGTCGGCCATCTTGAAAAATGGTCGCCATATTGAATTTTTGCGTGGCCAGCGGTATGTGCTTTGAAAGTGAGCTTTGAAGAATACCTGTACCAAATTTCATGCTTGCATCACCATTTGAACGATTGTTTCACTTATCTGCTTCACTAAAAGAAATGTCAACTCAAGAGTAAGACATGTATGGAATAACTTACCAAATAATGTGATAACAGCAACAAATGTTAATTCATGCGAGAAAAAACTCAAGTTCTGCCAAAATCAAGAGAAAAAATTCAAATTTGATGAACCTCTAGTAACCATCTCGGGGTGCCTTGGAGTCTGAAGTAGAGGGAAATTTGGACATGGAGGTTTAACAACACCTGCGTCCAGTAATTTCGTATGGTTATATAAGGTAATGTAAGCTAAGGTACAGCCGCCACCACAACCACCACCATGGTAAAAATACATGAGCCACAGCGGTCGAGTGGTGAGCACGCTCACGTGTGATTCTGCTTGACCTGGGTTCGATCCCAGCCCAGGCGGACATTTAGTGGGTGTTGTAGTACGTCCTAGTATGTTTCACACGATTGCACCCAGTCGGGGGACACCTCGACGACGTATACAGACTAATAACACACATAACAAAGCCACTCCAACAGCTTCCTCTCTCTCCAACACCCCTTCTCCCCTCTCTACACTCTTCAGAAAAATAGGAAAAGTAGAATGTAGATACGAGGTGCCGTTGTCAAGGCTTATCCCTCAATACCTTCACCTGACCTGACAGGGTAGCCTATTTTGCCTATGTATTAACATACAAATTTTATTACATATTCTAGCTTCAGACCTAGACCCAACACTTAGGGGAACGATGTAGCTGAATGGGCGTGTATGTGTGAGTGTAAGGGGGTGTTTATACCTGAGCATATCAATTAAGCATACTGCAATAATAGAAGTGGCTTTATAAAATGATTACAGTTACCCATTAAAATTAGCTTTCTTTCATTACTAAATTACAGAAAACGATACTTTCTCTGGACTAACTATTATATAAAACATGGTTTTGTAAGATATTTTACGCTATATAATCCTACATAAACAAACATTATACAAATTATATTATAAACTTTTAATTATGAATTTACTTTACTCATTGTAATCTTTCTAGCGACATTTTACAGACTTTCTACGATCTCGATAATTTAGAGGAGCTTAGGTTTGGAACTTTGGAGCCAACCAGCCTCATTCAATTAATTCACTTGAGACGAAACGTGTCATTTGTTTTTCCTCTTGTTGACGTCGTGCTTACGTGTTTGGTGGCTTATCTAAGTGCAGTATATTCGTATTGAGTTGCTAAAGTTGTTAACTAGTGTATTGTTATACAATTACAAAATATATATAAATCATAATGAAATATTGGTTGCGATCAGTCAAGGAATCGTGGGGCGATTCACCCGTTCCAATAAAGTTGGAGACTGTAAAATTGGTTGCAACCCCAAACATTGGTGCATTTAAAGGTCAAAAATATATGTAAGGAGTGACCCACAAGGATTATACCAAGGGCCCTCGGGAGAGTTATGTGACTTGGTTGGTCAACGTAGCTCCTGATGACCGAGGACATCTAATCGGGACAGCTGGACTACGGGGTCAGGGCGTTTCAGACATACTTCGATGTACAGATTAAGGTCTTTAGGGAGCCTTCGGAGCTGGTACGGGTCTGGGGTCCGGAGGCCAAAGTCTGGGATGCCGTCCATGCAATAAATGAAATTTACCTTATGTGGACCTGTGACAACTACTGTATGTATGGCTCAGAAGGAGAAGGAAAAGGAGCTGAACATGGCTCGGCAACGGATGATGGCCGAGATGAACAAAATAATAATTTGATATGATAAGCAGAAGGCATGGCTGGTTGGTGAGATTGATTGGATGAAAACAAAGTTGATTGATTAGGTTGTATAGCCTCATCTGCAGGAATTATTTTGTCGGAATATTGCATAATATTATATACTGTATATTTTTGTTTCGTTTCTTATCGTATTTAGGCATAATATGATTTCCTTACTTTAGTTTAAGAAACCTATATTTTAAACTTGTTAGATATGATATACTTGTATATTTTCATGTCGGCGTATTTTAGGATACTTTTATCTCAAACATTTTGGTTCAAGCTTTTGTAATATTGTGCATTTATTGTATATAAGTATCAATGTTCTGTATATGCTTAACAATGGTGACAGAGCTCATTACTATCATTTTACCTATTGTTTGCATCTTTAGTGTTATAGCAAACTAAAATCTTAACTTATCAAAAGATATGGCATATAAATTATAATCTTTCTAATGCGGCAAATTTAGAATATTATTAGATGTTCGGTTAATCTAATGCCAAAAACATAATAGCTTTGTTATAAATTATGTAAAAAGTTCAACACCATTTTTACGCTTGCAATATTAACAAATTTAGTATCGTTGGCATCCTTTTCTGTATACTCTGGCGACTATTAGACAATTTAATTCAGCTTAAAAAGGACCTGTATCTTGACCTTTATGATATGTGTCAAAATTTACTATTTTCCTCATATTTTAAAGTGCAACTATCTCACCATATTTTGTGAAGTTTGCATGAAAAGTAAAGAAAATAGCATATTGACCTATTATTTGACCTTGACCTCTGACCTTGACCTTTCATATGGAATTGTATAGTTTTGTGTATGACCTTGGCCTAGGTATTTCGAATATACATGGTGAGCCTAGTGAGAATCTAACAGTTAGTATAAGAAATACTAGTGAAAAACTTATTTTGACCTTTGACCTTACCCTTTAGAATATTTACCTAAAATTTGGTCAATGCGATATCAATATTAGCAGTAACGTGTATAGTGAAAATGAAGACATTTGAGTAAAAACTAAAAAAATATGAAATGTTGACCTTATTTTTAACCTTGACCTTTAAGTTAAATGGAATATTTCTTTTTGACTGACCTTTTCACTGACCAAATGAATATATAGTACCTGTGCAATTTGGTAAATATCCATCGAACGGTCTAGGAGGAGTTTCCGGACAGACAGACGGATGACGACGACGGACGACGACGACAAACAAGCTGACAGGTGGTGCACAGTATACGGGTGGGATCTGCGTGTGCCATACCACTCTGCTTCGCAGAGTTGATAATTTATTTTCTTTCATATTCGAGATGATTTCTTCCCTCAACAATGACTCCACAACCTTACAGAAAACACTTCTCAGGCTGACTGGTTTATAATTTCCTGGATCACATTAGTTCCCTTTCTTAAAGATGGCTGTAATATGGGCAGTTTTCCAGTCCTCTGGCACCACACCCTCCTATAGTGAACAACTGTACAGTATCTTGAGTGGCTCAAGTAATTCCTCTATCAATTCATTAATCATTCTTGGGTGTATGCCATCTGGTCCAGGAGACTTGTTTCTCTTTAGCCCCTGCAGTACCTTCTTTATTTTATCATGTGTGATCTCAATATGTTAGAGTCCCGGTACATTTCTTGTGGTGGCTGGCGGTGAATCTCCATCAAGCTCCTCAATGAAGACCCCTTCAAATTGTTCAGAGAGTATATCCGCCTTCTCCTCGTCGCTTGATGCTTTTTGAGTCTTTTCATTATCCTTGTATAGTTCACCAATGCGGGATTTAGTTCTTGAATTTGACAGTACATACTTCCAAATTATTTTGGGGTTTTCCTTAACATGCTTTGCTATCTCCCTTTCCTTCAGCCTCACTGCATTCCTTGTTTGTCGTCTAACTTGATTATTAGTTCTCCTGTACTCCTTCTCAATGTCCCCGTAAGCCTCACCCAAGTTATATTCTTGCCTCATTATCTTCATCCTCTCCCACAGTCGCTGTATTCTCTTAATATTCGACCAGAGCTTTCTATTCATTGGCAATTTTTCATTCATTCTTTTTCTTGCCTTTTTTGCTCCAACATATTGCTTCTTGGGTACACACTCCTCTATGACTTTGTGTAGTTTGTTGATAAATTTCTTCCACTTGTAATCCGTATTTGAGTCCTGCGCCAGGTATTGTGACCAGTCTATATCAAGCCTCCTCTTCATTTGTTGGTAATCTGCCTTCTCATACACATACTGCCTTTTACTATTATATTCTAACTCTAGGATATCACAAAATATTAAATAGATACGGGCGTGATCGCTTTTACCAAGTGGACTGTCAACCTTGATCTCCTCAACTATTGACTCATCGTTGCTAAGTAATAAGTCTAGAGTGTTGCCTATGTTATTTCCTCTCATTATAGTTATATCTAGTATACTGTATGTTGGGTCAAAAAACAATTTCGCACCTTCTCGATGAATAGTGTGTCAAAATCTGTTGCTCCAGTTTCCACAGTACAATTGCTCCACTTGATATGTGGTAGACTAAAGTCACCCATAAACACTTTATATCGCACCTCCATATCACTTATTTCCTGCATCAATTTGAGCAAGCTGTTGTTATTGTCCGTGTCACTGTTGGGGCTTCTATAAATGGATGTGATTAGTAATTTCCCACTGCGACAAACAACCTCAATACAGCAATACTCGCAATATTTAGATTTCAATTCTAGCATGTTGAATCTTATACCCTTCTTTATGTAAATAATCAAACCCCTTCCAGTCTCATTATGCAGGTTTTGCTCAACAATATCATATTCATCCATAGTGTATTCTGCTGTGGTCGTCTCATACCTGTAGTTTTTTGGTTTCACCTCCTGTAAAGCTATAATCTGTGGTGGGTCTCCATTTCCTTTAGCTTTTAACTCAACTCAAGTCTGTTGTCAAAACTAAATATATCTACATTACTAAACATAATAAATAAATCCTTATTCACACTATTTACATTTTCTTGTGGTTTTACAAGGGAACTTGCTACTCCTGGAAACCAGGAGCCTCTTGGAGAAGTTGTAGTCCATGGTTCCTTGCCTCTCGGGTCTCCTGGCTCCTGGAGCCCTGGTTCCCTGTTTCTTGTCCTTGACTCTGGGACCCTTGGCTCCTGGTCACCGGACGCCCTTGTTCCCTGGCTGTTTTTATTTTTTTATTTTTTTTCTATGTGATTGAGGGAGGCAAAAGGCAGAATTGCCTATAGCGAGTGCCTCCCCCATAGTTGCAGGAGTGAGAGGGCCAAAATCAAGGGACGATCAAGCCAAAATGCCTGGACACACGGAGTTTGAAGCAATTTAAGTCATAGGAAGAAGGAAAGACTGATTCTGGGAGAGAGTTCCAGAGCTCAGCTGTTGAGTAGAAGAAAGTTTGAGAGTAACGTTTCACTCTTGGTTTAGAGAGTTGCACAGAGTAGGGGTGGGATTGAGTTGCAAGACGGGTACCACGTGCCCTACGTAAAGGAGGTGGTATGCACTGGGAAAGCTCTGAGGAACACTGATTATTATAGTAGCGATAGAATAGCGAGAGAGATGCAACATTGCGGTGGAGAGAGAGAGATTGCAGAGAGTTGGTGAGTGGACGGGAGTTAATGATACGAAAGGCCTTCCTTTCAACTTTGTCTAGGAGAGCGGTGTGAGAGGAACCTCCCCACACATGTGAACAATACTCAATACAAGGACGCACTATGCCCCTGTACAGAGCAAGAAGCTGTGCTGAGGAAAAGAACACCCTAAGGCGGTTGAGCACACCCAGCTTCTGGGAGGCTGCCCTAGCAAGACTGGTAATATGGTCCTTCCAAATGAGAGCAGAAGAAAAAGAGACACCAAGAATATTGAGTGTAGATGAAGGGTTGATGTTTTTATTGTTGAAGAATAAGGGATAGTCCGCTGGGAGATCCTGACGGGTAGATAGATGGAGACATTGGGTTTTGGAAGCATTAAAGGTAACAAGGTTTTCTTTGCCCTAATTGGAGATAGTATTTAGATCAGAATTTAAGAGTTCTATGGCTTCATTACGTTTGTCGTTAAGGGATTGCTGGCAGGGGCGTTCTGAAAAACTAATGGAGTAGTGTAAGGTTGAGTCGTCTGCGTATGAATGGATGGGAATTAAGGTACAGTTAACTCCTTGCGAAATATATGACGCGATCGCGTCATATGGGAGAGTGAACCAAAAACTCATATGACGCGATCGTGTCATATGGACTTATCTCCATGCCTCTATAATAAGTTATATGACGCACTAGCGTCATATGGAGCTCAGTAAGTCCGATAAGTTACCTTACGATAAAACCGTTGGTGGCAACCTCATCCACCTCCGATAATTCTAACGGCCGCAGTGTTGTTGTGAGTGTTGTGCGGGGCAGTGGCAATGATCCCGGGGCTCCCGCCTCCTCGGACTTATTGGAACATAATATGTCTGAAGGAGTTAAGGAGATCATTTATAAAAATTAGAAAGAGAATAGGAGATAGGACAGAGCCCTGAGGAACACCAGAGTTTATAGGGTGAGGAAGTGAACAATGGCCGTCTACAACCGCGGCTATGGAACGGCCGGAAAGGAAATTAGAGACAAAGGCACAGATGGAGGGATAGAAACCGAAGATACCAGGATTCGGTGCCCAAATGCTGGGGTCCGTTGTTCTACTGCCGGGGCCCAGTATCCTGGTGCTAGGGTCTGCTGTCCTGATGCTGGGGTCTTCTGTCGTGATGAGGTCTGCTGCCCTGATGCTGGGTTCTGCTGTCATGCTGTTCGGGTCCTGTATTCTGCCGAATCTTGAAGTCCTGAAGTCCTGTGCTCTGTAGGGTTTTGAGGCTCCTTCGTTTTGACGATCCTTCGCCGCCATGGGGGCCCTCTCATGGTGTGTTTCCCTTTCCCTGCTGTGTGCAAGTTTTTTGCCTCACTCCATAGAGTCTTCTCATGCTCCCTCTCCCTCCTGGTAACGTCATGAGATATCCCCACATTCTCATAAGTTTTATTCCCCTGCAGTTTCTTCACGTTTTTAAACAAGCTTCTCTTTAAAATTATTGTCCGTCTGCTTCAGTAGTATAGGCCTAGCCGTTTTATGTACTGGCTTCCCTAGCCTAAACACTCTTATATTCTCCAGATCCTGTTCTGCATCATATACCCTTATTAGGCTTTTCTGAAAATGTTGATCATGCTCAATTCTCTCACCACTAACAGTAGATGTTGATTCGGGTACACCATATATCACAATATTGTTTTCTCTCTCCCACATATCATTAATCTCTCTAAGGAATGTTTCACTTAGTTCCGTAAACTCAATCTTTGCTACAGAGCCCTTAGGCATCCTTTGTTCACTTATGTTTTCTGCAGGACCTGACGCCAGTTTTTCTTCCGTATTAAACACTGTAGCCTATAAGTCCCCTAGTCTACCATTTAGGCCATTATTTTCAACTTCGTTCTTGTCTATTATTTCTCTGGCCTCCACTACACTAGCCTCAAATATCCCAATTATGTTATCCATTTCTTTGCTTTTTTCCTGCCTTAACCCCTAAAGTCGGCGCGCAACATAAGTCGAGTTAAATAAAGCTGGACTATGTGGCGGCGCTCGACATAGGTCGAGTGGCAATTTCAGCACGTAATGTTGCTGAGAGAGAGAGACAAGTGGTGGCAGGAGAGTAGCGAGCGTATGACTGCTCCAGACCACCGCGGCGAACCTACTGACACGAATCTCACCTCCCTCCTCCCTCTCTCACTCGCTATATACGGAATTGTATCGGGAAAGTGGCTAATTACATGCTTTTTGCACTCGCGTTGCACGGTTATTGCAAGAAAACTAGCCATCATAAAAGGATCGTTATGGTGTCATTCGAAAGCTCTGTTTATGCCCTTTTAGGGATAGATACTTGTTTTACGTTCTGGGTCTTATTTAGGCATGAAAATGATCACGTAAACAGCCCTATTTTGGCTAAAAACACCCCGCTGGGCGGTACATATAAATAAACCGCATAGGCCGCTCGTAAAGGGTTAAAGATAGTTCTTCTTTCACTTCAACCATTACCACTTCTAAGTTTTCTTGCCTCTCCACTAGTTTAGTATGATTTTGTTCAATTTTCTTCATATGTGAATGTAGCTTTCTACACCCTTTCTTATAGTAGTTGCAGCACCATGCCAGATGTTCACCTTCCTCTTCTTCCACCATAAAGTCATACACCTGATCAAAAAAGTGTTGGCATGAAAATTAATATGGAACCACATATCACAAATCTCACATCCTAGATCCTAGAGGTGGAATGACACTGGTCATAGTCAATCCCAGAGGGGGAGCAATTAAAGGGAGCATTTGTATTGACATTTAGTTGAGCCTTACGATATTGATATTGATAATGTTCGGTCTTTATTCTGGCTAGTTCTAGTTCGAATAATTGATCAACGGTAAAACCAGGTGGTAATGGATCATCAAGTTGGCTAGGTTTACTCGGGATCCCCCCAACTGCTCCGCCACCCTCCTCGCCTTCTACAGGGAACAGGTGGGTTTTTATGGTCTGAGCCATCTCTACTTTGGACATGTTTGAGACAGTTAACTGGAGATGTAAGGCAAGCCCTTTCATTTCGGTTTTTGACAGACGGTCAATATCAGGGGCTGTGGGTTCTGATTCTATGAAAACCTGAGCATCTTCGTCATTAATTATATCAGGCATGATTAATATTTGATTTTTAAGTAGTGAAACGGTAATGAAACTGAGTGAAACTGTATGAAACGAATCCTGGCGAGGTCGCCACTCTTCTGTTATGTATCTTGATCCTCAAGTGGTTAACATGATGAAACTAGATAGCACAGAGCTATATATTAAGGTATCAGTCAGCTGAAGGCAAAACGAATGTAAAATCTATTAAAATTATTTCCTGTTGTTGCTTCCTTTCCTTTTGGATCTTAGGACTTGGTATCCTTTATTGACTGATACTCTTTAATTATGAAAAAATACTGAAACTAATTAAAGTCATGTAGTATTTATAAATAATTATTATTTAACCGAAGCTTAGTAGGCTATGGTTATGAACCGAATAAGTTATATCTAAAGAAGGAATATTAATTATATATCAAGTCTTGAAAGATAAATATTAAGGTAGGAATATTTCTGTCTCTTACCCTTTTTGAAATGAATAGATAGTTTTCTTATATCATGTCCTTTTATTTATATTTAATGTAGTTATTATTCTTGGTTCTTGTCTTACGTTAATAGTATTATATTATTATTATCAGGATTAATATCAAAGTCACATGAAAAGTTAGATATATAGTTAATAATTAGATAAATGTATTTCTTAACCATTTAACATTGAGGTTTGATTATGAGTAAATTAAGTTACAGGATCGCTTCATAGATTCGATTCAGGTCTCACTCAAATAATATGAAAAGCAAAAATAATATTTTGAAGCTAATATAATTTTCTTCAGCTTAGGAAATCACTAGAAGTAACATTAAAACAGCCATGTTAGTCTAAGGCGATATTACTAATATGAGACAATAGTATCACCATTCTTGTTCTTACCAGCAATGTAAGCTTAATTAAAAGAAAATGAAAGAACTCGTAAGTATTAATATAAAACAATAGTATTACTTTTATCATAACCCAATTACTTAAAGAGTTGCTTTAGTCCACAAGTCAGTCAACTAAAATAGTTACGTACATAATAGTAGCGCTAACGTTAATTCCCAATCACATATCTCACTAACCAACATAAGTGTTTACACCGAACACACTTAACACACACTTATATAATCTGACTGACAGTCACAATCCCATTATAATACTTCACCCCGGTCTTCCTCCAGCTGCATGTTCACCTTCCCAATTCCAAATGTGACTGATTTGAATGCCCACTACTCTGGTCTTATATTCTATGCAATAATGGTGTAGGAACGAATCAGGAGGCGGGGATGGTGCGCGCCCCAATCACAGCTCCTCTAGTTGCGTAGCAGATGCGTGGTCCAATGGCATCGATGATCGTCATAGCGTCGGGTCATCGAAGTAGTTTGCAGGGTCCGAAAGGAGGGGCCAGGTTGTGTAATGACGTCAATCACCCATCAAATTTCGCCCCCATATGACGCACGCAGGTGTGAAGGCTTGTGAGCTGGTTTCCCATGCTCGCTGGTCTGCTTCGCCGCCCGGATAATTCGGCACTCCTTCAACTCTTAACTCTTACTCTTAAATAAACACATACAGGGCTCCATATGTCAGAATGTATTTGTGTGCGCATTGATGTGTGTGAGGCCTTGAAAAGAGTGAAGATGGGGAAAGCATTAGGGATAGATGAACCGTGTGGGGAAATGCAGAGGTATGGGGATGAGATATTGATTGAATGGGTATGGAAAATGTGTAGACTAGCATGTTAGAAGGGAAATGTGCCTGAAGATTGGAAGACAGGCATAATAGTCCCCCTGTATAAGGGTAAAGGGGAGAGAGGAGTGTGTGGTAACCACAGGGGACATTTAGCCAATCTTAGATAATGTTAGCATACTGTTGACAATACTCGGGATTCGCGATTAACTTTTTCTGTAGGCCTCATACCCTACCTATCGCCAAACCGTGATTATTCAGCAAGTCGCCTCTGTTTCTGTGCCATGGCAATCGGACGCAATACTGGTGTTCCTCAGGTACATAGGTTACTGCTTCACCATACAATTTAAACATATCCCTAACCTCTGCGTTGATCTCTCCTGACTTATAGCTAAATTGTGCATGGTCCACAATGTATTCAAATCATTACTACATGGTTCATTCTCTGTCTGTAGATATTCACTAATAAAATTGACTGCAATCTTCAACACTATTACGACTTCAACATTAGCATTGGCTACTTGATCCCACTGATTGCATACCCAAACTTGGTAGGCAATAGCACTACATTACCTTCCTGTTTAGAATTAACAGAGACAAGAAATGTAAGCAGCCATTAGTAAATATACCCATGGAGGCCCTTAGGACACATTTTGAGGATTTCGAAAATCAAGACGAGCGAAAATACTACGGAAAAGAGGATTTTAGACCTGATAACCATAATCCAAACAATGATCAACGGTGTTTCTTCTTTATAGTTGATCTTGTTTGTTGGTCAATGTGGACGTTGTTTTTCATATTTTTGACAATGTTCATCAATCAGTTAAGTGAAGGATTTGAATCCAAACTCATCACATTTTGTTATATATTATATTGCGACTTTAATATTAACAAATTGATAATGAATTACAATAAATACATTAATATTTAAAAAAATGATAGAGAAGACTCGGAAGACAACACAAATTATAATAATTAAAAAGAATTATAGTGGATGTGCTAGCATGTGGTGGATGTGCTAAAAATTGGTCCTCATATTTTTGCATTTGTTGGTTGGATTTAAAGCTTGACTAGAGCTTTACATGGTTCTAAAAGCTTTGTGGAGGTGCAGATATAAGGGTAGTGTGGAGAATAGTGAGCTAAAGGATATTCTTGTTGCAAAATGAGTGGCGATGGACATCCACCGATAGGTGGTGGTGGTGCTTCAGCTATGGGGCCCAAGTTGCATGACAACAGGGAGCTAAGACAATCAAGAGGAAACAAACAAAGTGGAGGAGACTACAATTGTGGTAAATCCAAGGTCATAGTTGGGGATAATGATAAGATAAGATAAGGATGTGAGATTTGTGATATGTGGTTCCATATTAATTTTCATGTCAACACTTTTTTGATTAGGTGTATGACTTTATGGTGGAAGAAGAGGAAGGTGAACATCTGGCATGGTGCTGCAACTACTATAAGAAAGGGTGTAGAAAGCTACATTCACATATGACGAAAATTGAACAAAATCATACTAAACTAGTGGAGAGGCAAGAAAACTTAGAAGTGGTAATGATTGAAGTGAAAGAAGAACTATCTTTAAGGCAGGAAAAAAGCAAAGAAATGGATAACATAATTGGGGTATTTGAGGCTAGTGTAGTGGAGGCCAGAGAAATAATAGACAAGAACGAAGTTGAAAATAATGGCCTAAATGGTAGACTAGGGGACTTATAGGCTACAGTGTTTAATACGGAAGAAAAACTGGCGTCAGGTCCTGCAGAAAACATAAGTGAACAAAGGATGCCTAAGGGCTCTGTAGCAAAGATTGAGTTTACGGAACTAAGTGAAACATTCCTTAGAGAGATTAATGATATGTGGGAGAGAGAAAACAATATTGTGATATATGGTGTACCCGAATCAACATCTACTGTTAGTGGTGAGAGAATTGAGCATGATCAACATTTTCAGAAAAGCCTAATAAGGGTATATGATGCAGAACAGGATCTGGAGAATATAAGAGTGTTTAGGCTAGGGAAGCCAGTACATAAAACGGCTAGGCCTATACTACTGAAGCAGACGGACAATAATTTTAAAGAGAAGCTTGTTTAAAAACGTGAAGAAACTGCAGGGGAATAAAACTTATGAGAATGTGGGGATATCTCATGACGTTACCAGGAGGGAGAGGGAGCATGAGAAGACTCTATGGAGTGAGGCAAAAAACTTGCACACAGCAGGGAAAGGGAAACACACCATGAGAGGGCCCCCATGGCGGCGAAGGATCGTCAAAACGAAGGAGCCTCAAAACCCTACAGAGCACAGGACTTCAGGACTTCAAGATTCGGCAGAATACAGGACCCGAACAGCATGACAGCAGAACCCAGCATCAGGGCAGCAGACCTCATCACGACAGCAGACCCCAGCATCAGGACAGCAGACCCTAGCACCAGGATACTGGGCCCCGGCAGTAGAACAACGGACCCCAGCATTTGGGCACCGAATCCTGGTATCTTCGGTTTCTATCCCTCCATCTGTGCCTTTGTCTCTAATTTCCTTTCCGGCCGTTCCATAGCCGCGGTTGTGGACGGCCATTGTTCACTTCCTCACCCTATAAACTCTGGTGTTCCTCAGGGCTCTGTCCTATCTCCTATTCTCTTTCTAATTTTTATAAATGATCTCCTTAACTCCTTCAGACATATTATGTTCCAATAAGTCCGAGGAGGCGGGAGCCCCGGGATCATTGCCACTGCCCCGCACAACACTCACAACAACACTGCGGCCGTTAGAATTATCGGAGGTGGATGAGGTTGCCACCAACGGTTTTATCGTAAGGTAACTTATCGGACTTACTGAGCTCCATATGACGCTAGTGCGTCATATAACTTATTATAGAGGCATGGAGATAAGTCCATATGACACGATCGCGTCATATGAGTTTTTGGTTCACTCTCCCATATGACGCGATCGCGTCATATATTTCGCAAGGAGTTAACTGTACCTTAATTCCCATCCATTCATACGCAGACGACTCAACCTTACACTACTCCATTAGTTTTTCAGAACGCCCCAGCCAGCAATCCCTTAACGACAAACGTAATGAAGCCATAGAACTCTTAAATTCTGATCTAAATACTATCTCCAATTAGGGCAGAGAAAACCTTGTTACCTTTAATGCTTCCAAAACCCAATGTCTCCATCTATCTACCCGTCAGGATCTCCCAGCGGACTATCCCTTATTCTTCAACAATAAAAACATCAACCCTTCATCTACACTCAATATTCTTGGTGTCTCTTTTTCTTCTGCTCTCATTTGGAAGGACCATATTACCAGTCTTGCTAGGGCAGCCTCCCAGAAGCTGGGTGTGCTCAACCGCCTTAGGGTGTTCTTTTCCTCAGCACAGCTTCTTGCTCTGTACAGGGGCATAGTGCGTCCTTGTATTGAGTATTGTTCACATGTGTGGGGAGGTTCCTCTCACACCGCTCTCCTAGACAAAGTTGAAAGGAAGGCCTTTCGTATCATTAACTCCCGTCCACTCACCAACTCTCTTCAATCTCTCTCTCCACCGCAATGTTGCATCTCTCTCGCTATTCTATCGCTACTATAATAATCAGTGTTCCTCAGAGCTTTCCCAGTGCATACCACCCCCTTTACGTAGGGCACGTGGTACCCGTCTTGCAACTCAATCCCACCCCTACTCTGTGCAACTCTCTAAACCAAGAGTGAAACGTTACTCTCAAACTTTCTTCTACTCAACAGCTGAGCTCTGGAACTCTCTCCCAGAATCAGTCTTTCCTTCTTCCTATGACTTAAATTGCTTCAAACTCCGTGTGTCCAGGCATTTTGGCTTGATCGTCCCTTGATTTTGGCCCTCTCACTCCTGCAACTATGGGGGAGGCACTCGCTATAGGCAATTCTGCCTTTTGCCTCCCTCAATCACATAGAAAAAAAAACAAAAAACAAAAACAGCCAGGGAACAAGGGCGTCCGGTGACCAGGAGCCAAGGGTCCCAGAGTCAAGGACAAGAAACAGGGAACCAGGGCTCCAGGAGCCAGGAGACCCGAGAGGCAAGGAACCATGGACTACAACTTCTCCAAGAGGCTCCTGGTTTCCAGGAGTAGCAAGTTCCCTTGTAAAACCACAAGAAAATGTAAATAGTGTGAATAAGGATTTATTTATTATGTTTAGTAATGTAGATATATTTAGTTTTGACAACAGACTTGAGTTGAGTTAAAAGCTAAAGGAAATGGAGACCCACCACAGATTATAGCTTTACAGGAGGTGAAACCAAAAAAACTACAGGTATGAGACGACCACAGCAGAATACACTATGGATGAATATGATATTGTTGAGCAAAACCTGCATAATGAGACTGGAAGGGGTTTGATTATTTACATAAAGAAGGGTATAAGATTCAACATGCTAGAATTGAAATCTAAATATTGCGAGTATTGCTGTATTGAGGTTGTTTGTCGCAGTGGGAAATTACTAATCACATCCATTTATAGAAGCCCCAACAGTGACGCGGACAATAACAACAGCTTGCTCAAATTGATGCAGGAAATAAGTGATATGGAGGTGCGATATAAAGTGTTTATGGGTGACTTTAGTCGAAATCAACATCTACTGTTAGTGGTGAGAGAATTGAGCATGATCAACATTTTCAGAAAAGCCTAATAAGGGTATATGATGCAGAACAGGATCTGGAGAATGTAAGAGTGTTTAGGCTAGGGAAGCCAGTACATAAAACGGCTAGGCCTATACTACTGAAGCAGACGGACAATAATTTTAAAGAGAAGCTTGTTTAAAAACGTGAAGAAACTGCAGGGGAATAAAACTTATGAGAATGTGGGGATATCTCATGACGTTACCAGGAGGGAGAGGGAGTATGAGAAGACTCTATGGAGTGAGGCAAAAAACTTGCACACAGCAGGGAAAGGGAAACACACCATGAGAGGGCCCCCATGGCGGCGAAGGATCGTCAAAACGAAGGAGCCTCAAAACCCTACAGAGCACAGGACTTCAGGACTTCAAGATTCGGCTTAATACAGGACCCGAACAGCATGACAGCAGAACCCAGCATCAGGGCAGCAGACCTCATCACGACAGCAGACCCCAGCATCAGGACAGCAGACCCTAGCACCAGGATACTGGGCCCCGGCAGAAGAACAACGGACCCCAGCATTTGGGCACCGAATCCCGGTATCTTCGGTTTCTATCCCTCCATCTGTGCCTTTGTCTCTAATTTCCTTTCCGGCCGTTCCATAGCCGCGGTTGTGGACGGCCATTGTTCACTTCCTCACCCTATAAACTCTGATGTTCCTCAGGGCTCTTTCCTATCTCCTATTCTCTTTCTAATTTTTATAAATGATCTCCTTAACTCCTTCAGACATATTATGTTCCAATAAGTCCGAGGAGGCGGGAGCCCCGGGATCATTGCCACTGCCCCGCACTACACTCACAACAACACTGCGGCCGTTAGAATTATAGGAGGTGGATGAGGTTGCCACCAACGGTTTTATCGTAAGGTAACTTATCGGACTTACTGAGCTCCATATGACGCTAGTGCGTCATATAACTTATTATAGAGGCATGGAGATAAGTCCATATGACACGATCGCGTCATATGAGTTTTTGGTTCACTCTCCCATATGATGTGATCGACATCGCCCAGACCATCTGAAGAGATCCTCAGGACCACTCCTTCCCCTCCTGTTCTGACCCCACAAGTTGTGAAGAAAAAGAAGAGGAAGGAGAAACCTGCAAGAGATACAACAACCAAGTCACAGAATATACAACCAGTACGTGACTTCAAAATGATTGACTTCGTCCAAGACCTCGAAAAACTTTCACCTGAAATATTGAAGCTAAAATACCCTTCAGCAGACATCGAATTTGCATTAACTCCTGAAATATTTGCAGGCTTTAAACTACAAGCTCAACAATGTATTGCTTCAAATATACACATATAAGACTCAGAATAGATAGACAGCTTGAAGTCATAACTTAATTCATAAATCCTCATTCAAGTAAAGTAAACTCTAAGACAAATAATTTTCTTTAGTTAGGCCCTCAGCAACTATGTAAATTGCCCTAATATTAAGCATTTGAATATATAAAAGCAGCAAGGTGGTTGGCCCGCTAACTTACTCTCTTCCATTTTACTTCCTCTTTCCAACTTTACCTTCTCCACCACTCTTCTTTCCCCACTTTCCTTTAAAAAAATAAAAAATAAAAAATAAAATCAACACACAGTCGCTGCTGTTCCCTTGAATTTGGTTCCCCTCCTCCCCCTTGCAGCCCAAAGCTCCTTCTGGAGTAGCACCAGCTCACAAAAAGGCAAAACTAAAAGAGATAATTCAGATGACGAATGTCCTAGACTGCACCAGAGCCTCCCGCAGCCACTGCTGCAGCTGTCTCCCTCCATCAAATGCCCTGAAATCCTGGAACTGCAAACACTAATACAATGCCAAACCCTTGGTGCCCCCCCCGACGCATACTTCACTGAATTGAACATTTACTGGGAGACTGAAATGCAGAGGATCCTAATGCCCCTTTCCCACTGGTGCGACAACTCACGATTTTCGTCGTCAATGACTTCGTTTTGTCAAATTCGCAAGAATACGTGCGACATTCAAGATTTTGACCGTTTCAAACAGATGACAAATTATACTCTGCGAAGATGTCGCCGATGTCGGCGACACAATCGCCGACCTTCTGCGACGTTATCGGAGAAGTGAGCGATGTTTCGCCGACGACCTCTGCGAGGCATGTCACATTTTCAAAAATATCTTGCGAAATCATGCGAGGATGAAAGAAAACTCGCCGTAAGTTCTGCGACGTCTTCGGCGATTCAAGCGATGGTTCGGCGTTTAATTCGGCGAGGTGATAAGATTATTTTTTAAAGGCACAAATTCTTGCGATGAATGAACGATTCCTCATCGATCATCGGCGTTGCCATCGCAGATACATAGCCGAGGTGTCCGAAAAAGATCGGCGAGGTGTGCGCACCTGAGCAAATGTAATGTGAATGTGCTAATTGCAGAGTGGAATTAGCATATCACGTTACAATCGGTCAAGGAAATAGCCCCCACACCCACCCCATATCTCGTTACAATGGGTCAAGTAAACATGCCCCCACCCACCCACAACCCCCAAAACTGTTGTTGTTGTATATAAAGACATTGACATGGCCCCAGAGCTCATTCTACATAAACCTCAACCACAACGTGCCTGCAAAATTTAGAGGTAGTGAGCGTGTTCGTATGGACCTTATTATCCTTCTAGCACACAAATAATAACATGAAAAAGAGAGTCAATAAAAATGTCTCCTTTGTCTTTTCAGAACCAATTAAGTCTGTCTCATAATAGTTTGTGTTGTTTATCGCTCACTTCCCCTCTGTAACTCTCTCTTTCTATTTATCTATCTCTCTAATGCATCTACCTAACTCCTTTATACATTAACATAACTATGTCTTATTTGGACTTTTTGTAATCTTTGAATCATTTCTAATGCAATGGAATTGAAAAATATAATATCCTTCCAGCACATAGATAAACAATAAATAAGATAGTCAACACAATACTTCAACCCTCCCCTCGTCATTGCTGTGCGAGGCGGCGGCGCTGAGCTTCGGAGACCGGAGACCGACCGGAAGATTTACGTTTGATAGATTTTTTTTTCTTTTTCACACGGATGCACAAAATGATGGGGAAATATTATAACGTTTTTAATTGACATTTGTGTCGTTTTTGCTGATTATGAGTTGGTGGAAAAAAAATCTTTAATTCCATCATATCGGAAATGATTCACAGATTATATAGAGACCAAATAACATACACTTTTAAGTGTGTTCAATAGTTTGCATTATCAATAGGGTGTAGCACAAGGCTTATCAACATCATCACAGTAAAGGGGTCGGGGTTGAGGCCGGGACAGGGAGGGGAGGGGAGGGAGTAGGCCTACAGCAGCAGGGATATATATATATATATATTTTTTGTATTTTTTATTTTTTTTTTCCATGTGAAATTTATCATATTAATGATAAATACGACCCTTATTATGTTTTCAGGGACACTACAGCACATAGTAATTAATATTAACACAATAATTAAAAGGCACAGGCTTCAATTCATCCATATAATGCTGGTTCGCTATCGCTCGCCCGGAAGAAATCGACATCTGGATGGGGATAAATGTCTTAAAACAGTTGGCTGAATGGGGCCGAACGGATACAATTAAGGCAAAGAGAGAGGGAGAGAAATAGAAAAAAAAACGAGGAGAGAGGGAGAGAAAGAGAAAACAAAAAACAGCTAGGTGGGCTCAATGTTTGCGTTACGGCTTAAAAATTGAGCTCACCTCGCCTTTTTTTTTTTCTCTTTCTCTCCCTCTCCCTCGTTTTTTGTTTGTTTTCTATTTCTCTCCCTCTCTCTTTGCCTTGTATCCGTTCGGCCCCGTTCAGCCTACTGTTTTAAGACGTTTACCCCCATCCAGGTTTCAATATTTTCATGGTCAGCGGTAGCGAGCCAACTTATATATATTTTTGTTTTGAGAGCAAGCTAACATTTTTCGATAGAAAAATGTCTCCGGCAAAGCCGGATTTCTCCATATAATGCTGGTTCGCTATCGCTTGCCAGGAAGATATCGATACTTGGATGGGCATAAACGTCTTAAAACAGTTAGCTGAATGGGGCTGAATGGATACAAACCAGAGAAAGAGAGAAAAGGAGAGAAAGAGAAAACAAACAGGTGAACCCCCCACGAGAGGTGCATAGAAAAAAGGGTTGACAGGTTCACTATAGGCCTAATCATTTTTGTTTACCCACCTCGCCGAAGGTGCTCTTTGGCCTGGCAGGTGTGTCTTGAGCATTCCGCGACGTCGCAAGGCCCTTTGCATGTCTCGTGCGGAGCATACCCCTGGCTGGTATACACTCGGCGAGTATTCGTGAGCACGTCGACGACTAACCGACGAGGAAATCGCCGATGATCGCAATGTTCTCGGAACATCCGAGAGCATCGGCGATCCGTCGTGCGACGTTTTGGAAAATTTCAACAATTGTTTTCGTGCGACAAACTCCGCGATGTCTCGCCGATGTCGCAGATGATCGCAGAAACCCTCGCAGATCCCTCGGCGATGCTCGACGATGCTTGCGAGGGTAACCAATCCTCGTGAGTCCTCGTCCAAAATTTTGAACTATCTGAATATTTGCGACGACCCGCGAGGGCCCTTGCGAGGCCTTGAGAGTCAAACGATTTTTCATGAGAGGTGTTGAGACATGTCACGAATGTGCCAATTTATTGGTGTCAGCGACGAAAATCGTGACTTGTTTCACCAGTGGGAAAGGGGCATAAGAGAGAAGAACCAGCCGGTGACTGAGGCACTTAACCCCTATTACTGAGGACACCCATGACGATGCCCCCAGAGAGGAAGACCTGCTGTCGATGTATTTTTCGTGTTGCATATATAAACTTGTCACTGATTTTTATGTCAATAAACTTATTGTATACTTATGTTACCATTTGTTTGAGTTATCCAACTGAGCATGAAGTAGCCCTTAGCCTTATAATAATGGCGTAACATTTATTAAATTTAATCCTTTCAGTACGTTGATACCTTTCTAAATCCCATTATGGCTATCATTATATTTATTACTCAGATGCGGAAGTACCTGTGCCGTTCAATTATTTCAGATAGTTTTGACTTTAGCTTTAATACCTACAGTAGGTACAAGTTATGCTTAACAAAAATGTCTTATGTTTGCCCAGATATATTGAAAATGGCATCATCACACTGAAGTTGTGTCAACCTGGGAAAGTTCAGCCGAACTACAGTGATGCATCAGACTATTGTTATTTTTTCCTGTTTCAGCTTCAAGAATGTAGGCTATTAGTAGTATAACGCCCCCCACCAGTTAGTTAACAAAAATGAATAATTGCAAGGCAATTGCATCGAGTCTAGGGTATTACATTATTCAACTCATAACTTACTCTGAGTGTTCCTTTTACTTATATATTTTCTAGATCTCAATTGACGGCGTCTCTTCCGTGGATTGACCTCCCTACTGCCAACCTAGAGGTTGACAGATTGGGAGCCAAAGCATCACATTTTTCCTTTGCCCCTCAACTTTTCCTTCATAATTGCTGAGGTACACAGGGCATTGGGTGGGGCTTTGGTTTCCCGTGTGTTTCCGCACCCTCCTCAGCTCCCCGCTTTGGAGTGGCTTCGGTCACCCTGACTTTATTAGAGGTAAGCAGGGAGGGTTTTGTGGGGGCGCTCGTTTATGGCCTTGGCCTTGCCCGGGACCTTGGGGCTGTTCGGCAAGACAGCCTGAGGAACAGCAATAAACAACAACAACCGGAGGTTACACCATAAGTTAAAGATCATTAAGATAAATAATAATAAGGAGGTAGTAAACACATAAGTAAATTTTAATATTTAATTCCTAGGTAAAAGTAGAAGTTAATCGTACATATAATTAGTTCTTATATACTGTATGCTATACATGTAACCCAACTGCACACCAAACATTAACAATGTTCAATTGACCCTATCTAGCCCAACAATAAAAACAGGGAACAAACAAAACTTATCCGATATGTCAGCCTTATCCCGTCCAAGCCTGCCTTACACCTCGGGAAGAGTAGAAAAACCTCACCATCGTGTTTAAGATGAGACTGACTAACCTTTTAGTTAAAATAGGACTTCAGAGGCTATCAACCTTATTGGATTATTAAGCCAGCACACTGCAAGTCAAGAATAACGTCAGGACTGGAGCCCCTCTGCGAAAACTCCAGTCCCTTGACTAACCAGTGTTATGAGCGCCTTATATAACCTCTGATTGAAGCATGGTCTGTCTCGTATGAATGAGTTCAGAGCTTCAGCCAGGTTTCAAAAGTGAAAAATGGTACGGGAGATTCGTTAGGCTTCACTCTGATATAAAACAGATTCATAACTTATTTTAGTGAATGAAGCAAAATTATATTTTAGGCTTGATTCTATTTGTCTACTAAGAATTGAAACTGATTCATAATCCTAATTGATTTATGAAGTAAATGCGAGACATCGTAGGTGATAGGGTAATGACACCTCCCCCCAGAGAAGACTAAGCGTAGTAGAATGGTTAGAGTTGTGAGCAGATGGCACTATTCTGAAGATGTTGACAAGCTTCCAGTCCTAGAGAGAGCATCTGCTATCTGGTTATGCGCTTGATTTGTAGGTCGTAGGGTTGTAGGAAGAGAGCCACCGTAATAGTCGTTGGTTGGAGAAATGATTGCGAGACAAGAAGGTCAAAAGATTATAATCTGTATATAGCTGCATGGGATGGTTCCTATACAGGTAGCATTCAAATTTCTCGATTGTGAGGATAATAGCCTAAAGTTCCTTCTCTATCACATTCCTTCCTTCCTTGGCACATTGGTGCTTGTTGAACTTTGCCGAATAATAAGCAAATGGATGGAGAACTCCTTCCTTCTCTTGTAGCAAGACTGGCTCCACTGGCATCTGTTTGGTGGATGAAGAAGAGTCTAAAGTCAGGAGCCATCAGGACAGGGTCATGTGCCAAGAAGTTCTTCAGTCGATTGAAAATGGTCTCGCAATCTTGGATCCATTTGAAGGTTACCTTGCCACTAGTAAGATGGGTGAGGAGCAGCGACTACAGAAAAATTGGGGCAGTATCTCTTGTAAAAGCCCACCATACCCATAAATCGCATCAGGGCCTTCTGGTGAGTAAGATCAGGATAGTTCAGGATGGCTTCCACGTTGACAGACTTGGGTCGGACACGTCCTTACCCCACCTCATGTCCCAGGTAGGTGACCACAGTATTGCCGAGGGAAGTCTTGGCCAGCATGAGGTTGGCACCTCTCAGCCTCTCCAGGACACAGGCAATTCTATCTAGATGTTGAACCCAAGTATTAGAGAAAATAATAATATCCTCCAAATAGACATTTACTGTACACCATAAAGGTTTTGCAAAATTAAGTTCATGACTCTTTGAAAGGTGGCTGGACTGTTACGCATTCCAAAAGGCATTACCATTTTTTTTTTTTTTTTTTTTTTTTTTTTTTTTTTTTTTTTTAAAGAGACAATGAACGGAGGAAGGAAAAACACAGATCAAACAAAAAGGTCCATGTGCCTAAAGGCATCCTCCATTCATAAAATGTTTGTAACAACTGGATTTAAACATTTGTAGATTGTAAGTTTGTGGAAAGCAATTCGAGGGAAGTGAATTCCAAAGAGTAGTAGCTCTGGGGTTAAATTAATTCTGATAAGCAGAAGTTCTGCATTGTGGAGGAGAAAGTGTAATTCATGGGCGCTCTCAGCTGCCCTAGTTCTACGGGGAAAGATGTGGAGAGGTGGCACAATTGAAGCGAGTTCCTCGGAACAATTGCTGTGAAAATATCTGTAGAATAATGCAAGGGATGCAACGTTTCTTCGTATGGATAATGTAGGAAGGTCCTGTGTGATTGCAGGGTTATTGATTAATCTAATAGCTTTATTTTGAATTTTGTCCAACTGCGTCAATGCAACCACTCCACTTCCACCCCACAGAGGTGAACAGTAATCCATCTGAGAACGCACATGACTTTTATATATTACGGCCAACTGCTCGTCAGTGAAGAATTCTCGAACACTGTACAGGAGTCCCAGATTTTTAGAGGCATTCTTAGCAATGCTTCTAACATAATGTGTCCAGCTCAAGTTAGTAGTTAATGTTACACCGAGAATGTCAATACTAGGGGAAGTGGGAATATTTACATCATTAAAAAATATATGGGAGTCAGTGAGATTCTGTCGGTTAGAAAATTGAATGTACTTGGTTTTCTGTGCATTAAAGGAAACTAGATTCTCTTGTCCCCATTCATTAATTCTAGAAAGGTCCTGGTTCAGAGAAATTGCAGTGTTTATTTTTGAATTTATAAGATCGGGTTGGGTGAAAGAATTGGTAAATGTGAAGGAACTGTGGAGTGTTGAGTTATCTGCGTAGGAATGTATTGGATTATGAGTGGTAGATATGAGATCATTGATATGAATGAGGAACAGAGTTGGGGCCAAAACTGATCCCTGGGGAACACCAGCATTTATTGAGTGAAATTGAGAATAAAGGCCATCTACCATTACACATATTTTTCTGTTATGAAGATAAGAAGAAATTAGTGGAACTAATGATGCAAGGCCGTAGTGTGACATCTTCGACAATAAGGATTGATGCCAGACTCTATCAAATGCCTTTGATATATCCAGTGCTATTGTATGTGTTTCACCATGTTGGTCTGTAGCTTGGTTGATTTGATGCGTAAGAAGGCAAAATATGGAGTAACAAAAGCTGAAATTGACTGAGCCTTCTCTGATAATGGAATTTGGTAGTACCCCTTTAATAAATCTCTATTGGTAATGAAAATGTATTGTCCTACTGCATCAATAAGATCATCCATTCGGGGTATTGGATATGCATCAGGCAAGGTTACAGATCTTACTCGTCGATAGTCTGTGCACAGGCGCAGAGTCCCATCCTCCTTTGGAACTAGAAGGCAAGGAGAAACCCAGGAAGAACTGGTGGAGACTGCTAACCCATTCACCAGGAGGTAATCAATTTCTTTCTTCATCTGAGCCTTCTTCTGCTGAGTGAGTCTGTAGATTGCCTGACGGATGAGAGTGGTTCCAGGAATTAGTTCTACATCATGACATATGAGAGTACAATGACCAGGGGTATCTGCTAGTACCTTTGGATATCTAGATAACAAGGCAGAGACTTCATTCACTTTTGTAATTTCAATTACCTAGGTAAGATGGTAACTGCTTTAATATCTCTGAGTTTGAATAGCCACTCCACTTGCACACAAAATCATTGGTCTCCAACCAGTCATCTTTAGAATTTATGATTGTTCATGGTAGTCTCAATGAATCGGATGCAGGGTCAGGGGTCATGTATGGCTTAAGTAGGTTAACATGTACCAACTTGGTCGCCTTACAGCGGTCAGGAGTGTACATAATGTAGCTCAAATCACCAACTTTACTCTTAATAGAATAAGAGCCATAATATTTAGCTTACAGGGGAGAGCCAGGGACTGGTATGTAGGCTAGCACTTTGTCACCTTCTTTAACCCGGGAAGCGCATAACTATGGTATTTGAAACTTCCCGCCAGGTGAAGATATTTTGGTTCATTCCCGACAAAAATAGTAATTTTACCATAAATATCGTTATTACTTATTCAAATGCGCCTATTTTACGTTTAATATGAAGATATTAACATGTAACAGCAATAAAACAAGTGGGAATAGTATTGCCGACCGATCGTATCAGGATGGGAGAGCCGGCGCGACGTATACCCTCTCTCTCTCACTTCTCGATCGCTACGGACGTCTTGCAAGTGAAGTCTCTCTGTTGCTAGGATCTCTAACTAACTCCCCAGTGACCCTGAAACCGCGGGCGGGAAATTCACGCTGAAAATTACCCGATAAAAGGGGGAATAAGATGAAAAATAGCTGATAATTGAGGGGGGGAAAAGGAGGGGAAGGGGGGGTTTAGACACATGTGGAGGAGTGATATGAGGTATGGAGGGGAATTATCTCAATCACATATTGCTTTGCTTTAAGTGCCAGTGGGATGTTTTGAAATGCTTTTTTTAGGCCTTGGCTAATATGAGGACGCTCGCCTTCGCTCACTACAGACTCATATGAGGACGCTCGCTGTTCTGGGGTTAAAGTCTTACTTTACTTTTTAAGTCATAATGGAGTTTCACCTTTTCTTGGGAAAGGTTCAAATTCTTTCTGGCAAATTTTCGGACTTTCGAGGTTATCCTTAACCCTTCCTGCCTGGTTGTCATTTTAAAATGACACCGGGCAGATGGTCAGGAGCCTAGGTGTCATTTTAAAATCCGTAAGCTTGAAAGCCTATTAAGTGTGTTTTGAAAGCTGTGCGTCCGACGCATGTAAACAAAGCCTGTCTTTGCGACACCGCACCTCCGAAAACAATAAGGAGATGTCGGATCAATGTTGTTGCTGTATGCTATGACGAGATTAGTGTCTGCAAAGGTCCGATATTGCCAACATCGCATCGAATATATCTCCACAGAAATTGTCATCACAACTGAACCAGTTGACCTAGGGAGCTCTACTTAACACCTTACGAGCGGCCTATGCGGTTTATTTATATGTACCGCCCAGCGGGGTGTTTTTAGCCAAAATAGGGCTGTTTACGTGATCATTTTCATGCCTAAATAAGACCCAGAACGTAAAACAAGTACCTATCCCTGAAAGGGCATAAACAGAGCTTTCGAATGACACCATAACGATTCTTTTATGATGGCTAGTTTTCTTGCAATAACCGTGCAACGCGAGTGCAAAAAGCATGTAATTCGGTACTTTCCCCATATAATTCAGTATGTAGCGAGTGAGAGAGGGAGGAGGGAGCTGAGATTCGTGTCAGTAGGTTCGCCGCGGTGGTCTGGAGCAGTCATACGCTCGCTAGTCTCCTGCCACCACTTGTCTCTCTCTCTCAGCAACATTACGTGCTGAAATTGCCACTCGACCTATGTCGAGCGCCGCCACATAGTCCAGCTTTATTTAACTCGACTTATGTGGTGAGCCGCTAATTAAGGGTTAATGTCAGTCTACAGATATGAAACACAGCTACGTTTAGAGATGCGTGGACATTCTCTAGCAGGTAAAATAACAAAGATACGGGTAGCCAATTAAAGACGATTTTCGGCCGGATCGCCCGGATCTCAATAATGTCCTTAGGATGGCGAGCCCGGGCAAGAAGGGTTAAGTTGCTCAAGATATGCAGTTACAGAAACTAGTTTAGTTTGAGATGGGCTGATAAACTTTACCTTAACTCGGGAACGGCGAGAACACTCTTAAGAGGTTATACTGGGCAACGACGAGAAAGCTCTTAAGAGGGAAAGCCTAAAAAATTTTTTTTAAAAGGCCCCAGTAGCACCTAAAACAATTTTTTTGTTTTCCTCCATACCTCATATCACTTCTCCACATCCCCTCCTTCCCCCCTTTCCACACCCCCCCCCCTTCAATTATCACCTATTTTCCCTGTTATTCCCTTATTCATTGGTATATTTTTGTGCTAACATCTGCAAGCCGGTTGCAGGGTGTGGTCATGTCTGTGTCTATGCGTGGGAAAGAGAGAGAGAGATATACAGGCCTCAGTCACTCTCCAGGCTTAGAGAGAGGAGGGTGTGAGGCCAGCTTGCTCACACTTGATGAATGAACCACTCGCTAACAATTCGCAATTTTGACCAGAAAAACGATATCCCCACTTGTTTTATTGTTGTTACAGGTTACTATCTTCTTATTAAGGGTAAAATTGGCACATATAAATAAGTAATAACGATATTTATCGTAAAATGACAATCATAGGCAGGAATGGAGTCTAATGTTGCCGCCCAGAGCTGTGGTGTTGACTACACCCTGCGCGTGCTTAATGGGTTAATTACTTTAAGAGGGCCTCTCACCTTCCTACTAAAGACTAACTCAAAGGGTGAACAGCCAAGCAATTCACGAGGGGCTTCTCGAATAGCAAATAATAGAAAAGGCAAAACTTCATCACAGTCCTGGTGTTTCTCAAGCCAAAATTTGCGTATCATGGACTTCAAGGTCTGGTGGGTCCTCTCAAGGGCTCTCTGTAACTGTGGGTGGTATGCGGAGGACAGGTTCCGCTGGATACCAAGCTCATTTAGTACCTGCCGAAAAAGGTTGCTTGTGAAATTTAAACCTTTATCACTTTGCACCTACTGGGGAATACCAAAGTTAGTGAACATATGGATTAGATGATTAGCAAGATTTTTGGCAGTTACGTTTTTAAGAGGAAAAGCTTCAGGGTATCTGGTGGTTGGACATAGCACTGTTAGAATGTACTGGTAGCCTTTCTTTGTTTTTGGAAGAGGACCTACTACATCAATAATTATCTTCTGGAAAGGCTCAAAGGGAATTTTAATTGGTTGCAATGAAGGGGGAATGGGTTTAATACATTTGCCCCCCTTCCGACATGTTGAACAAGAATAAATGAACTTTGCTACATTTTTCTTCATACCTGGCCATTGGAATTCATTAAGTAACTTAAGGTAGGTCTTTTTAATTTCCAAGTGACCATCAAATCCCTGATGAGCTATTTTCAGGATTGGTCTCCTAACAGCCTGAGGTAGTACAACTTGATGGGATTCAGGCCCAGTGGTCCTCGTCCGAAAGCCTTGGTGGCCTATAAAATGTCATTAGAATGTTGTTTTGGTAGTAAAAGGAAGGGGTGTCTAGGATGTCCTCTTTTGGAATGGTCCTTTTGTGTAGAGTGGTTAAGGTGGGATCCAATTTCTGTGCCTCCTCTAGGTTGTTTTCTGCAATTAGCTTTTTCAAGGTAGCAAACGGAAGTAGTGTAGCCGTAGTTTCTATCATAGTGTTTTTTTGTAGAGGAGAGACTGGATCCTGTACTTTATCATCTAGTTTAGCTTGTGCGCGAGTGACTGCGCAGATGGGGAACAAGTTTGGTTGATCCTTCTCGATGTCCTCTGTGGGGTTGTAGGCTAGTGGGGAGTCTCTTATGGTTAAGGTTAGAACCACCACACTGCCAGCCAAATCATTACCCAAGAGAAAGGTAGCCTTCATTTAGATACTTGCTAAATGCACAGGACTATTCGCATTGACACCCTGAAGATTAACCTTCTCACCTGTATAGTTACATTCTAGGTCAGGAAGAGCAGAGCTAGTGATTAGGGACTGGGCTGATCCGGTATCCCGTATGATCTGCACCAGGTGCTCCTTCATGCCAGAACCAAAGGATACTGTACCAAGCATTTTGAAGGGCTTAAAGAGATCTGTGGATAAGGAGTTACTTAGTTTAGTTGTTGCTACAGGTCTTGTGAATGATCCAGTTTGGGCCTCCTTTGACACTTTACAACTAGGATCTTGACAATCTTTGATTACATGATCGTTCTTCCTACATAATTACAAATGGGCAGACTACTTTTCATGCCAGGATTACCCTGTCCACCACCACCTGCATCTGATTTTACAATGAACAGAGTTTTTTTCTTATCTCCATGACTAGGGCGATTTTAGCAATTTTAGCATCTTTGAGCAAGTCTGTTTTCTCCCTGTCTGTAATATGAACCATGATGGAAAGTGGAACCTTTTGTTTAAACTCTTCATGGACTATCAAGTAAACCAATTTATAAAAATTGTCTACTGTAGCTGATTTTTTGTTTAATGCTCTTAGCTTTTCAGAGGCAAATTCTGTGTAGGTTTGAGTATTTACTTTAGTCAAATTCCTAAAGGCCTGTCTGTAACCCTCAGTAGAGATAGAGTAAGCAGCAAGAATAGTTTCCTTAACAGAAGCATAATCAGTATGATTCTCTACTCCCTCACACACAGTAACTGCTTTCCCAACATGTTTAGGCTTTAACCATACCCAATGCTCCTGGGGCCAACCAAAATGCGAGGCCGTGCTCTCAAATTTTCTGAAGAAAACATCAGAGTTGTGTTCCGAAAAAGAAGGAATGAGTTTAATATACTTTGAAAAATCAAACCTTTCAGTACTGTGGTTTGTTGGAGTTGAAGAGTGGTTTCGAAGATGGATGAGTTGGATTTCATGTGGTCTCTCCCTTTCTCTTCGTTCTTCTGCTTCGGCTTCGTGTTGTCTCCGTTCGACTGCTTAGGCTTCATGTTGTCTTCTCCGTTCGTCTGCTTCACCCTCGCTCTGCAGTTTGAGTTTTGTGGTTTCCCGTTTTGCTAATTCAAACTGAAGTTTAACTTTAAGTGCTTCAAGCTTCACTTTCTCCACCTCTTGTAATTGTTGTGGGGTAGTAGATTCCGTGTTTGTAAGTTTCGTAGAAGTAACTCCTAAGTGTGCAAGGATGAGGTCTCTTAACAGAGCCTTTGTTAAGTCATGATTAAAAGGAAGATTAAAGTTTCTTGCCATGTATTTAAGGTCATCTTTCCTAATATCAGTGGCCTCTAGTTTCTCTACTGAAGGATTCGCGACAAACACATTTGGATCAAAATCAGACATTGTTTAATAGTTAAGCAAGTTTCCAATTTCCTCCTAAAATTTGAAACCCCCGCCTCAATTGTTTGTTGCATAGGATTAACATTATCATTGATTCGTAATACTTTGGCATGAATTTGGAGTAAATACATGAATGCTATGCAGCAAGATATAGGTAATTAGCTAACGAGTTGGTCTCATTCAAGCTTGCTTTGTAAGGCGTCTAAATTGGATAGGCTTGATATTGGTAATATTTGCACCAAGACTTTTACTGTTCACTCACTACAGTCCAATAATGATCCAATCAGTGTTGATCGAGATTAGTTGAGATATTCAGCATTATGTTATTATCGTGATTAATATATCAGTTGACATATTAAATTGTAATGATTAAAACGAAATAACTAAATAGGCCTAGTGGTGTCATATAGGCACGGGGGTCATTATCCTAGTTTTATATATTAAATCTTATTGTTTGGCATTGTTATATTAAGTTTAGAAAAATTATGTCACAATCGGAGCAATGTTTTTCTGAAATTAGAATTAAATTGATTTGTTTTGGCAATTTAATCACTTCCAGGTGTAAAGTTACTTATAGAGCATAACTTTAACTTGGTGAATCTAGTATATTGCTGGGATTAGGCCTAAAAATTGCTTTTACATAATCTCGTGTGATACCCTGATTCCGAGGCCTTAGCCACACCTCGAGAGGCTTGACAGGTCGAAATTTAGAGGTCTAGCTCCACCTTAAAAACTATAGTCCTACCTTTGGATATCGTACATAATAGTTAGCATTTGTAGACTAATTTCGTTTGGATTGTATACAATTAATTGAAGTATCCTCTGATAGTCTTATTAAAATCGTAAATAAATTGAGAAGCTCATTTATTCAAGGTAAGGTTATTGTTGATATGCCAAAGGACGTTGACCCCCAGAGTCGTACCGTGCCTGGGGGCCAAAGGGCGCATTCATTCCCTCAGCCGCCAGCCTCGGGGACAGTAAGGAGAGATATTCTCTGCAAAACTGTTTAAATTTCCTTTTGTGTTGTGTGTATAGATAAAACCTTCAGTAGAAGGTAACTGGAAATGAATTATGAAGTATTTAAGATAATGTTGAAACCATTTCTAAGGCCATTTAAACCCAAATATACAACGTCCTTTGTCATGATCGAAGGTGAAATTATATACTCCGTCTGATAGTTGATGATTTAGATTTCGAATTCCCATATTTTTCCTGCCAACCTTATTATGTATAAGATAATAATATGTTGATTGCATTATGTTATTGTAGTATTATCATAGCAGTTGTATAAGTCAAAGTCAATTGTAACTTCTTACAAGCCACATTCCTGAGTGTGTATAGACTCCGTTTTCTATTTGTACCATTTTCTTTATATATTTTCGAGGGTCAACTAAGTAAAATGTATCTATCCCAACCATTTATAAAATCGTTATTTAATATCTTCATTAATACATTTGACCACTTGTGTAATGGTAATGTAAATTAAGATATAGAATTGTGTCAGTTTTATTAATGGTAGTGTTAATACCAAGTCCCAGGTCAGGAGAGAAGTACCAGGTGCACAGGTAAGTTGCCTGTGAAGTCCAGTGTCCAGCCCAGTGGTCAGGACAATAGTGGCTGTACTGAGACAGGATGTTGTTGGTGTTATTCGGCCTTGAGCTAACCTTCACCCCATTATGAGCTGTTGTACGCCTTATGAACATAGTGACTGAAGTGTGTGTTTACTAAGGTAGTGGCCTCGGGGTCACCTGTTGAAGGTTTTAGTTAACTTTGATGTGGTGATAAAAAGTAGTTCATTGGGCCAATAATAGCGACTTATTTTGTGGTTAACTAAGTGGATTTTTTTTTATTTTTATTTTAGTGTTTTCATATTAGTTCACTGTGCCAGTAATAATCCTCTTGATTTGTGTATTCTAGTGAAAAGTATGTTTTCCTTTACAGTGTTTTAATAAAGTTAAGTAATACCAAACGATATATTGCGTTTTTATTTTTCCCGTGTAATTTATATAATTTGCATTCATTTCAAATGTATTTCTTTGCATGCGACGGCCATTAGGCTACCAGAGTAATACATTGGATTAATAATTTCAATTAAGTAAGATTTACATCAATAATGAATGGCCTGAAATAATAAGGAGGGGGTAAACCAGTAATAATGGTCTGCAGACAGCAAAGTCCAGGAATAATAGACAATTGGAAAAGAAAAGAAAATACCCGAAATCCCCCCCTTACAGCTTCCCCAAGACTAGCAAAATAAAACTGCCTATAGTAAGACACTTCATTATTGTAGCAAGTAAGGGTTAGGTTTAAAGTTAGTGCAATATTTCCCACACATATGCATAGAACCTTAAATTATGTTTAAAGTTAGGACTGATCGGACTACAATCGAGTGTTTATATTTGATTAGGAAGTGTGAGTTCTCTGGCCAATGTTTGATAAAGAGTAAATGGAGTCTGTACGACGATTGTGGGAGCCAATCTTTCATATAATAGTAAGGCACAAAACAATAAAGACAAATATGACACGGAAAATTATGTTGGAAAGGTTAAGTAATCATCTAATTGGCCTGGTGCAGTACCGCTAACCACCAGGAAATCACTAGTCATAACCACACTGAAATAACTGGTCATTACCACATGTATGGCTAATTTCCAACATGCAATTTAAGTAGGTCAATATTTCCCTGTTCTTGCTCTGTCTTGAGTCGACCACCCCCAATAAAATAAAAACAAAAACAAATAATAAGATAGAGTAAAATAGAAAAAATACAAAAAATTTAAAAGTGGGGATTGGGCCTGAGCATATAGAATAGAATAAAATAAATAGAATAGTGCCTAAAGAACACCAACATGAAATGTATGCAGCTAGGGTTAAATATATATCCCGGAAGGGCCCCCATATAACGGGGGCCCCCACCAGTTATAGTTAACAATAATGAAAAATCACAAGGCAATTGAATCGAGTCTAGGGTATTACATTATGCAACTCATAAGTTAAAGATCATTAAGATAAATAATAATAAGGAGGTAGTAAACACATAAGTAAATTTTAATATTTAATTCCTAGGCAAAAGTAGAAGTTAATCGTACTTATAATTAATTCTTATACAGTATATGCTTTACCTGTAACCCAACTGCACACCAAACATTAACCAAGTTCAATTGACCCTATCTAACCCAGCAATAAAAAACAGGGAACAAACATAACTTATACGATATGTCAGCCTTATCCCGTCCAAGCCTGCCTTACACCTTGGGTAGAATAGAAAAACCTTACCGGCGTGTTTAAGATGAGACCAACTAACTTTTGTTTAGTTAAAATAGGACTTCAGAGGCTATCAACCCTATTGGATTATTAAGCCAGCACACTTCAAGTCAAGAAGAACGTCAGGACTAGAGCCTCTCTGTGATAACTCCAGTCCCTTGATACTTGACCTTTTTTTGTTAGTTAAAATAGGACTCCAGAGGCTATCAACCCTATTGGATAATTAAGAACATAAGAACATAAAAAAATGGGAGTCTGCAGAAAGCCGATTGGCCCAAACAAGGCAGATCCTTCTCACACCCAACCCTAATTATAAGGCCTTATAAGCTGGGCTTATAAAGCCCAGCACACTAACACCATTAGGACGGTCAGAGGTCAGAAAACGGGGGTCTACAGAGCGCCGATTGGCCCACACCTGACAGATCCCCCTCACACCCAACCCCTCTCGTCCATATGTCTATCTAATTTTATCTTAAAGCTCCCTATCGTTCTTGATCCCACTATAGCATGCGGTAGCCTATTCCACCTATCTACAACTCTGTTACCAAACCAATATTTGCCTATATCCTTTCTGAAACGAAATTTATCTAATTTGAAACCATTTGTACGAGTTCGCTATCACTGAGCTTTAGTACATTTTTCATGTCCCCTTTATTAATCACACTAACCCACTTGAACACCTCTATCATATCCCCTCTAAAGCCACTTTCACACATTCACGATGTTGGTCCCGATGTACCCCGAGGTACACAAATTGGTACATGGGCAGAGACAGTGACAGGATGTACGCGTTTGCGTTTGACGACGAAGCCTCGACGGTGACACGTCGTAGCCACGCCGGGCCAGATGGTACCACGGTTGCAACACAACGGCGCCACGTCAATGCTGTAACGGTCAAAACCGTACCCCGACGTACCCCGACGTGGCACGTGGGGAACACGACGAGGGGCGATGGACTTATGATGGTGACACGTGGCCGACCCGACGAGGACGACGCCACAACGTCAGGCAGCCTGACAGATATCATCAATACATATGGTGTTAAAGGTATTACGTTCAACGGTCAAGTTTAAGGTAAGATAAGGTCGAATTATTTCTTTGTAAGGTATAAGCGTATGATTTTTTTTTATATAAAATCAAGTTTTTGTCGTAGAGAGCTGGTTCTGCGTAAATAACAATCTGTATTCATTGCCGGTATACGAAATTAATATCTAAAAACTGTATCGAACGTTAAATTATATGAAAATAGACCATGAAGTGAAGCGAAAATATTTACCAGTGGGTGACAGCGGCGACGGACAAAAAATATTCAGGAAAAATTAAAGTTTTGATCGTACATAGGCATATATGTACCATTAGAAAGCTAATGAAAAATCCAATATATCACTTGCTTACAGAATATTCATTGACCCATATTTTATCGGAGAAAATGGGGAGGGAAAGTATGGGCGGACTGAACAGTAACCTTCACCTACGGTGAAATTCCACATATTATTATTTTAATTTATTTTGTTGTTGAAATCTTATATAATAACCTTTCCTCTTGCCGTTCATAATTTGTTTTAAATAACAACAAACAATTATTATGGGTGAAAACCAACTAAGATGGGGAGGGAAAGTACGGGCGGACTGAACAGTAACCTTCCCTACGGTGAAATTCCACATATTATTATTTTTATTTATTGTTTTGTTGAAATCTTATATACTAATCTTTCCTCTTGCCGTTCATAAAAAATGTAATTAAAAAAATAATTATTATGGGTGAAAACCAATTGAGAGCGAATATTTTGATGCGGCTGGGATTCTATAAAAAAAAAAAACTATCGTTATAGATTTATTTCTATAAAATCCAATATTGATGACAGCTTATTCTAAACACGGCCATCATGTTCAGCGGAAACAAATGTTGTGATTTATTATGCAAATAAAAATAACGATAAAAAAAACGATATACCGGTACCGGTATATCTCATCATAGTATATACCGTAATATAACAGTGCGTTTAATCTCCACAGGTAGGCTACACTTCGTGATGAATCATATTTTCTCTAATTGTGGAAGGTAAAATGTATTGATATAAACCTATCTTGTGCAAAAGGATCGATATAAACATAGCTTGTGTAAGGATGGAATCGTCGAAAACACAGAACAATCTCCTCTATCTAAACCCATCCACCCACACAAAGACTACCTTGTGTTAAATTAATCAATAACACTTAGTATTTCCTTTGGCTTTTACTATTATAAACACTATTGTATTAGGTAAAATGAAATTCAATTCCATAGAGCATAATTATAATAACATTTATTGCATACCGTGTATCAGTGGCGGTCGATATAGCCACACAAGAACAATAACACACACACACTCACTCGACAATTAACACACACGTGTTTCGGTAATCATACCGGTACACTGATTTTTCATTTGAACTTATTAACTCGTTTAATATAAGTTGATTATGGAATATTATATACGGTATATACGGTATAGGCATACCGTATACCATATCAGGTCTTTATTTATTCATCATGTGCGTATTTATAGTGTTGTCAGAATACTCCACTAATCCAAAGCACTGTCGGTCCGCTGCCATTCGGATTACATGACTTTTACTGTAATATATTATAACTATTTATACCCCGACGCCGCCACGTCGATGCCGATTAAACCGGATGCAGACACGCGAGACCCACGCCATCGAGACGTTGTACCCGACGTTACCCGATGATACCACGCCAAAAGTACATCGTGCAAAATTTTTGAACAAATCCAAACCTTTGGTGGCCAAGCCCGATTTGCCACGTCCCGCACCGCGGGTAACACGACGCTCCCCGACGACCCCGACACACGTTGGGGATTGCACCACGTTGTGTCCCGATATTCAAATCGGGGAACATCGGGACCAACATCGTGAATGTGTGAAAGTGGCTTAACTCTGCGTCTCTCTAACGAATGTTAGCCTAATTTCTTCAACCTTTCTTCTTATGGAAGATTTATAATAGTATGGATTATTTTTTGTCATTCTACATTGTACTCTCTCCAATGAATCTATGTTCATTCTGTAATAAGGACACCAAAATCGAACAGCATAATCCATATGGGGTCTCACTAATGACAAGTAAAGTTTTAAGATAACATCAGCAGTTATGTTACTCACACTCCTAGAGATGAACCCGATAATCCTGTTTGCCTTGTTACGAACGCTTATACACTGTTTTCTAGGCTTCAAATCATTGCTAACAACACACCTAGATATTTCTCACAATCTGAGTTTTCTAATTCCATATTAGCTAGTTTATATTTAACATTTGTATACATCTTCCCTATCTTTAATACCTTGCATTTGTCAATGTTAAACTGCATCTGCCAATTTACTGACCATTCGTGTAAGGTATCTAGATCCCTTTGGAGGCACTCTATATATCTATCTGAATCAATTTTTCACCCCATTTTGGTATCATCTGCAAATTTACTTATCCTACTAGTTATACCTAAATCAAAGTCATTTATGTATATAACTAACAACAGAAGACCTAATACAGATCCCTGGGGGACACCACTTTTGACTGCTCCCCATTCTGACTTGGTACCATTTATGTTGACTCTCTGCTTCCTACCAATTAGCCATGACCTAATCCATCCCAACAACGCCCCACCTATTCCATGCGCCTCAACCTTTCTCATCAATCTCTCAGAGGGACTCTGTCGAAAGCTTTACTGAAATCTAAATATATTATATCATATGACTTACCATTATCTACTGCTTCATATATCTCTGAGAAAAAAACTAAGCAAATTAGTAAGGCAAGAACGTCCCTGAGTGAATCCATGTTGAGAAGAATTAATAAAGTAAATGTTCCTAAGTGGTTTCTAATTTTACCAGCAATAATTGACTCTATTAGCTTTCCTATGATTGATGTGAGACTAATGGGACGGTAATTGGATGCTATTGATTTATCACCTTTTTTGAAGATCAGAACTACATTTGCAAGCTTCCAAGCTTCTGGAACTAAGTCTGTCTCTAATGACTTGTTAAATAGAAATGTTAATAGGTAACTTAACTCATCTCTGTATTCTTTTAATACTCTAGCATATACCTCATCAGGACCAGGCGATTTATGAAGGTTTCAGTCTGTCAATTTCCTTAAGTGTGCACATCATTTCTACTTATAGTAACCGTACGTAACCTATTTTCTATACTATCGCTATATACCTTACGGACTTCTGGAAACTGTGCCAAATTTTCATTAGTGAAAATGGAAAGAAATTTACTATTTAATGTACTGCACATTTCTAAATAATGTTCTGTCATTTCTCCTATCGAAGTTTTAAGGGGACCAATTACATCTCTAACCTTGGATTTATATAGTTGGTAAAAAGCTTTAGGATTATTTTTTGAATCATTGGCAACCTTGATTTCATAATTTCTCTTTTCTCTATTCACTTTGCTACCGTCTCCCTCTGAAGGTCTGCAAATTGACAGGACAGTCCCCCAGGGCATAGCCTGGATAAACCAGGTTATTGATGCTAAGCAGAAAGTCCTATAGGCAGACCCAACACTTCATCTCCTTACTCAATGGAGACATTATCAGCTTGCAGAAATACTTTGTTGCCTTGACGTCTGCACAAATTCGAGACAACTGGAGTGGACTCTAAGCCGACATACACTACATAAATACGATGATACCTTTTTAAAGGTCGCTAAGAGATACATTTATAAAGCTTAGGAAATAACTTAACAATCAGAGAGATCGAAGCTCAATTGGCTCCTTCTGGTTATTTCAAATATCTAAGTATCGTCTGATGGTAGTAAAATAATCACAAGAAAGACATAACCCTAATAATCCTGAAGTGGTGTTTGTGAACTACCTCTGTTGCATCCCATTAATGTGGCAATTTAAGACGTTCCGCCCTATTCAGGTGATATTTATAAGACTGAGTGAGAATACTAAACATACATTTATATTTTTATATATGATCACGATGGAGGCTTGATTTTAGTTACAGAGTGATGAGCATGATAAGGATAAATTTATTGTCTGGAAAGCCTTTTTCCATGTATTGTTCTTCTGAATTGAAACACTGTGGTCCATTCATTATAGCTAGGCCAAAAATCTTGACATCTAACCTCCAATACTCATAAACGAGTAGAGTCATTGAGCTAATACTTCTACCATTTTAGTGAGGGTCAGACAGGGTTTAAGGGGGGTGACCTGCTTTTTGTTATTTCTCTCCTTTTCTCTCTTTCTCTGGCTTGCATCCATTCGGCCCCATTCAGCCAACTATTTTAAGACGTTTATCCCCATCTAGGTGTCGATTTCTTCCTGGCGAGCGATAGCGAGCCAGCATTATATTAAGAAATCCGGCTTCGCCGGAGAAATTTTTCTATCGAAAAATTTACAAATTTAGCCTGCTGTCAAACAAAAATAAAAAATATGCTGGCTCGCTACCGCTCACCAGTAAACAATTGACACCTGGATGGGGATAAACGTCTTAAAACAGTAGGCTGAATGGGGCCAAATGGGTACAAGGCAGAGAAATATAGAAAAGGACAGAACAAAAACAGGTCACAGGTTAAATGTTAAATGTTAAACAGGTTAAATGTGGAAATTTGCAGCCCATATGTTCTATCCCTGTTTGAGTTATTGAGGTTAGGGGTCAGGATTTCTGGCCTACCTATATTGAATGGACTATACGTGTGGCGACTATTCTCTTAGACAAATTTATTATACTTGGATACATGTAGCCTACAGCAACTCACAAATTTTCGTTAGGTTTTGCGATTTCCTTGATGCAAATATATTCATATATATTGATGCTCAGATAAAATCAGCTGTATATATATATAAATATATATTATGTATTTGTTCATAAATATCTGATTTGGCCTGGAAATCAATCTAAGTGGATATATTTGCATTAAGAAAATTGCAAGAGCTTACGAACATTTGTCAGTAGCCTGTTTGCCAAAGGAACAACAGAAATGTGTTTAGCATACACAAATACAAATACTTAAAAATGTAGTGATCGATAAATAGCACAATATCAGTCTATCAAGCAGTTTAACAGGAAAACATGTAGTGATCGATAAATAGCACAATATCAGTCTATCAAGCAGTTTAACAGGAAAACATATAGTGATCGATAAATAGTACAATATCAGTCTATCAAGCAGTTTAACAGGAAAACATGTAGTGATCGATAAATAGTACAATATCAGTCTATCAAGCAGTTTAACAGGAAAACATGTAGTGATCGATAAATAGTACAATATCAGTCTATCAAGCAGTTTAACAGGAAAACATGTAGTGATCGATAAATAGTACAATATCAGTCTATCAAGCAGTTTAACAGGAAAACATGTAGTGATCGATAAATAGTACAATATCAGTCTATCAAGCAGTTTAACAGGAAAACATGTAGTGATCGATAAATAGTACAATATCAGTCTATCAAGCAGTTTAACAGGAAAACATGTAGTGATCGATAAATAGTACAATATCAGTCTATCAAGCAGTTTAACAGGAAAACATGTAGTGATCGATAAATAGTACAATATCAGTCTATCAAGCAGTTTAACAGGAAAACATGTAGTGATCGATAAATAGTACAATATCAGTCTATCAAGCAGTTTAACAGGAAAACATGTAGTGATCGATAAATAGTACAATATCAGTCTATCAAGCAGTTTAACAGGAAAACATGTAGTGATCGATAAATAGTACAATATCAGTCTATCAAGCAGTTTAACAGGAAAACATGTAGTGATCGATAAATAGTACAATATCAGTCTATCAAGCAGTTTAACAGGAAAACATGTAGTGATCGATAAATAGTACAATATCAGTCTATCAAGCAGTTTAACAGGAAAACATGTAGTGATCGATAAATAGTACAATATCAGTCTATCAAGCAGTTTAACAGGAAAACATGTAGTGATCGATAAATAGTACAATATCAGTGTATCAAGCAGTTTAACAGGAAAACATGTAGTGATCGATAAATAGTACAATATCAGTCTATCAAGCAGTTTAACAGGAAAACATGTAGTGATCGATAAATAGTACAATATCAGTCTATCAAGCAGTTTAACAGGAAAACATGTAGTGATCGATAAATAGTACAATATCAGTCTATCAAGCAGTTTAACAGGAACATACATTGCAGATATTAATGATGATTGTATTCACATTTAGATTTAAGCGTCATCTCATTTCTTTTCATAATGATTTCTGACAAAAAAAGATAGGTAAGCACAAAATAATATAGGTAAACAAAAACATATAGCTTCCAATGAAAACATATTTAAGAATGCTTCGATATTCTTTAGTGAATACATACATCTTTGGTTATATTCATTGGGAACTTCTAAAAGGACGGTGCGCTCCTCGGTGTCAATAGCAGAGTGGCGAACATTAGGTTAGAATACATTTTGAATAGAACGCTCACATGTTTATTAGTGTTTATTGTGGATAGGACACACACATTGCCTGTCCCAGTGAACATTTAAGGGGAGATGGTTCACTTTTTGGGCGATTTTTGCATGTATTCATAATTTTTATAATTTCCTCCTTAGACCGCCATCAAATTAAAAAAAAAAAAAAAAAAATAGATCCCCTTTCTAGATTAATTTGCCGGCCGAAGGCCGGTTCTTCCAACATTACAGGCTCACTATCGTTCGCCAGGGAAAAAATTGACACCTAAATAGCACGAAAGGTCTAAATATTGACTACGAAATGGGGCGAAAGGTGTTAAAATCGTCAAAATAATGGGCCAAATGTCTTAATATATCAAAACTAATGGGGCTAAACACGAGGGAGAAAGTAGTCCAGAAAAACGGCCCATGACCCCTTAAAGAAAGCATACTTGTAAAGCATACCTTTCATCACCTGTCAATAATGCAATTTGAGGGACATAACAAATAATACTTCTTTATCACTATTGGTAATGTATTGTATCTATCGGACCTTTTTTCCTAAGTGATTTTTAAAACAAAACACAATATGTTTTGTTCAATTACATTCATATTTCAAATATTTTGAATGTTTTTATAGACAAATAAAGGGGTACAGTGGAGTACACAATATATCAAGCAAATTAGAGGTATTGACCCTAACTAAGCTGCTTGAAGATATTATATTATTATGTTCCTTCCAACAACCAACTATACTCCTAAAATCGATTAATGAAATTTACAAACACATGTGGCAGTCCGTGGATTCGAATCCAGGATGCTCACACCGAAAATCAACACCTTATGCATCGCACCACGAAGACAGTTATATACATTATTTGAAATAAATCAATAATATAATATTGTACAGCTTTCTCCTAGCAGTAAGGTGTATGAAGGACCACTCTCACTGTAGGGAATACTCTTGTACCAAGAAGAGCTCACAGTGACGTGAATACTTGAATGGAAAATTTATAACCACATGATGGAAATTTTTTAAATTATGATTACACGACAGTTTCGACTCTGTAGTTCTCTTAGGAAGGGGACCGGAAGAGGACACCAGAGAGAGTCCAAGTTGTCGGGTCATCCTAGTAACAAGTTTGTCCTTCATGTTGTTATAATTTCTTCACTGCTCTTGTAATCAAATAGGAAATGTCCTAGATTTCTACAAATAATGAACAAATATGATAAAATACTTTTAAAAACTTTAACAAAAATAATAATACAATATCTTACGAATAAACGATGTTCTCATTTCAACAACAAAATATACTAACGCCCAAATACTGGTAGCCTCAAACTACTAGAAAGTCCATAACTTTTTTTTTTTTTTTTTTTTTTTTTTCTATATTCCAACTACTCCCTCTCGGGCATAGGCTGAGAGCCTGTACATTCCACCGCCCAACACGGTGAAGCCCGTGAGGTCTTGTTCCAGTCTGGGGAGTGAGACATGCGAAGCATCCATCATGGCTCGAAGCAGCTCCATCTCTGAAGCAGCCGGTTGCTTCGCTCAAGTGCTTCACCGTCTCACCCTCCAGACTCAGACCCTCACTCTCAGAACGAAAGCCACACTAGTGACACAGACTAGACATTTTCATATTCATAGTACACTTACGGACACAGGACACAAACATAAGTCCAACTACGTTTACAATTTGTTCCACGTTATGACTGTATTAAATTGTATTGTCACAATTCATTCTACCTTCAGAAAATTGCATTAGTTAGTGACTTATCATGAAAGATACCTATACCCCAGTGCTGTCACGTTCCACAGATTAATTTAGCTCAGTTAAGTCATCAACAATGATGACGAGCTGTAAATAGTCAGAGAGACGATTTATTTATTTTGACTACTTAATGTAGATGTTGATCCGATCTGCCATATACAGTATTATTGTATCAAACTCTGGTGTGCTAAAGTGTTCATGGAGGCTTTGTCACTCGGACGTTCTTGCTTTATGTAATCTTAAAACCATATAGCATAATCTTACACAAAATGCGAAAAACGCTTTAGCGTAAAACAATAGCACAAACCTAATTATATGGTGATTTTTTCAGTAACACTTTACTTAGTACAGTATTACGATTTCTTACCTTTCACATTGTGACACTAGGATATTAAATTACTACACAGAGACACATACTGCACATGGTTAATTAGGTTTTGACCTTTGTCATTACAGCATCAGTTGGCAATAGTTATGTCAAAACTGTGACCGTAAGAATTAGGGACTACATTTTACAATGTAGCAAATATAAAGTTGTAGCAATATCTTCAGTGTTGATGATTCCAGTGCGGTAGTGCCCCGTAGAAGAGGTGCTGTTCTTAACTTTGGTAACCTAGCTTTATGACGTCGAGTACTCTCATACAGCTAGATAACCAAAGAGAAAATCAGCGCCAACCCAAAGTCGTGCTGGAAGGAACCGGCATTGACCTCGGGTGCTGTGGATGGGGGGCAAGAAACCTAGGAAGATGTGAGGGCGCTGGTAAGGGTTCAGGGATGCTGTCATTGTATGAGGACCCTGTTGAAGGAGCGAAGATACTGTGAGGATGGCCGATGATGCTGATAGCTGGATTTACTGGATCTGGGAGAGTGCTTGTTTGGAGTAAGGTTACTTGCTCAAACAGGGTAGTGTAATATCTGGACGCCAACTTGATACTTGGACACCATCTCGATTTCTGCTAACGCTGTACAGTTTTCATAACACAAACTTAAGTGCTGCTGTGAAAATAATATTAATTGTGTAAACCAAACACTAAATTTCGTATAATATCTGGTGTGTGAGAAGCATGGAATATAAACTAGCCCTAGCATCCTTCTAGGTTGTCTGTTAAATTAGTACTATGGAATCACTACTTAATGTATGTCTCTAAGCATATTATGAACAAGATATAATTGCTTGAATTATAGTGATAGAGAAGATAAGATAAGATACACTTATATTCTCAAATTGCATATGTACTGTATACAACGATAAATTCTTTGTGGTGGGAGCTCAAAGCTCAATACAAGAAAATTCTTAAAATATAACATGCTTAGCACCTCACAATACACATCCAAAAATCTAAATACATACAACTAATACAATATGTAATTTCAAAGCAAACACACCTCACCGTGATGACAAGTAATTGTAGAGCTTTATACTCTAGATAGTACCTGCGGGTACAGCCAACCTTCTGCCTCATCTTAGGAAAACATAATTGTCATGGAAAGGCTGATTTACATCATCCAATATCTGACTATATGATTACATAGTCATTGTACAATTCATCCAGTGACGTACACTGGACACCAAGTTCACTACCTGATTAAATAAAGTTCTTGAATATATATTTACCCTCTTTTTGTGAGACGACCGTACCAAATGGTAAATGGGAAACATATTACCACAGACTTGTAAAATAGCGTAAGTATAGTATTATCAACTCGTAGACTTCTTAACCTCTTCACCACCATTACGTAATTTTCAACATATTCTGGTTACCATTAGATGAGTTTCTCTAGTTTATAATCAACGTCTACGATCTCAATATACCCTCTTGATGACATAGATCCTTCTTAAACTGCATAACATCGCAAAGTTTTAGCCAGTATCAAAAGTGTAATGGTGTAATAGTACTGAAGGGGTTAATACACGAAGGAAGTGGAGACCTTGTCAACATTTCTTATAAACCTGATGGTTATTCACAGAGCCCCTTTTTTTGCATGTATTCATTATTTATTTAGTTTCCTCCCTAGACCTCCATCAAATTAAAAAAAAAAACATCCATTAGATCCCCCTTCTAGATTAATTTGTAAATTTTTCGGTAGAAACATTTCCCGGCCGAAGGCCGGTTCTTCCAACATTACAGGCTCGCTATCATTCGCCAGGGAAAAAATCGACACCTAAATAGCACGACAGGTCTAAATATTGACGAAGAAATGGGGCGAAAGGTCTTAACATCGACTAACTAATGGGGCAAACTTCTTAACATCTGAAAACTAATGGGGCTAAACATGAGGGAGAAAGTGGTCCAGAAAATCGGCCCATGTCCCCTTAAGTTGTTATCAATTGCAATTCCCAAGTACTTACACTCACACAGCCTATCGACAAATTAACTCATTATAATTTGATCAGGAACAAGTGTATTGCTAATTCGAAAATCAATTAGCATCTCTTTAGTCTTTTTCATATTTAAATTTAAGCAATGACTTTCACACCAGCTAACAAAGCCTTTTACCTGAGACAAATAATTACCAGAGTCATCATTACAGATTTTCCCCACAATTACTGTACCATCTGCATATTTGAGAAGAGAACAATTATCATAACTACTATGGCAGTTATTTGTGTACAATGTAAATGATAGTGGCGAGAGTACACAACCCTGAGGGACACCAATAATAGTGAATATAACATTAGATTTGACACCTTTGAATTTAGTATACTGAGGTCGCTCTGAGAGAGATCTGCAGATCCATAACAATATTATGTAAGTGTTTACTTTAATTTCCAGTACATGCGTCTGAATGGTATTAAATACGTTGCTGAAATTACTAAATAGTATTCTAACTTGTGAATTAGGATCATCCAAATGTTTACTTATATCGTACATGACATTATTTTGATCAGATGGATTAAAAAAAAATATATATATATAGGTGAGACAATGTTTAGGAGACATCTGTTGCGTTTATGACATGTGGACAATGGTTATTTAGGTACAAAACGTTGATGCATATAATATGCAGAGAACTAGTTTACATTATGTTGAGGAATGTTTGTCTTGTGGTGCGCTAAACATAAGGCAACAACACTGTGGAGTACAGACTTGGTGATGAAATCTGGAAAAAAGGTATAAGTAACATTATTAACTTGGCTTAAATGTGATACAGTTCTTTATCATATCAATCTAATTGGGAATGAATATACATTTTTGTAAATACTAATATATTTTGCATTGTCAGGTAATTAATATAAAATTCGATGGTAACTGCATGTTATACATGTATATAATATTTATTAACATACTCCCAAAAATGTCCATGCATTTCTAATGCAACGTTCAAGCGAACAACACATATTATATTACTTTTAATAGTTGTATATATTTAGAAACATACGGTATGTGTAACAGTAATTTATCAAAGTCTGTCAACATGATTGTATTATTGTTTCATAAAAAGATATATTTATTTATAACCTAGATAAATAAATCATATTTTTGAAAGATAATCATTGCTCGTGAAATGACCATATAATATGTGTAAGATCCATAGAGTTTTCCAGCAACGACTCAAACGGATGACGTATCTCGTTACCTCACCACATCGCTACCAAATCCTTAACTTGTCATAAAACTTAAGGGGAGACAGGCCGTTTTTCTGGTTCCCCTTCTTCCTCGTATTTAGCCCCATTTATTTTCAGATTTTATGACGTTCGGCCCATTAGTTTGGCGATTTTAATACCTTTCACACCATTTTATTGTCAATTTAAGGCCTTTCGTGCCATATAAGAGTCGATTTTTTCTTGGCGAGCGATAGCGAGCCTGAAATTTTTAAGAGGAAGCAGCCTTCAGCTGGGACATTTCGCTTAAAAAAAAAAAAAATACAAATTTGTCTAGAGGGTGTTTTTAAGCTTGATGGAGGTCTAGCAAGGAAACTAAGAAATATAGGAATAAATTAATTAAAAGACCAAAGCAAAAACAAGGCCAGTCTCCCTTTAACTGATAATTATAACCTAACCTACCATATTACAAATTATCCTAACTTATTTTTAGTCAGGATTAGTTAGTTGTCTGATTGCCCTTTAGTCAGGATTAGTTAGTTGTCTGATTGCCCTTTAGTCAGGATTAGTTAGTTGTCTGATTGCCCTTTAGTCAGGATTAGTTAGTTGTCTGATTGCCCTTTAGTCAGGATTAGTTAGTTGTCTGATTGCCCTTTAGTCAGGATTAGTTAGTTGTCTGATTGCCCTTTAGTCAGGATTAGTTAGTTGTCTGATTGCCCTTTAGTCAGGATTAGTTAGTTGTCTGATTGCCCTTTAGTCAGGATTAGTTAGTTGTCTGATTGCCCTTTAGATGTATAAATAGTCAAACTGGACAACAAGAGAATGAGGTTATTGAGAAGTTTAAGGCCGTGAGCTCTTTCGCCGTGGCATTTTAGGCAGAGATTATTCAATAATTAATTAGCTTTCGAGAGATTTACATATTACAGTGCATAGGTACTAAGTTGGGTTAGGTTAGGTTGGTAAAGTTAGGGTAGGATAAGGGAGATGGGCTGGTTTGTTGGTCTATTAACTAATATATTTATGTATTTGTTAGTTTCCTAGCTAGACCTCCCTCAAACTTAGAAAAACCAACCCTAGACCCACCCTCAAGAAAAATGTGTACATCTATGGTAGACAAATGTCCCGGCTGATGGCCGTTTCCTCGTATAATTATAGGCTCGCTTACGCTCGCCAGGAAAAAAATCGACACCTAAATGGCACGGTAGGTCTTAAATTTTACAACGAAATGGAGCTAAAGGTGTTAACAACTCCAAACTAATGGGCCGAACGTCTTAAAATCTTAAAACTAATGGGGATAAACGCGAACGAGAAAGGGGTCTAGAAAAACGACCCATCGCCCCTAAAGTAGGATAGATTTGCGTTAGATATGGATGTCAAAAATAAAATTATTCACGCAAAATAATATCGGAAAAACTTGGATATTATTAAAAACAATGTATATCCTTAAAATAATTGCCTATTTTATATGAAAATGAAATGGTCTATGAATGATTTCAAATTTGTGACATACGAGTTATGTGATAAATAACAAAATGGTTATTATAGGTTTTTATTATCTCGGCCTAAACGACACTCGGCCTAAAGGTACACACCTAAGGGCCGATTTGTATTTACCATATCTATAACTTAAATAACTATTAGAACACATCACTAACTACATTTGTATTTACCATATCTATAACTTAAATAACTATTAGAACACATCACTAACTACATTTTGGGTATATTAGGCAAGGTAAGTTATAATATCTAATGAACATCTGTTTTAATTTCCTTTTTTGGAAAGTAGGTGAGCAGGTAGTGAGATGCCCTGATACCATCCTTTCCACTTGTCGCGTCACCATAAAAGACAGAATGGATCGTAGGCCTATCTGTTGTGCCTAGGGCTACTATTGACCCAGATCCAACTAACCTTCAGTCTGTTTGTCAGTCAGTGTGTGTGTGTGTGTCTCTATGGAGGTTTGTATTTATAATCATTTTTTGTTTTCACCTTGTGGAAATCTCATGCCTGATAATCTTATTTCTCGTTGTTTAATGGAAAAAATATGAGACCATTATGTATCTGCTCATATTGATACGAAGAGCTAATAATCAACAACATATTCGTACACTAGTTTCATAATAGCTTAATAATGGAGAAGAGGACATGACAATTGTACCGTCAGCCAAGTAAAAACAGGCCTTAGTAAGCCTCTGTCTGCACGGCTTTGCCTATCACCTTGTCTGTCTGTCAATCTGTCTGTCTGAATAAGAGTAAAGTACAGGGGTAAAGCAACCTAGTTGAGCCTTGGTGTCAGTCAGGATGTCAAGGGACGAGGTGCAGCCAGCATGCTATAAGTCTATTCGCTGTAAGTAGGCGATACATTATTATCTCTCTCCTCTGTAACTCAAAAAGGGCTAGAGCAAATTGGCTGTACATTTTCAATTCTATTCCTTGACTGACTCTTCCCAAATGGTAGAAATATTAGCTCGATTACTCTGGTTGTTTTTTTAGTTACAGAGGTTAGAGTTCACGATTTCTCGTCTACTTACAGCGAATAGATTACTCCACCAAGGCAAATCAAGGTGCTGAAGGAATAGTACTGTTGTATTATCTTATCCATCACAGGCCACCGGTATCACACATATTACTGACACTTAAGGGGAGCCAGACCGTTTTTATGGACCCCCTTCTCCCTAATGCTTAGCCCTACTAGTTTTCAGATTATAAGACATTCGGCCCATTAGTTTGGCAATTTTAACACCTTTCGCCCCATTTCGTTGTCAATTTTAAGACCTTTCGTGCCATTTAGGTGTCTATTATTTCCTGGCGAGCGATAGCGAGCCTGCAATTTTAAGAGGAACCGGCCTTCGGCTGGGAAATTTTTCTACCGAAAAATTTACAAATTTATCTTGTCTAGGGGTTGTTTTTCTAAGCTTGATGGAATTCTAGGGAGGAAACTAACAAAATATATGAATAAATGAATTAATAGACCAAACAAACGGCCAGTCTCCCCGTAACTTGAAGGCAGGGATAGGGAATAACGGTGGCTCAAGATCCTACGGTAACGGAGTGGTGTCATTTTAATTTGAACGATATTTTGCTGGCGTAATGATCAAGTAACGGAGTTATGTTTGATTTGTGACCATGTAGATTGTTTAACCAAATACCGAACTACTCGTATAATATATCCTGTATCATTATTGCCAATGTTTAACCCCTACTGTACCAGGGACGGCTTTTTCATCATATTCTGGCTACTATTAGACGATTCTTTTCAGCTTAGGAAGAACCTCTAGCAATGATATGGCTTCAAACTATCTCATCCTACCGGTTTAACTACCACAGATCCTTCCTAAGCTGCATAATATCGTCTAAATATAGCTAGACTAAAATATAACAAACGTCGCTGGTACTGAAAGGGTTAATAAGGGTATGGGCATAATGTGAGTGTCAATAAAGGCCAACATCACCAGTGATCCCAATATGGTGGAGGTAGACCACTCTGTTACTGAAGGGTCTCTAATGGTGTCCTACTTATTGTGTTAATTAACTCTTTGAAGCTCTGACGCGTTTTAGCAGTTTATTTTGGCTATCATTAGACGATTTTACGCAGCTTTAGAAGTATCTGTGGGTATTAAAAGGGTAAATACTATCTCGATCAACCCTTTGACTTCCATATACCGTTACTAATCTGAATACAATCGTCTAATAGTAGCCAGAAACAGAACATAAACGCGTATTGGAGCTTGAAAGGGTTAGTCTGCTGCTATAACCCGACACTTCCTCTCTAACCATGTCGCAGCTTAACCCCTTCTGTACCGCTGATGTACTTTTCGTTATATTCTGGCAACTATTAGACGATTTTGTACAGCTTAAGAAGGACGTCTACCCATTAAAAGGCTACAGACTATCTAAATTAATCCTTTTAGCTACCATATATTTTTCCTAAGCTTCATAAAATCGTTTAAATGTAGATGAAATCAATTATAAAAGACGTCACCGGTACAAAAGGAGTTAAGGATCCAAGATGATGATATATTACCTTAAAAGTAATGAGCTGATTACAAATGTCTTTCTATATTTAATTTGACAGTTTACCTCATTATACCGGTATATAAATATAATCTCTCATAATTATACAGTACATTATTTCACTATACGATGACACCACTGTTCATTATACTTTGCTATCATTGGGAAGAACTTTTGTGAATTACAAGCATAGCTGTCTTAGGTCCTCAAGGGGTTCATTATTGTACAAGCTAGTGAATTAAGTTGTATCACCAAGGCTGATAGAGTCAGTACTGAACCGGATACGCTACCGGTAGAATACGATCCCATAGGGGTTGTCCTTAGTTTCATTATTTATAATCATAAGGGCTTATTTTGTTATGTCATATATATATCTATCTATCTATCTATCTACTGCCCGAGGCCGTGATCCCCGAAGGGGTGGCCACGAACGAAACGCCCCCATGCACCTCTGTCCCCAATCAGACGACGCCCCTCCTCCCAACCAGCACCGCCTTCATTCATATATTGCTTCACTCCATCGTTCCACCTCTCTCGGTTTACCTCTCCCTCTCTGTCCTTCCACCTCGCTCTCGGACACCCTCTTAGTCATTATCTCGCTTCCCATACGTTCCATATGGCCGAACCATCTCAAGGTGTTCCTTTTCACATTTTCCAGCACATCTACCTCCACACCACACCTCCCTCTTACTTCTTCATTTGTCTGTCTATCCCTCCATCTAACTCCGCACACACTTCTCAAGTAACTCATTTCCACCCCTCTCACTCTTGGTCTGAGTCTCTCCACCAACATCCATGCTTCGCTTCCGTAAGTCAATGTCGGGATTACCACACTGTCATGCAAGGACTTCTTCACTTCCATGCTGACCACCCTATTTCTTGTTACTGCTTTCAGCGTTCCTACAACCCTCTTCCCCTGTTGCACCCTCTCCCGCACATCTTCATCCATACTTTCATCTTTACTCAGCACACTGCCCAGATACTTCAATGAGCTGCCAATCTCCCTAGCCTGACCGTTCAACTTCACCTCACATTCTTTGGCTTCACCCCTTTCGAAGACCATAACCTTGTTCTTCCCCGCATTTACCTTCAGATTCTGTTTTTCGCTCACTGTTCCAAACATAATTATGCCCTAAAATGATGTGTCTAAATTAATTTAAAGAACGTTAAGTACACCACTCTCTGACTGTTGCTCACTTACAATAATGGTTGGCACGATAGTAACACACACACAACATGTGCGTAGTTGTTGTTGTTGTTGTGACATGTCTGTAGAGTGAGTGAAGTGTGTGTGTACCCGTGTAGATTGGTCTTGTGGTCAACTGGGGAACCTTTGGGGACCCCTGGTGGTGTGACCACGACCCACAGACGTGTAGATTGGTCTTGTGGTCAACTGAGGGACCTTTGGGGACCCCTGGTGGTGTGACCACAAGTATAGGGTATCACCGAGGTATCACACGGTCCACCATCTTGGTTTATATAGCAGACATATTGTATTCCTGGGGCAAGACCCTCATAACATTTACGACACCCTATGTCCCTCATATTATCGTATCTTAGATGCCGACATAGTACTGCTAGCGCCAATCATACTAAAAGATAAAGCATACCTAGGTATTATAACATATGATAGCCTAGTTATCGTAAGTATGAGGAAGCTTTGACGTCGTGGACAAAAAATGCCCTCTTATTTCATTAGTTTGTTGTGGTTCTCACATCGCCGTAAACCAAAGCGTATCCAGGGATTGGTCTGCATCCTGTCTGTCAACCTGGGGCCTGATGCATCAACACACATCCCAGCATGATACTTGGTAAAGTTGATGATAACACCATTCTTTTTCATACTTCAAATAACATTATTACAGACGGGTAAACTCAATAGAACCTTCAAACTATGTTTAAACCCATGAAAGCATTACATCTTGTCACTCACTCGCAGCACCTGTCCCAGGTTCATGTCTTGGCAACTGTACATAAGGCAAGGAATGTGGAACATGGGACGGTTCTTGAGGGGGAACTGGCATGCAGGGCTCCCGCATTCTTCAGTACATCTACGTGACCGAAATGGTGAATTTTGGGTCACAGTGTTGGTGGATACCAGGCATACCAGGAGCCTCTTTTTATTAATTTTCGTTGACTTTTAACTTGACTCTTTCAGTATCCAATGATGTCAGTCTCCATTGGATTTTACGATCGCTATAAAAAGACATTGTTTAGGAAGAACTTGTGAGAATTTGAGGGTTATCCGATATATGCTTGTACTCCCTTTTTCCTAGTGATCCTTCCTAAGCTGCATGCACTCGCCTAAGCTGCATGCACTCGCCTAAGCTGCATGCACTCGCCTAAGCTGCATGCACTCGCCTAAGCTGCATGCACTCGCCTAAGGATAACCCGCATAAACCGCAAAATGGCGCCATAGGTAATTCAAAGAGTTAGCAAATATCTGAAGCAACCTAAGTTTGCAATACTGTTTAGCTTTCTTGTTTAGGGTTAATATATATTCAAAAAATATATATCTAGGAAGGCTGAAGGAGTTTAGAGACCTGTGTGTACAGTTACCGTCACAAATTCTGAAACACTTTGAGTCATTGGATTGATTAAATTAACCTCCAAAGTACAACTATTGTTTTAAATATTATATAGCCTAACGTCAGCAGTGGCTAAACATTTGTCGTCAATAAACCTAGAACACAAATATATAGATTATGAATTTAAACCATGGTATACTTCGTGTGTGCTACATTATGTCAAACCAGTATCCACGGAGTAAAACATATAACTATACAACCCCTTTCAATATATTCCTGTAATACGTTACGTATGAAAAATAAATGGAACCAATTCAAAGTATTGCAACCAAACGCGACGGTTTATGTAAACGTTTAGCTCATAGCATATAAGTCTTGCAAAAGGCCAAGGCAAAAGGCTAGTCGTTTTCAATAATACTTCGTAAACCCGTGATATATATATATATAATAATAATAATTATTATTATTTGATAAATACTAGGCATGATTGATCAGATATTACTTTTACCTGTGTTTATCTTATCTCTATTTACAATTATCACTATCTGTAGTATCAAGCACACACATACACATTACAATATATATTTGTATTAATTTCACCACAACACCAATCACCTCCATTGAAATTAATGAAAGCATGTATGTGATCCACCAGGACACACACACACACACACACACACACACACACACACACACACAAGACAGAAATAATGAGAGCCTGACCATGCAGCAAGAAATCACATGCCAAAAAATAAATGTATATCGCCAATTCCCACTTAGCTCGAGGCAAATTTATCAAACTCCGATACAATGGCAATCTACCAAATTGCTACTTAGTTCCACTTCCTGCCCCATTGGCTACGAGGGAACATGAAGTTATTAGGATATTTTGTTTTTCTATTATGGAGGGATTTGATGGATTTTGCCATTTTCGAGCAATGTATTTATACCATAATTAACGCCGCCTCAGACCCCCTAAAAATATCTCTCCCCAGAACCCCTTCAAGCAAACATTTGTTTTTGGTAGAAAATGTGTCCCAGCCAACGACTAATTAAAAGAAAAAAAACATATTAATAATACAACTCGCTTTCGCTAGCCCAGAAAACAATTGACACCTGAATGATGTGAATTGTTTTTAAATCGGCAAACTAGTCAGATGAAACATCTGAAAGTCTCCAAATTAATGGAGTGAAAGATGGGTGGTTCAAAAAGATCAAACTCGCACCAGATAAGGTTGAAGTTGGCAAATGTTGGGCACAAAGTTTCCTCTTGGTTATCCGACGTCATGATAAGCCACTTCACTATGGCAGTTAGAATCACCATAAATACTGTTGGCCACAACAAAGTATACCAAATGATACTCTCTCTCAATACCAAAGGCAACTTCTAACCTAAATAACACCATTTATTGACTGTCAGCATTAAACTAAGAAGATTGTCGTGTGCTCAAAGATGTTATAACCTTAACATTGCTAATCCCTTTTCATATACAATCAAATGAACTAATGTTTGGCCAATGTTTTATCATTTGACGAAAGGTCAGCTGAATATAATCGCATTCTGATTGTCAGATTATTTTTGTTTGCGTAGAAATCAATCCCGTAATTCACATAGTTAACACAAACAACATACTGTAACTTATGAACATATTGGTGTACAATATATTGCTAAGAATGGATTATACCGGACCATTTGTAAGCACTTATGAACATATTGGTGTACAATATATTGCTAAGAATGGATTATACCGGACCATTTGTAAGCACTTATGAACATATTGGTGTACAATATATTGCTAAGAATGGATTATACCGGACCATTTGTAAGCACTTATGAACATATTGGTGTACAATATATTGCTAAGAATGGATTATACCGGACCATTTGTAAGCACTTATGAACATATTGGTGTACAATATATTGCTAAGAATGGATTATACCGGACCATTTGTAAGCACTTATTTCCGGTGTTCGTCCTATTAACAAATATCTGGCACTATGCCTATAACATTTGTAATGTGTTTTTGACGACAGTTTACAATCACCTGTAGTGTTTATTTCGTAAGTAATACAATTAAAAATAACCTCATAAAAGTGGTCTACGAAAAACCTACAGTCTGTCAGTGTCCAGTGTGTACGTCCTGAAGTGTCTGTACTGCTAACGGTTGGGGTTTATTATACGCAGGAGACAGCCACCCACCGATACAGACTACTTTGTATACACGCAAGTTCAACTCTATACTCTGGCCACAACAAGACAATATCATTAAATTTGAGATGGATCTGTGTGGCTCCAAGGGTTGATTAAGATGGTATGTGCGTTTTAGATTCATAGAGCTCCTTTGTAAACTAAATACGATTATCAAATTTTAGCCAGGATAATATAAACAACTGCGCCATCGTATTGACCGGCTGTTTGGAGACAATTGGAATGAGTGTGTTATCAAGATGTGTTCAGGTATGAATTTGCTTGAAAGAGGGTTTCTTCTACTTCAGTGCATAGTATACCCTGTTGTTGTATGTGTGTGAATGTTGTATACGTTGTTTGTTTGAATCAATATTGCATTGATTACCTCCTTTTGATTAATGCACCCAGACCAGATGGCTGGAGTAAAATAGGAAAGAAGAGTAATTGGACAGAGGAAGAACAAGCTGAGAAGTGAGAAGTACAGTAGACTGAAAGTTCTCGGGCTCAACCAAGTTCCTTCATTGTACTTAATATAGTCAATGGTTTATATTCAATCAGTATATACTGCAATCAGATAATCTTTCGAAATTATTGCAATGAAAGAGTGAATATTATGAATAATTTTGATTAATAACAAACTAAATTAAAAAAAAACGAGTCACCAATGTATAGCAAATTAAAAGTACTAAGGATATAGCAGGTCTGAACCGAATGTCTTGATTATTGAAACGAAATGTAAAACAATATGTTGTTGTAATAAATGCTAAAAGAAACCATGTGAAGAACAAGTACATACATCATTGAACCTCCGACTAGACAGACAACAGTTTCTACATTGACGTATTTCCCTTAAACCATTATGTACAGAAGTCCTTTTCTGAGCTATAAGTGACTACTAGAAAATAGGGTATCTTTGTATCGTAGAAGTTATACAAGGTAGTTTTAAGTCCATTGCCTATAAAACGAACTTCTTAAGCTGAAATAATCTGGTTAATATTAGTCTGTTGAAAATGAGGAAAACATCATCGGACTGAAAAGATAGCGGCAATATAACAAAATAGCGGGATACAATTGCTACCTCTACAAAATGCGACCGATGTTTCTCTTCATTTTCTAAATACAAAATATTCTGTTCCGTACTCTTCCAACATTCCAATTCCTTTACTACTGTATAAAATCCTGATTAGAATTAATGAATTGAAACATTCTAAATTCATCAATGGCTTCCTGGTGTAAGTTGAGAGAGCTTCCTAACACCTTGATTATCGCATAATATCGTTTAAGGTTAGCCAGAAAAAACACACGTCATCGAACACGGCTGTAGATGTTCATAGCCCAGCCAGCAGGCAATTACAGTCCACTCTTTAGTATAAAATTAGAATCTCAAGGGTATGATTACGTGGGTTGAGAAAATGAGTGTGCATAAAGAAGATGGGAAGCGCTAGTAGGTGGTGGTAGGGTGTGGAGCCAGTGCTGGTATTTCCTGGCCTTTCAACCACAGTCATTCCCACAGAGGACGAGTCTCAGCACCGCTTTTATGGCATTTGTTCTCGGCAACTCGGGTAAGGAAGAGTCACAGGAAAATAAAATAGACAACTACCATGAACTAAAGTTTATATTGATGAGATAACAATAAAAGAAAGCCTTCAAATATGACCAAATATATATATACTGTTTGAAAGTTACTGTGTCACTGGTGGTGTGACTATGGTCTTAGACATAGCCCTGAGGGACAGTGTGTGGGTTTGATTTGTCATGCACAACGGGGTATGTACGTCATTAGTTAGCCAGGCAGGAATGGCCGGTAAAGTTAACCCTTTGATTGTATTGTATTTGTTTTTGTTACCTAACTAAGGTAAAATAAATGTCCTTAATTATAATATACATTGTCAAAATGTCGGTATTGCATTAGAGAGGTTAATTCTTGACACACAATTTCTAATGAATAATCGATTGGCTCTTGGACAAATTATATCACCAGAAAAATAGTTGTATTTGTTATCTCTGAAAAAGGAAGCTACTTGAGAAGGGCTCGCTGTTCATTGAATATGTAATTGTAAGTAATAATGCAAATATATATGAATATTACTTCACCCTATAATATTTTCAGCTATATTATCCAAAACAAGAACAGAAACTCCATTGTGTAGAGTTTCTAATTTGTTTATATTGCCGTAAATTGATGGGAAAAATATATTAAAAAGCCTCTATGCTGCTAAATCAAATTGGTTTCGAATTTAATTGAGTTGTTTTCAGTACTCAGAATTGAAGGAAATTTGCAGATGATTACAACTAGCATCATCATAATAATAATACATTTGTCTTTCTGTGAGTATAAGTTCTTTGTCACTGATAATCTTTAAGTTGTTATAATTAAAGAGCAAGACAACTAATATGAAATGACGACAACCAATTTGTGTTAAAATTGACTATTTCATGGACTAATTACCAATGGAATCTTTCAGTTGTTACACACGACTTCTCGTTATAGGATTGGCCGTTTTTATATAATGCATTAATCATATTTATATTCTTTCAAGTGTCACACTTTCTAATTAACAAATTTTTAAAATCTAAATATGCTGAGAGCATTGAAGATAATTGATACTGGAATTGATTATTTGTTCAAGAATAAACTATTTGCATATTGATCCTTTTAAGTCAACCACATCAATATTCCAACTGTGAACAAGAGACCAAACATCAGAGCACCTTCGTCAATTCGTACAGGCACGATCAACTTATTTATACTTTATCATCCTTTTAGCTTTGATTATCTCTATTAACAAATTAAATTATATTTTTCGCTCTAAATTTGATTGTTTTTTTGGTTATAGATATACGTTTCTTAGTATTGTTCCGGAGTATGATTGCTTACATATAGAAATGTTGATGGAATATGACATTAGAGCATAACTGTATATTAATTTATTTCTTGTGAGACATGCTCCAGTTTCCATTGTTGAATAGAACAACGGACAACACGTTTCCTTGTCGGTGAAATTGTGCATTCCTCCACATTTCCTGTTCCGTAGTACATTAACTCTTTGTTACTTTGACATAGGAAAAGGTGTGATCTTATATACAGTTATGAACACTTAATATGTGGGAAATGTCGTTATGATTAGTCTAATAACGGTCAAACTAAGTGCATTAATCTTCCGCAAAATTGTACACCTCTATTAATTTTGTTACTACTTAGCTTGGCTAATTATAAGTAAGGAAGCATATATATGATATAACATGATAATGATATTTATAATATATTCTATCAAATCGGAGTCTGAGTTGGTTCAATTAGAGATTAATTTCGAATTAGTCCTACAAGCCTTGGTCTGAAGGCAAGAATTTTAGGCCTATAGCTTGTTTAGATGTGGTATTACATGCAGTTATTATAACCACAGTGTTTGGGTCTCTGGTAGGTGACACTCTCCTCGGAAACTAAAGTAGCGTCGTTTTCGTATGATTCTATAGTCTATATTTTCACTTGGCGGAACATTCAATCACTTATCAGTTAATTTATCGATACTAAATGGACAACTATGAAACCATTATGTCTCTGCATCGTATTCGTACCAGGTTTTCATAATTAACAACATGTCACTACTAAAGATTCGTAATCGTTAAATAATCAAAATGGGGACATGGTGATATACGGTCAGCAAAGAAGCAGCAAAATATAGTTACCATTAGACGATATTATTCAATTAGAATGGGACGTTTCATAGCCAAGAGGTTTTACATTTTATCGAATAACTTATTCAGTGCAATACTGGTTAGCACCAGACGTTTTTGTTAAACTTAGGAAAGACGTCACTTAAAACAAAAAAAAAAGAAATCCTCATCTTCAGTAGTAGAACAATTGGTGGAGTAGGTGAGTATTTCTATAGGTCACCCACAAAGGTCAGTGTATGTTTATAATGACATGTTTACATTTCTATAATTATACTATGCGGCAGGTTATTTAATGTTGTCATCTGGTGTTTTGGATACGGACCTGGTGGATTCGACTGACCCGAATTTCACCATTACGAAAACAAGAACAACAATAACAACAAAAAAGGTACGGTACGGTACCGGTATCAGTCTTCCCAGGGGTTCGTTCGAGAATAGCTATAACACTACAGGGCCGATTATTTTTTGTTTTTCTTCAGTAGGCAGAAACGGGACGAATTTCCACATTTTGTAATACGAATTTCATTTATAGCAATGTAGTAAAATATATGATCTCGGCAGTTGGTTCTTGGAGTATTAAGGGGACATGGGCTGTTATTCTGGTCACCCTTCTTCCTTATGCTTACCCCCAATAGTGTTCAGATTTTATGACGTTCGGCCCATTAGTTTGGCGATTTTAATACCTTTTGCCCCATTTCGTCGTCAATGTTAAGACCTTTCGTGCCATTTAGGTGTCGATTTTTTCCTGGCGAGCGATAGCGAGCCTGTACTCTTAAGAGTAACCAGCCTTCGGCCGAGACATTTTTCTACCGAAAAATGTACACATTAATCTAGAAGGGGGATCTGATGGATGTTTTCTTTTAAGTTTGATGGAGGTCTAGGGAGGAAACTAAAACAAAAAATAATAAATAAATGAAAAAATCTACCAAAAAGTAAACGATCCCCCTTAACTGTTTGGAGTAGGATATTTATCAGATGTAATAATAACCAAAGTCATTCAAAAACTGTACAATATAGTTCATGTCCGATGCCTATATCGAGATAGTTTATCCATATATAATGAAGTAAACATGATGAGTAACTATAATACATTGATTGTCTCTAGTTTTTCTCTACTGGAATTCATATATTCCAATAGGCTAGTGTTCAGTAACGTTAGAAATTCAGAGAATATGCGAAATATATTGAAAATCCATCACTATATTTTTGAAGTTGTCATTTTATGTCATTCACCCTTTATACAAACTATGAGCTTCAACTATGGATAATTCAGTCGTAACAAGAAAATGAATGTCATTACCACCTAAATACAACTTTAAGTCATGGTATATTCAACTTTCTATAGGATGATTTGTTTCTAATGACCAAGAGAGGTAAAACAGTTGAAGCTGTAATGTTGGTACACGAGTTTTGACCATCGCTGTTCCTGTGATGTGGAGTTTCAAAAGACGGTCCAGTGTATATTATCAGAGGCCAGAGCAGGAATCATTGGCTTACTTTACCTACCTATACTGCACTATACTGTCATGGGCTGGTGGGAACGTCACACACACACACACACACACACTAACCCCTTCAGTACCGAGAACGTCCTTTTCGGTATATTCTGGAACTATTATATATTTTAGTAAGCTTAGGAAGGACCTCTAGCAATTGAAAGGCTTCCGACTACCTCATTTAATCCTTTTAGCTACCACAGATCCTTCCAAAGCTGAATAACATCGTGTAATAGTTGCCAGCATAGGATGAAAAGGACGTCACCGGTACTGAACGGGTTAAAAACAATATTCGATCATAATTATGTACCGGTACACGACTTAATTTCTTAACACACACACACACACACACACACACACACACACACACATGTACACACACACACACACACATACACACACACACACACACACACACACGCACATACCAACTCCGAGTGGTGGCACGTACTAGAGGAAACCGCAATTGTCACAACAGAGAGAAAGATATATATATATATATATATATATATATATATATATATATATATATATATATATATATATATATATATATATATATTTATATAGAGAGAGAGAAAGAGAGAGAGAGAGAGAGAGAGACAAGTGGGGGGGGGGGTAATATGGCGAACTTTGAATCCATACACTATACTATATGATCTGTCCTATTATTTCGACTAACATTGAATAACAGTATTTACCTTAAGAATAAAGCCTCATACTTCAAAGGTACCTCGAAAAATTGCATTAGCTGAAGTAGAATATGTCTTGTTTTATTCTGGCTAGCACTAGACGATATTATTAAGTTAGACAAAGGCCTCTCTTAGTCATAGTAAAACCAAAACATAGAGGTTACAATATTCCAATTGAGTGTGGTCGTTAAAATAGTGTACACAATCGGAAGAAATTTCACTTGAAAACAAAACAAAGCACAGGAAATATGGAGGTTGCGATTGGTAATTATGAAGCATCAGAAATGAACAGACTTCCAGAATAGAGAGGTGGAGAGAAAGAGACTTGATCTTTTATAATTGCCGAGGGAGTGTATTCCTAAGATACATCTCATGCTGAGACGATTTTTAGGTTTAAAACAAAATATATATATATATATATATATATATATAGAGTATATACAATAAAAACCCAGCCATTAAAATAAAGAGAAAGCATGTGGTATACATAACTTCTATTAATACACCCCGCAATAAAAGGTGTAAGCACAGGTGCTGTATGGTACAGCAGTTATTTTAGGCATTCTGCTCCAAATTCTTAGCTTGTATACAACCCTGATTATGTTTTGTGAATCCTGTCTCTGGGTAGACGGTGCTACTTAAGACAGAGATAATTATGACAGGGATAAAATAAGTAATTTCCGTGCAATACGTTAATCCAATTTAGTTCACCTTAATTATATAACGCTGCCAATTGCTTAACCCTTTTTAAACCGATGACGTCCTTTTCACTTTATGTTGGCTGCTATTAGACGATTTTATTCAGCTTAGGAAGGACGGTTACCAATTAAATAGCTACAGACTATCTCAAGTAATCCTTTTAGCTACCGTATAATTATCTTTCTTAAGATACCGGTACATACAATCGTCTAAATGTAACTGCACTAACAACAAAATACGTCACCTGTACAGAAGGGCAGAAACGTCAATGATTCAACCGAATATGGTACCAATTTCTGTGATCAAAGTAACACCTGAAAATTATTGGACTTTCCTACTCTTTCTCATGTCCGAGTGTATTGTTCAAGTGTACATTATAACCTATCACTTATAATTGTGCCGGTCCATATACAGTATATGTAGCAGAGGAAGTAACTAAGACTTAGTTTATTTATTAACTAAGTACCGTATAATTATAGACTATTATGCCTGTTTGTTAACGAGGGGCCGATACTTAAGGCTATCCCTCAACATCATCGCATCGCATCGCATGTATAACATATAGCAAGTGATATTTACGAGGGCCGATACTTAAGGCTATCCCTCAACATCATCGCATCGCATCGCATGTATAACATATAGCAAGTGATATTTACGAGGGCCGATACTTAAGGCTATCCCTCAACATCATCGCATCGCATCGCATGTATAACATATAGCAAGTGATATTTACGAGGGCCGATACTTAAGGCTATCCCTCAACATCATCGCATCGCATCGCATGTATAACATATAGCAAGTGATATTTACGAGGGCCGATACTTAAGGCTATCCCTCAACATCATCGCATCGCATCGCATGTATAACATATAGCAAGTGATATTTACGAGGGCCGATACTTAAGGCTATCCCTCAACATCATCGCATCGCATCGCATGTATAACATATAGCAAGTGATATTTACGAGGGCCGATACTTAAGGCTATCCCTCAACATCATCGCATCGCATCGCATGTATAACATATAGCAAGTGATATTTTGCATTTCACAATGCACAAGTTAAGGATAATTTTAACTTATCTATTTTTATGATCGGAAAGTGAAATTGCAAAACATTATTACTAGACAAATCAGAGATTATCGATTGCGGTATCTTTAGTGTTTAGTTCATTTGTTTATCATATCGTTGTTAGCCTAAATGTTATATAACATATAATATAAGTTATGATGCTATTGATTGCTTAAATTTAATGTTGGTAATTCCTTCACATTCGATTATTCAAATTACACACGAGGGTATACCTGTAAGACCATCCGTAAGCCTTTTCACTTCCATGAAGCAAAACCTTTTTTTGTCAACTGAATAGTAAACTTATGGAATGGCCTACCTAACAATAATATAGATTGCAACACTGTTTAAACCTTAAAACATCACATTGGCAAATATCCGACTGCGTTTACAGATGAATAACAGGACATGCCCACATCCACATTACCTTACTGTTTAGAATACAATATCTGATATAGCCTAGTAAGCTATATATATATATATATATATATATATATATATATATATATATATATATATATATATATATATATATATATATTATATATATATAAATATATATATATATATATATATATATATATATATATATATTCGGAATATATACTGTATATATATATATATATATATATATATACCGGTATATATATATATATGATAATATATATATATATATATATTTATATATATACTGTATATATATATATATATATATATATATTTTATTTTTTATTTTTTTGTCGAGTATCATGTCAGTTTTTTCATTCTGTATGGACAAGATAAATCCTGTCTTTTCTAAGCCATCTTCTGTCTCCTGCATAATCGTTTAGATGGTTTAGATACAAGCAGCCTCGTAAGGATCGGTAGATATGTTGTTGTTTGTTTTCCTTTGTACTCCTTCGTACATTGGTAAAACTGTACAAACAGCGTTAAATATTGAATATCGAAGACATTTAGTGAATAAAAAACATCAGTTAGGCTTCCAGTTTAGATATCAATACATAGGTTTTCAACGGCAGAAATCGGTAACTACTGATGATCTTCTTGCTTATCTTACCAACTCATGGTCATCCTCCTTTCGGGACTTCGTTGAGACTTTTTCTATTGCGCTAGACATATTTAAAGCCTTCGATAGAGTGTGGCACAAATCTCTAATTTTTAATCTACCCTCCTTTGGATTCTATCTATCTATTTGTGCCTTTGTTTCTAATTTTCTTTCTGATCGCTCTATAGCTGCAGTTGTGGACGGCCACCGTTCACTTACTCAACCTATCAACTCTGGCATTCCTCAAGGTTCTGTCCTGTCTCCAATTATATTTATAATATTAATTAATGATCCCAACTGTACCTCTAGTCCTATCCACTCATATGTCGATGACTCTACCGTACACTATTTAATTATTTGTTTACAAAAACCCAGCATGAAATAACTCCAAAACTCACATAACTGGGCCATGGCGCGCCAATCTTCTGATTTGTCATTTATTTCTGATTGGAGCAGAGAAAATCTTCTTAGTTTCAATGCTTCCAAGACCCAATTTCTCCCTCTGTCTACCTATCGCAATCTTCCGCTAGACTATCAACAACACACAAATCAACCCTTTATCTTCTCTCAATATTCTAAGCGTATCTTTTTCATCCGACCTTTCTTGGAAAGATCATATTACCACTCTTGCTAACACAGCTTCACACAAGTTAGGTGTGCTCAACCGTCTCTGTGGGTCACCCCTGCACAGCTTCTTGTTCTGTATTGGGGCAGTGCGCCCATGTATTGAGTATTGTTTGCATGTTTGGGGAAGTTCTACCAATACCGCAATTCTCGAAAGAATAGACTCCAAAGCATTTCGCCTCATCCACTTACTAGTTCCCTACAATTTCTTTCTTCATGCCGCAATGTTGCATCTCTTTCACTCTTCTATTGCTAGTACATCAATCTCTCTTCTTCGGTGCTTTCTCAGTTAATACCCCCTCCCTTGCGGCGAGTGCGAGGCACCCGCCTTTTAAAACAGTCCCACTCCTATTTTGTCCAGCTCTTCAACCCAAGAATTAGCAAAGCTTCTCACTCTTTCTTCTACTCAACAAGTGAACTCTGGAACTTTCTCCCTCAATCAATCTTTCCTTCAGCCTATGACTTAGACTGCTTAAAACTTCGTGTATCCAGGTATTTTGACCCCAACGTCCCTTGAATTTGGCTCTGTTACTCCTTGATACCTTTTGATACCTTTTGATGTGTTCAAAAGGTATCAAAAGGTATCAAGGAGTAACACATACTTGGGGGAGACACTCGTTACAGGCAACCAGCCATTTGTCTCCTCCATACACATAGAACAAAAATATCAGCATGAATATATTCCATTTTTGAATATCCATACCAATCTACGGCTTAAATTCTCTCGGTTAATAATTTGACTGCAATTAATCTTTCCAATTTTAATAAAACCCTCTGAAGATAACCAACATATTCTGGAATGAAGTGTTGACTGTTTGAAATGTATAAGTACAAAACGAACCAAAGGCAATATTACTCAACGTTACTACTGTAAAATTCATCAACTTACGGTATATAAACTACCATGTCTCATATTATTGTCGACTTACGGTATATAAACTACCATGTCTCATATTATTGTCGACTTACGGTATATAAACTACCATGTCTCATATTATTGTCGACTTACGGTATATAAACTACCATGTCTCATATTATTGTCGACTTACGGTATATAAACTACCATGTCTCATATTATTGTCGACTTACGGTATATAAACTACCATGTCTCATATTATTGTCGACTTACGGTATATAAACTACCATGTCTCATATTATTGTCGACTTACGGTATATAAACTACCATGTCTCATATTATTGTCGACTTACGGTATATAAACTACCATGTCTCATATTATTGTCGACTTACGGAATATAAACTACCATGTCTCATATTATTGTCGACTTACGGTATATAAACTACCATGTCTCATATTATTGTCGACTTACGGTATATAAACTACCATGTCTCATATTATTGTCAACTTTCCATAATTAACTATACGTGCTGTTACGAAATATTCATAATAGCCGAGTAGTCAAGATGGAGACATGGGAATGTACCGTCATCTGGAAAACAAAATTAATTTTTTCATTTTAATTTAAAAATGTAAAAACTATCAACGATAATTCCAAGCCTAACCTTTCCTTTATTATAATTTACTTGAGTTGGCAGTATTTTCAAATCTACTGTAATAAATGTGTGGTCTGGCCCATCAAGGTTGAACTGGCACTGTGTGAGATCTACTCGATATATACTATATATATATATACTATATATATATATATCATATATATCTCACAAATACACGTGATCTAAAACTGTTTATATACTCCCAGTCGGACTCGAACCACCGACATTCAGAACGAGCGTCCAAGCTTATAATCCACTACACCACAGCGTGATAAAGGAATCTTAACCGTTTCCTATTTTTATTAAGGAGAACGGAAACCAAACTTGGAGAATGTATTTCAATTCATGCACACGTCGCAAGATCCTATTCCAAAATAACATACAGGGATTTTTACAAGATTCCCCACGCAACTCGAAATACATTCTCCAATTGGATTTCCCTTTTCCTTAATATATATAGGAAAAGGTTAAGATTCCTTTATCACACTGTCGTGTAGTGGAATAAAAGATTGGACACACGTTCTGAATGTCGGAGGTTCGAGTCCGGCTGGGAGTATTTAATATTTATATACCGGTATATATATATATATATATGCTTTACCCCGGTTATCAACTGAAAGCGTCATATTATTGTATGTGTGAACTAGACTGGTGTGGTGGTAGTGGTGTTGTGTGAACTAGACTGGTGTGGTGGTAGTGGTGTTGTGTGAACTAGACTGTGGTGGTAGTGGTGTTGTGTGACTGGTGGTGTGGTAGTGGTGTTGTGTGAACTAGACTGGTGTGGTAGTGGTGTTGTGTGAACTAGACTGGTGTGGTGGTAGTGGTGTTGTGTGAACTAGACTGGTGTGGTGGTAGTGGTGTTGTGTGAACTAGACTGGTGTGGTGGTAGTGGTGTTGTGTGTGAACTAGACTGGTGTGGTGGTAGTGGTGTTGTGTGAACTAGACTGGTGTGGTGGTGTTGTGTGAACTAGACTGGTGTGGTGGTAGTGGTGTTGTGTGAACTAGGCTGGTGTGGTGGTATTGGTGTTGTGTGAAGTAGACTGTGTGGTGGTAGTGGTGTTGTGTGAACTAGACTGGTGTGGTGGTAGTGGTGTTGTGTGAACTAGACTGGTGTGGTGGTAGTGGTGTTGTGTGAACTAGACTGGTGTGGTGGTAGTGGTGTTGTGTGAACTAGACTGGTGTGGTGGTAGTGGTGTTGTGTGAACTAGACTGGTGTGGTGGTAGTGGTGTTGTGTGAACTAGACTGGTGTTTTGGTAGTGGTGTTGTGTGAACTAGGCTGGTGTGGTGGTAGTGGTGTTGTGTGAACTAGACTGGTGTGGTGGTAGTGGTGTTGTGTGAACTAGACTGGTGTGGTGGTAGTGGTGTTGTGTGAACTAGGCTGGTGTGGTGGTAGTGGTGTTGTGTGAACTAGACTGGTGTGGTGGTAGTGGTGTTGTGTGAACTAGACTGGTGTTTTGGTAGTGGTGTTGTGTGAACTAGGCTGGTGTGGTGGTAGTGGTGTTGTGTGTGAACTAGACTGGTGTGGTGGTAGTGGTGTTGTGTGAACTAGACTGGTGTGGTGGTAGTGGTGTTGTGTGAACTAGACTGGTGTGGTGGTAGTGGTGTTGTGTGAACTAGACTGGTGTTTTGGTAGTGGTGTTGTGTGAACTAGACTGGTGTGGTGGTAGTGGTGTTGTGTGAACTAGACTGGTGTGGTGGTAGTGGTGTTGTGTGAACTAGACTGGTGTGGTGGTAGTGGTGTTGTGTGAACTAGACTGGTGTGGTGGTAGTGGTGTTGTGTGAACTAGACTGGTGTGGTGGTAGTGGTGTTGTGTGAACTAGACTGGTGTGGTGGTAGTCGTGTTGTGTGAACTAGGCTGGTGTGGTGGTAGTGGTGTTGTGTGAACTAGACTGATGTGGTGGTAGTGGTGTTGTGTGAACTAGACTGGTGTTTTGGTAGTGGTGTTGTGTGAACTAGACTGGTGTGGTGGTAGTGGTGTTGTGTGAACTAGACTGGTGTGGTGGTAGTGGTGTTGTGTGAACTAGACTGGTGTGGTGGTAGTGGTGTTGTGTGAACTAGACTGGTGTGGTGGTAGTGGTGTTGTGTGAACTAGACTGGTGTTTTGGTAGTGGTGTTGTGTGAACTAGGCTGGTGTGGTGGTAGTGGTGTTGTGTGAACTAGACTGGTGTTTTGGTAGTGGTGTTGTGTGAACTAGGCTGGTGTGGTGGTGGTAGTGGTGTTGTGTGAACTAGACTGGTGTGGTGGTAGTGGTGTTGTGTGAACTAGACTGGTGTGGTGGTAGTGGTGTTGTGTGAACTAGACTGGTGTGGTGGTAGTGGTATTGTGTGAACTAGACTGGTGTGGTGGTAGTGGTGTTGTGTGAACTAGGCTGGTGTGGTGGTAGTGGTGTTGTGTGAACTAGACTGGTGTGGTGGTAGTGGTGTTGTGTGAACTAGACTGGTGTGGTGGTAGTGGTGTTGTGTGAACTAGACTGGTGTGGTGGTAGTGGTGTTGTGTGAACTAGACTGGTGTGGTGGTAGTGGTGTTGTGTGAACTAGACTGGTGTGGTGGTAGTGGTGTTGTGTGAACTAGACTGGTGTGGTGGTAGTGGTGTTGTGTGAACTAGACTGGTGTGGTGGTAGTGGTGTTGTGTGAACTAGACTGGTGTGGTGGTAGTGGTGTTGTGTGTGAACTAGACTGGTGTGGTGGTAGTAGTGGTGTTGTGTGAACTAGACTGGTGTGGTGGTAGTGGTGTTGTGTGAACTAGACTGGTGTGGTGGTAGTGGTGTTGTGAACTAGACTGGTGTGGTGGTAGTGGTGTTGTGTGAACTAGACTGGTGTGGTGGTAGTGGTGTTGTGTGAACTAGACTGGTGTGGTGGTAGTGGTGTTGTGTGAACTAGACTGGTGTGGTGGTAGTGGTATAGTGTGAACTAGACAAGTGTGGTGGTAGTGGTGTTGTGTGAACTAGACTGGTGTGGTGGTAGTGGTGTTGTGTGAACTAGACTGGTGTGGTGGTGGTGGTGGTGTGTGAACTAAACTGGTGTAGTGGTAGTGGTGTTGTGTGAACTAGACTGGTGTGGTGGTAGTGGTGTTGTGTGAACTAGACTGGTGTGGTGGTAGTGGTGTTGTGTGAACTGGAATGGTGTTTTGGTAGTGGTGTTGTGTGAACTAGGCTGGTGTGGTGGTAGTGGTGTTGTGTGAACTAGACTGGTGTGGTGGTAGTGGTGTTGTGTGAACTAGGCTGGTGTGGTGGTAGTGGTGTTGTGTGAACTAAACTGGTGTAGTGGTAGTGGTGTTGTGTGAACTAGACTGGTGTGGTGGTAGTGGTGTTGTGTGAACTAGACTGGTGTGTTGGTAGTGGTGTTGTGTGAACTGGACTGGTGTTTTGGTAGTGGTGTTGTGTGAACTAGGCTGGTGTTGTGGTAGTGGTGTTGTGTGAACTAGACTGGTGTGGTGGTAGTGGTGGTGTTCGAAATAGACTGGTGTGGTGATAGTAGTGGTGTGTGAACTAGACTGGTGTGGCGGTGTGTGAATCTGACTGGTGTGGTGTGTGAACTAGACTGATGTGGCGGTGTGTGAATCTGACTGGTGTGGTGTGAACTAGACTGATGTGGCGGTGTGTGAATCTGACTGGTGTGGTGTGAACTAGACTGGTGTGGCGGTGTATGAGTCTGACTGGTGTGGTGTGAACTAGACTGGTGTGGCGGTGTGTGAATCTGACTGGTGTGGTGTGAACTAGACTGGTGTGGCGGTGTGTGAATCTGACTGGTGTTGTGTGAACTAGACTGGTGTGGTGGTGTGTGAATCTGACTGGTGTGGTGTGAACTAGACTGGTGTGGCGGTGTGTGAATCTGACTGGGGTTGTGTGAACTAGACTGGTGTGGCGGTGTGTGAATCTGACTGGTGTTGTGTGAACTAGACTGGTGTGGCGGTGTGTGAATCTGACTGGTGTGGTGTGAACTAGACTGGTGTGGCGGTGTGTGAATCTGACTGATGTTGTGTGAACTAGACTGGTGTGGCGGTGTGTGAACTAGACTGGTGTGGCGGTAGTAGTGTGGTGTGAACTAGACTGGTGTGGCGGTGTGTGAATCTGACTGGTGTTGTGTGAACTAGACTGGTGTGGCGGTGAGTGAATATGACTGGTGTTGTGTGAACTAGACTGGTGTGGCGGTGTGTGAGTATGACTGGTGTGGTGGTAGTGGGGGTGTGTGAACTAGACTGGTGTGGCGGTGTGTGAATATGACTTGTGTTGTGTGAACTAGACTGGTGTGGCGGTGTGTGAATATGACTGGTGTGGTGGTAGTGGTGGTGTTGTGTGAACGAGACTGGTGTGGCGGTGTGTGAATCTGACTGGTGTGTCGGTAGTGGTGGTGTGGTGATGATATCGGCGGAAGAGATCGGCTTTATGGTTCCCACGAGGCCCCGACCTCAAAGGCCGCCTGGCTTCCTTCCTGCACTAGCGTTGAAATTCCCCGGTCCCTAACCTCTCTTCCTTTGCCTTACACTTCCCACGTCCGCTGGCCTCATGACTTTGTTCTATCCTTCTCATACCTTACACTTATATCCTTGTCTCACACCTTACCGTACTATCCTCACATGTTACAGTTATACATCATCGTAATACTTCACTCTCCGTATACCTATTTTTTTTCTAAATTCACACCTGCGTTAACTATTCTATCCAACTATCCTCATGGGTTTTGTCAATCCTCATATCTCACAAGTGTGCCATATCCTCTTTTAATTTATTCTACCCATAGATTACAACGAGTTTATCCAAAATGTATCGTCTTTACTCTATCCTCACACCTTACTCCAAATAGGCATATGTTGATAATACTTCACTTCCATCCTAATACCATACAAGTATGTCCGATCCCCAAGAGCTAATGATATCCTGTTTACATTATTGTCTTATCCTTACACTTCACTCCATCTTCACACCTCATATGTATATCCACTCCTCGGTTTATATTCTCATCTCATCTAATCTATTTTGTTCTCGCGAGTTTATTCTATCCTAATGAACCGCAATTCTCTCCTATTCTCTTAAGTTTATTACCTACTTACACATCACAAATCTATGTTTTAACACCTCACGCGTTTATAGTATCTAGGCACACGTCCCCATAATACATTTATGTTAACACCTCACGCGTTTATAGTATCTAGGCACACGTCCCCATAATACATTTATGTTAACACCTCACGCGTTTATAGTATCTAGGCACACGTCCCCATAATACATTTATGTTAACAACTTTATTTATGTATCACAAGTATATGCCTAACGATTCACACCTTAAATGTTTCTTGTAACGGTTTACATTTCATGATACTTAAGCATCACAAATGTATTATATCATCTCGATATAATGCTAATGCTTCATGCATTACTATCGTTTGTACAACGTCCGTAGAGTTTTGCAACCTTCACGTATACAGTATCAAGCTATATTTATTCTCTCTAATTATTTATAAGATCTCACTCTTCGCAATTTTCTTCCAGCTTCACACACAAGTATATAGTTATTTACTTGACTAAGCTGCATAACATAATGTTGGTAGCTATGATCAAATTAAATTGGCCAAAAGTCAATATAAATCACGCTATCGTAGTAAAGGAGTTAAAAATGTTCTCTATAATTTCCTCAGACAGTTATCTCTTCGACATATCTAACTTTTCCTAACACCTAGGTAATGTATCACTAGGGCCACTCTAACTAATGCCTTACATCTTTTGAAGATAATTCCTGGTTGCTTATTAATCTGATACTCATTTTGAGACATCTCACATATCTGTAATATTTGTCTACACCCTAGTAACTGTGTATTAACAACACTTCACGCAGCTGTACTGAAGATCTTAAGCTATTTTTCATTATAATAATTTCCAGCGATTCTGTTTTATCTTGTGTCTATTCTATAGTAATTTTTGAGTATTATAATATGTAATAACAGCACAACATCATTCTATTACAATATTATAACATTTCATCAAGAGCTTTTTAAAGTATACCGGTAATTATAATAGGGATATTACCGATAGTGTAGTTTAATTCAATATCAATTATAATACCTAAATTTTTGCCTGCCAGCTGCCTGAGATCATATATAAAATCTTTATAGTTCATTAATGGTTCCTTACACTCCATGGATCAGTTCCTTAAAATCATATATTCCTAACTGACCAAAACTGACTTACGACACTATACTGTATTTCTACATCACTTTACTTTGTTTATAAAGCTTCAGTACCGTATTTGATCCGCTCATCTTATTGAGTTTATTTTGCACCTTTGTTCGTTTACTTTCCTCATGCGCTATAATTCATTACAGTGTATTTTCACTAGCTATTCACATTTCCGATTTCTGCCTTTTAATTTTACTTGCTTAATTGTTGTGCCGATGCTTCAAGAATTCCATTAAATGTTATGCCTAATACATTTATATTGCCTCACACTATTATTTCGTATTGTTCTTAATTTATCAGCCACAGATAATTATATTTTGTTCATTATTGATCTTCACTGTGCCAACTTTTTCTTCGTACTACGAATTTTAACAAGTCTACCTTTTGCTATATTAAGGTTGTGTCTTTTTATTTTTAACGTACTACCTTTCAACTTATTTATTTGCCCCATATAACTATTTTATTTGTATGCCTCGCTTACCGTTACTATGTCACTATAATGTTTCGTATATAAAGATAAAATAAACCCGGTTACCCCAACGTAGCTTACTGAGGATCTACCGTGGCCAGCAACAGTACGTCATGACTTGCCTAGGTAATCCAAATGATATCCTTATTTTTTTGCAGACATTTTCGCACTCAGAAGTGACTAAGGTACTATAATTTAAAACTTACCCAATAGCAGTCACTCAATTTAACGTTCTTGTCAATTAAGTTTGATTAAATAAGAATATATTGAAGTAAATTAAGTTAGGTTGGTTTACGATGTTAAATAATCTAGGATAGGTAAGTTAAGTTAGATAATAAAGGTGGGTTATAAAAAGTTATATTGGCATGCTAACATCTTCCCAACTCGCAGCATTTCAGTTCTTTTAGTTGCAAATTCTACCTCTTTTCGAACTCACTACTTTACCCCACACCACTAATTTACTTCAGTTCTTTAAGTTACGAATTATAATTGTTTTCCAACTCACTACTCTGCCTGACAACACTACTACTCCCAACTCATTCCTTCCTCCCTCACGTCTAGCCACTTCACCTCATTTTAGACTCACGTTCGGCCAATTTACCTTAGCTCTCTCTTCACGCTTCACCAATCTACTCCATCACTTCCCTACGCCACTGCCATGTTCCCTCGCTTCCCTTACACACACCCTCTCCCTCTTTCTATTAATTTTGTCAAGGACCCCTCTGCTCTCTCAAAGTTACTATATTTCCCTGATTCAATATTGTAGTTTGGATTGTGTTATACAATTTGAGGTGGAAGAGGGCAGTTGCGAGTTTTAGTTTTTGTTTCAAGAAATATTTTATATTCGAGACTATGGATAGCGAGTGTACCCTAAGTTCTTCCATGCCTGAACTGAAAAGGGAGAATATGAACATTCAATCAACCTAATATATATTCCTGAGACATGAAACAAGTTTAATGCATTTTTGATGTACTAGTCCCAAAAGTAGCTCAATGTCTGAACTGGGTCCTCAGGTGATTGGTTACTTACGTGAGTGTGGTGTGTGAGATGGGTCGGGTGGTGTGTGGGGGCGGGCTGGGTAGTCCTCATGTGGAGCAATACCACACACCCCAACACCACTCACTCTTACCGGTAGCTGGGGACAGTATTCGCAAAGACTTGAAGCTACTCCCATTAGCGTGAGATGGAACATTTTTCTCTAAATTATTAATTTAGAAAATAAAAATGTAAAATTTGGCTTTACATTTTCATATACCAAATTAATTTTGTACTAAGAAGACATTATTTCTACACATAAATAGGAGTAGCTATGGTCTCTACCAAGCTTCCCCACACCGACACTGCCCGGCCACTCATGTGTCGCGGAACCGGCAAGTGGTACAAAAGGCGACGGAGCGGGTCTTGTCAAATTGCCAACAGCCACACAACGAAACGGGTAGTAATGGAAGGGGGAGGGGGGGGGGGGATCGGCAGCTGTGTGATGATGCAAACTTGGAGAAATCTTTTCAGTTGCCCTCCGAGTTTGGTCTTGTAGAATTCCATTCTGTTCTTCTTCACCAGATCTTGCATAACATTCTCTTGCTTTCTTCTATTTCTTGATTATTGCCGAATGATGAGAAGGGAGAGGATTAGAAGACTTTTGGAAGAGAGGTGCCTCACGGGCGGGGACAGGCGTGCACACAGACGGAGCAGACCCTCACTTCTGGGAGTCTGGGGCACGACTGCGGCTGCGGGCGCCGCGCCGCGCCTGGCCCGCCCCGCTGCACCACCGCCATCTGCCCGCCACTGCCGCACTCAACCGTTACGTGGTCACCCGCACCCACCAGACGCCGCCCCGCCAGCAAGCACGCCGCCGCCACCACCGCCGCCAAATGCCCCGAGACCCCTAAACCCCGGCCCGACACACCCGCCACTTTATTTTATCCAACCTTGTTTTAACTACTACATTGAGTATAAACGCGTTTCGTTGGGTAAATTCATGAAACACGTGAAATACCACTTAGCTGTTCTTTTGATCTATTGTTATATTTAATTTATATAATGTACAGTAGACACGAAATAGATAGTAGTATACTAGACCAAATCAGTTAAGCTAGATTTGGTTAGGTAGAGTGATGTAGGTGTTGCCATATGTACTGTACAATTACATGCATAGGTAGCTGGTACAGTACAGAAACGTACATTACTATGTGGATAATTTGAGACCGTGCACATTGAGGGCATACGCTGACTTGGATCATATGTCTCAAGGGAATGTCTCAAACTATTTCATTAGTGTCAGAATCGTTAATTATAAATTATATCAACAATCACTACAGGCGATTGTAGAATTAGTATAAAATGGGTTGCATAATATAAACTCTCTCTCGTCCCCTCCGGCCCCTAGTCACCACCAGTAACTGTCTATTGGAATAATAATGATCAATTCTTTTACAGTTTCCATCATTGGGCGTATACCTGGCATTGCATATTCTCTTGAACTTCCAATTAATGATATTGTTTATAATGACAATGGGCATGTGATCTATTCCATTTTGTGAACTGCACCCTGTGCAACGTGTACAACACCAGAGGACAGCCAGAAGGTACGCAACAGGGGGCTATACATATGAAGAGGGAAGACTAGACTTAGGCTAGCTAGATCCACCACCACCACCAACACTCCATACATAACTCTACCACCACCACCAACACTCCATACATAACTCTACCACCACCACCACCAACAATCCATACATAACTCTACCACCACCACCAACACTCCATACATAACTCTACCACCACCACCACCACCAACACTCCATACATAACTCTACCACCACCACCATCATTATCACCACCACCACCACTCCATATATAACTCTACCAGCACCCCAATCTTTACCACCACCAACACTTAATACATAACTCTACCACCACCACCATCATTATCACCACCACCACCAACACTCCATACATAACTCTACCACCACCACCAACACTCCTTACATAACTCTACCACCACCACCATCATTATCACCACCACCACCAACACTCCATTCATAACTCTACCACCACCACCACCAACAATCCATACATAACTCTACCACCACCACCATCATTATCACCACCACCACCAACACTCCATACATAACTCTACCACCACCACCAACACTCCTTACATAACTCTACCACCACCACCATCATTATCACCACCACCACCAACACTCCATACATAACTCTACCACCACCACCAACACTCCTTACATAACTCTACCACCACCACCATCATTATCACCACCACCACCACTCCATACATAACTCTACCACCACCCCAATCATTACCACCACCAACACTTCATACATAACTCTACCACCACCACCATCATTATCACCACCACCACCACCACTCCATACATAACTCTACCACCACCACCATCATTATCACCACCACCAACACTCCATACATAACTCTACCACCACCACCATCATTATCACCACCACCACCAACACTCCATACATAACTCTACCACCACCACCATCATTATCACCACCACCAACACTTCATACATAACTCTACCACCACCACCGTCATTATCACCACCACCAACACTCCATACATAACTCTACCACCACCACCAACACTCCATACATAACTCTACCACCAACACTCCATACATAACTCTACCACCACCACCATCATTATCACCACCACCAACACTTCATACATAACTCTACCACCACCACCATCATTATCACCACCACCAACACTCCATACATAACTCTACCACCACCACCAACACTCCATACATAACTCTACCACCACCACCAACACTCCATACATAACTCTACCACCACCACCAACACTCCATACATAACTCTACCACCACCACCATCATTATCACCACCACCAACACTTCATACATAACTCTACCACCACCACCATCATTATCACCACCACCAACACTTCATACATAACTCTACCACCACCACCATCATTATCACCACCACCAACACTCCATATATAACTCTACCACCACTACCAACACTCCATACATAACTCTACCACCACCACCATCATTATCACCACCACCACCACTCCATACATAACTCTACCACCACCACCACCACCAACACTCCATATATAACTCTACCACCACCAACACTCCATACATAACTCTACCACCACCACCATCATTATCACCACTACCACCACTCCATACATAACTCTACCACCACCACCACCATTATCACCACCACCAACACTCCATATATAACTCTACCACCACCACCATCATTACCAACACTCCATACATACCTCTACCACCACCACCACCACCACTCCATCCATAACTCTACCACCACCACCATCATTATCACCACCACCACCACTCCATACATAACTCTACCACCACCCCAATCATTACCACCACCAACACTCCATATATAACTCTACCACCACCATCATTATCACCACCACCAACACTCCATACCTAACTTTACCACCACCACCACCATTATCACCACCACCAACACTCCATATATAACTCTACCACCACCATCACCACCACCAACACTCCATACATAACTCTACCACCACCACCATCATTATCACCACCACCACCACTCCATACATAACTCTACCACCACCCCAATCATTACCACCACCAACACTCCATACATAACTCTACCACCACCACCATCATTATCACCACCACCACCACTCCATACATAACTCTACCACCACCACCATCATTACCACCACCAACACTCCATACATAACTCTACCACCACCACCATCATTATCACCACCACCACCACCACTCCATACATAACTCTACCACCACCCCAATCTTTACCACCACCAACACTTAATACATAACTCTACCACCACCACCATCATTACCACCACCACCACTCCATACATAACTCTACCACCACCCCAATCTTTACCACCACCAACACTTAATACATAACTCTACCACCACCACCATCATTATCACCACCACCACCAACACTCCATACATAACTCTACCACCACCACCAACACTCCTTACATAACTCTACCACCACCACCATCATTATCACCACCACCACCACTCCATACATAACTCTACCACCACCCCAATCATTACCACCACCAACACTTCATACATAACTCTACCACCACCACCATCATTATCACCACCACCACCACTCCATACATAACTCTACCACCACCCCAATCATTACCACCACCAACACTTCATACATAACTCTACCACCACCATCATTATCACCACCACCAACACTCCATACATAACTCTACCACCACCACCAACACTCCATACATAACTCTACCATCACCACCATCATTATCACCACCACCAACACTTCATACATAACTCTACCACCACCACCATCATTATCACCACCACCAACATTCCATATATAACTCTACCACCACCACCAACACTCCATACATAACTCTACCACCACCACCATCATTATCACCACCACCACCACTCCATACATAACTCTACCACCACCACCACCACCACCACCAACTCCATATATAACTCTACCACCACCACCACCATCAACACTCCATATATAACTCTACCACCACCACCACCACCATAACCACCACCACCACCAACACTCCATATATAACTCTACCACCACCAACACTCCATACATAACTCTACCACCACCACCATCATTATCACCACTACCACCACTCCATACATAACTCTACCACCACCACCACCATTATCACCACCACCAACACTCCATATATAACTCTACCACCACCACCATCATTACCAACAGTCCATACATACCTCTACCACCACCAGCACCACCACTCCATACATAACTCTACCACCACCACCATCATTATCACCACCACCACCACTCCATACATAATTCTACCACCACCCCAATCATTATCACCACCAACACTCCATACATAACTCTACCACCACCATCATTATCACCACCACCAACACTCCATACCTAACTTTATCACCACCACCACCATTATCACCACCACCAACACTCCATATATAACTCTACCACCACCATCACCACCACCAACACTCCATACATAACTCTACCACCACCACCATCATTATCACCACCAGCCACCACTCCATACATAACTCTACCACCACCACCATCATTACCTCCACCAACACTCCATACATAACTCTACCACCACCACCATCATTATCACCACCACCACCACTCCATACATAACTCTACCACCACCACCATCATTATCACCACCACCAACACTCCATACATAACTCTACCACCACCACCATCATTATCACCACCACCAACATTCCATACATAACTCTACCACCACCACCATCATTACCAACACTCCATACATAACTCTACCACCGTGGTACCACCATCATTACCACCACCAATACTCCATACATAACTCTACCACCACCACCATCATTTTCACCACCACCAACACTCCATCCATAACTCTACCACCACCCCAATCATTACCACCACCAACATCATTATCACCACCACCACCACTCCATACATACCTCTACCACCACCACTACCCTACATCTCTCATGGCCACTTTCCCCACCCACAACGCCACTTCATACATCCCTGTACCCCTACTACCACAAACCTTTCCCTACTCACCATACCACTCCATACATACCTCTACCACCACCACTACCTCCATCCCCACACCACACCACACCTCTCACGCCCATCTTGCCTTACTCAATGCATCTCTCTATCACCACCATAACCCACAACTTTCATTCCCACTTCCCCACACACCACATCTCTTCCTACATATCTCTAACACCAGCCACCCGAAACACCCACCTTCTCTAACTGGCCCATCACATCTACCACCGCCAGTATCTCAAAGATCACAACCACCACATCTTCTGTCTCCACCATCATGTAACACCATACATATTACAACTACCATTACCACCCCATACACCTACCTGTCACACCACTACTACCACCACCATCACCATACATCCCTCAACTACCATTACCACTCCATACACATACCTGTCACACCACTACTACCACCACCATCACCATACATCCCTCAACTACCATTACCACTCCATACACATACCTGTCACACCACTACTACCACCACCATCACCATACATCCCTCAACTACCATTACCACTCCATACACATACCTGTCACACCACTACTACCACCACCATCACCATACATCCCTCAACTACCATTACCACTCCATACACATACCTGTCACACCAGTACTACCACCACCATCACCATACATCCCTCAACTACCATTACCACTCCATACACATACCTGTCACACCACTACTACCACCACCATCACCATACATCCCTCAACTACCATTACCACTCCATACACATACCTGTCACACCACTACTACCACCGCCATCACACCTCACCATACATCCCTTTACTATTACTAGATCAATTATTGTTGGATGTATCACATCACACTTTTTAAAACTGATCTACTTCAAATGTATATGTAATGTATATAATTTGATTTATATTACGAAATTAAGTTATTGAATTGAATTTAATTACTGCCCACCCTCCATGCTTTAGTTAGGACGGAATTTCAACGCCCTGGTAGTGATCCAACGCCTTCCCCCACCTAGCTAATCAAACTCTTTTACTACACAGACATACTGTTGCTACTACCAGCATACCACCAACGCTACTTTAACATACCACCATAAATACACACCATTCCGTTCACTAGTACTCCTTTGCAAATTGCATTTGCTTACCATCATTGCTTTTTTTCCACATGCCTATACTCCTCACCACCCAATTACAGTTACAATATATTACTATAGGTAGCGCTAACGAACTTGACAATAATCTTGATCTATGACGTATCTGTAACTCAAAAGGGTCTAGAGCAAACTGGCTGTAAATATCCACACCGATGTCCTGGTGGACTCTCCCCATATGATAAAAACGTCCACCAGATTGCTTTTATTAATTTCGAGTTATAAACAGTTAAGGGGTCAATATTATTGTCAAGTTCGCTGGCGCTACTTATAGAACTGTACATCCGTATATCATCTATTGAATTCAGATTAACCAAGTACTTTGATTGTCACATTCACCTCTCTCCCTCAATCTATTTTCCCCTCATCCTATTACCTAAACTGCTTCATGCTCCGTGGGTCCATATATTTTTATTTTAACGTACCTTGAATATGGCTCTTTATCACTCATTCAACTTTGGGGGAGACACAGTCATGTTAGAGGCCCCTTTATCTTTTATCTCCTACATACACATAGCAAATAACATCACTACTACACTAACATACCATCACCACTACAGTAGGGGAGGTGTGGTGGAGTGGTCTTTTATCTCCTACATACACACAGTAAATAACATCACTACTACACTAACATACCATCACCACTACAGTAGGGGAGGTGTGGTGGAGTGGTCTTTTATCTCCTACATACACATAGCAAATAACATCACTACTACACTAACATACCATCACCACTACAGTAGGGGAGGTGTGGTGGAGTGGTCGTGTCACTGGACTGGTAATCCAATGGACCCGGGTTCGAATCCCGATATGTCAATGGGAAGATATTATTGGGATGGAATTTGTGCTGTCAGTGCATTACCTTACCACAAAGCCCACCGAAACGCCAAATAAATACCCTCATTGTTCCCTGATTAAATAGCACTGTATGAATATTCCCATTTTCAAAATATGCTAAAAGGGTGCAATGCCTAGTGAATTCATTGTTTAATAGGTGGCGTTCTGAGAGTGAGGGTCCGATTCTAGGAGGTGAGACAGTGAAGCACTGGAGCGAGGCAGCTTCAGATATGGAGCTGCTTCGAGCCATGAGTGAGCAACTAAGCCCCATGCATCTTGCGAAGGCAAGATAACAGAGGCTGGTTGCAGCTAAAAGTGATTCACATGTCTCACCCTCTAGACTGGAACGAGACCTCACAGGCTTCACCGTTCAATTTAGAATGGTTGAATGTTCAGGCTCTCAGCGAGGGAGTAGTTGGAATATAGAAAAAAAACAAAAACACTCACCATCGCCATTACACTCACCATTTGGTTTACACACATTTTCTACTGCTGTCCGCAACAAGGAGGAAGCATTCAAACGAAACCAACGCCATAAAACTCAAGAATCTCATTCTTCCTATGTTTCTGACCGGAATCAAGCCAAATCTGTTCTTCGACTTGCCGAGCACTCTTTCATCAATAATAAATGCACTGAACTATCCAACTCTAGCTCTTCCCAAGCTTTCTGGCATCTAGCCAAAAACGTCTCCAACAATTTTTCTTCCCCATCATTCCCTCCCATTTTCCACTCTGATGGCACAACCATCATTTCTTCCTCTGACAAAGCTGAACTCTTTGCTCAAACTTTTGCTAGAAACTCCACCTTGGATGATTCCGGTGCTATTCCTCCCTCTCCACCCCCCTCTCTCCTACTTATGCCTAATATCCTAATCTCTTCTAAAAATGTACTTTCTAACCTCTCTGGGCTTAATTCTAAGAAGGCGTACGGTCCGAATGGAATCCTCTTGTTGTACTAACAAACTGTGCTTCCGTGCTGACTCCCTGCCTAGGCAAACTCTATTGTCTCTGTCTCTTCTCTAACGTCTTCCCTTCTTGCTGGAAGTTTCCTCTCATTCAACCTGTCCCAAAGAAGGGTAACCGCTCTCAACCCTTCAACTATCGTCCAATTGCTCTCATCTCTTGTATTTCTAAAGTTTTAGAAACTATTCTTGCTTCCAAATTTCTTAAGCATTTCTCTTCTCATAATCTACTCCCAGATCACCAGTATGGCTTCCTTAACACCTTACGAGCGGCCTATGCGGTTTATTTATATGTACCGCACAGCGGGGTGTTTTTAGCCAAAATAGGGCTGTTTACGTGATCATTTTCATGCCTAAATAAGACCCAGAACGTAAAACAAGTACCTATCCCTGAAAGGGCATAAACAGAGCTTTCGAATGACACCATAACGATCCTTGTATGATGGATAGTTTTCTTGCAATAACCGTGCAACGCGAGTGCAAAAAGCAGGTAATTCGGTACTTTCGGTACATAATTGAGTATGTAGCGAGTGAGAGAGGGAGGAGGGAGCTGAGATTTGTGTCAGTAGGTTCGCCGCGGTGGTCTGGAGCAGTCATACGCTCGCTAGTCTCCTGCCACCACTTGTCTCTCTCTCTCAGCCACATTACGTGCTGAAATTGCCACTCGACCTATGTCGAGCGCCGCCACATAGTCCAGCTTTTTTTAACTCGACTTATGTTGCTCGCCGCTAATTAAGGGTTAACACCTTATTAGCGGCCTAGGCGGTTTATTTATATGTACTGCCCAGCGGGGTGTTTTTAGCCAAAATAGGGCTGTTTACGTGATCATTTTCATGCCTAAATAAGACCCAGAACGTAAAACAAGTATCTATCCCTGAAAGGGCATAAACAGAGCTTTCGAATGACACCATAACGATCCTTTTATGATGGCTAGTTTTCTTGCAATAACCGTGCAACGCGAGTGCAAAAAGCATGTAATTAGGCACTTTCCCCATACAATTCCGTATATAGCGAGTGAGAGAGGGAGGGAGGAGGTGGGATTCGTGTCAGTAGGTTCGCCGCGGTGGTCTGGAGCAGTCATACGCTCGCTACTCTCCTGCCACCACTTGTCTCTCTCTCTCAGCAACATTATGTGCTGAAATTGCCACACGACCTATGTCGAGCGCCGCCACATAGTCCAGCTTTATTTAACTCGACTTATGTTGCGCGCCGACAGTTAAGGGTTAAGGGTCGCTCTATTGGTGATCTTCTATCATATCTTACTAACTCTTGGTCATCCTCCTTTCGGGACTTCGGTGAGACCTTTTCTATTGCAGTAGACATATCGAAGGCCTTCGATAGAGTCTGGCACAAATCTTTAATTTCTAAACTACCCTTCTTCGGTTTCTATCCCTCCATCTGTGGCTTTTTCTCTAATTTCCTTTCCGGCCATTCTATAGCTGCGGTTGTGGACGGCCATCGGTTACATCCTCATCCTATTAACTCTGGTGTTCCTCAGAGCTCTGTCCTATCTTCCATTATCTTTCTAATTTTCGTAAATGAACTTCTCAACTATACCTCCAGTCCCATCCATTCATATGCAGACGACTCTACCATACACTACTCAATTAGTTATCCAGAACAACCCCAGCCAGCAATCCCACAACATACAAACGTAATGAAGCCATAGAACACTTATCCGCTGATCTAATTACTATATCCAATTGGGGCAGAGAAAACCTTGTTACCTTTAATACTTCCAAAACCCAATTTCTCCATTTTACTACCCGTCCGAATCTCCTAGAGGACTTTCCCTTATACTTCAACAATAAACAAATCAATCCTTTATCTTCTCTCAATATTCTTGATGTCTCTTTTTCTTCTGCTCTCACTTGGAAGAACCTTATTACCAATCTTGCTAAGGCAGCCTCCCAGAAGATGGGTGTGCTCAACCTCCTCAAGGGGTTCTTTTGCCCCTGCATAGCTACTATATAACTTTATGTAATTCTATATACCGGTATATATATATATATATATATATATATATATATATATATATATATATATATATATATATATATATATATATATATATATATATATATATATATATATATATATATATATATATATATATATATATATATATATACAGTATATATATATATATTTATATATATATATATATATATATATATATATATATATATTATATATATATACTGTATATACTGTATATATATATATATTTGGGTTATCGTCGCATTGACCAACTGTACTTGTCTGCACAATTTGGTGACAATACTTAAACAGTCTAGGAGGAGTTTAGGAAAAATTATGAACACTCTTGTTTTGACCTTTGACCTTAACCATTACAATATTTATATGAAATTTAATAAATATGTTATTTAAGTAACCAGCAACTAACACAGCCAGTTTTCCGAAATTTGATTAATCTTTTTTAATAATTAATAAAAGTTGACCTTTGACCTTGATCTGTGACCATAACCTTTGTGGAAGAGTATATTTTTTCTTTGCATTGATGTTGCCCTGGCAAATCAAATATGCGTGCCTAATTTGACTAAAACTCATCAGTTAGTTTAATTTACAGTATATTAATAGAATAGTTGACCTTACCCTTTATCTTGATCTTTATGTTATATATGTCAACATTAAATATTTGTATTTAATGTGCAAGTATCTTACCCAATTTTGTGAAGTTTGCATGAAAAGTAAAGACATTTGCATATTGACCACATATTTGTCCTTGACCTGTGACCTTGACCTTTCAAGGTATTGTATGACCTTGGCCTAGGTATTCCGAATATACATGGTAAGCCTAGTGGGAATCTAATAGTTAGTATAAGAAATACTTATACAAATCGTAATATGAACTTTGACCTTGACCGTTGACCTTACCGTTTAGAATATTTATCTAAAATTTGGTCAATAAGCACATTAAAATGCTGCAGACTATCTGAATTAAGCCTTTTAGCTACCATTTATCCTTCCGAATCTTCATAAAATCGTCTATATGTAGCTGAATTCAAATAAACAAGGTGTCACCGGTATTGAAAAGGTATACTTAGATAAGATGGTAGTGCCAATGTATGAATGAGGGTGACCGGACAACTCAACCAGTAGACCATTGCATCCATCAGATCTCAGCCACTGCCAATTAAACCAAAACAGTTGGGTTAGGTCAAGGTAGGTGAGTACCATAAACTAGCACTGCTTTGGTTGTCCTTGGCTGATAGTCACAAGCTGATATGGTACTGGTTATGATCTATTAGTTGAAATGGATTGTTGCCCGGGAACCAGAACTGAGATAAGTAATCAAATACATCCTAAAAGGGACTTCATAAGGATCACTTACACTAGATTATCAGTACTATGTTGAGGGAGATCCTAGGCACCAATTGAACAGGGCTAGACCCAGGAGAGGCTATAGGCATGTGATAAGGATTCACTGGAACTCCTGTTTAATTTGCTTGGACTCCCTTACTGATTTTCTTTGTGCCTCACTTACACAGAGAGTAATCCAGATAGTTCTCACAAACAATATCTCTCCTTAACACCACACCACACAAACACACTTGTTTTATACTTTTTTCCAATATACCAAAATCTTATCACTACAATAATGCTGACAAAACAAGGCCCAGCCTCGGAGTCCCCAGGGGTAGGGCCATAAATGCCCCCACAACACACACTGGACACCAACCCAAAGGCCCATCAAAATTTCTTGGACCGTGACCTGACACTCTCACTATCAACTTCTGCAACATTCATGGACTTTCCTTTAACTTCGACTCTGTGGAACACCACCTTTCCTCTGCCAACCCTGATCTTCCCTTTCTCACCAAAGTTCAGGTGTCTGGGACTACAGACAGCAAACCCTTCTCTGTATCCTCCTACTATCGCAATCCTCAGTTTCAGGCCAAAAGTGGATGTTGCGTATAATTATGTACACACCAATCTTGGTTTCTCTCATGTCCCAACTTTGATTCATCTGAATTCTCAACTATCTGGCGAAAGCTTTCTTGTCACTTTAAATCTAAATATCTCTACACTGTTTATCTCTCCCCTAATTCTACTGACTATCCAAAAATTCTTTAACCATGTAACTTTTAAAGTGGAACACATTCTATCAATCTCTCCTTTTGCAGAAATCTTCATCTTAGGAGATTTCAATGTTCACCACCGCTCTCCTCTCATTTCACTGACCAGGCTTATGGTGAGTTATCTGCTCAACAGGTGGCGTTGTGTTTGTGTAAGTGTGAGAGTCCGAGTGTAGGGGGTGAGACAGTGAAGCACGGGAACGAGGTGGCTTCAGAGATGGGGTCGTTTCGGGCCATGAGTGAGCACCGTGCCTCATGTGAAGGCAAGATGGCAGGTGCTCGTTGTACTCTACGTGCTTCACATGTCTCACTCCCTAGACTGGAACAAGACCTCACGGGCTTCACTGTTCATTGTAAAGCGGTGAATGTTAAGGCTCTCAGCCTATGCCCGAGAGGAAGTAAGTTGGAAAAAAAAAAAAAAAAAAAAAAAAAAAAAAAAAAAACAAAAAAGCTAACCTGGTGAACAAGCCTACGTCTTTTCTATCCCAAATGACAAAGAGCAGTTAGTCCAGCACCTTACTCGTATCCCTGACTGCCTTGGAGATCGGTCCAACATTCTAGGCTTATTCCTAACCTCTAACCTCTAATCCTTCTCTCTGTTGGGCTCCACCAATCACAACTTTATCTCTGTTACCTTTCCTATCTCTCCAGTACAGCCATCTGATCCTCCCAACTGGCGGTGCTTGTGGCACTTTGGCGCTGACGACTGGGAGGCTCTTCGGCAGAACTTCTTTAATTTCCCATGGAATGTTTTTTTGTATTCAGTGGCCGGCAGAGTTGGGTCGATTAACTCAATGACTTAACACCTTACGAGCGGCCTATGCGGTTTATTTATATGTACCGCACAGCGGGGTGTTTTTAGCCAAAATAGGGCTGTTTACGTGATCATTTTCATGCCTAAATAAGACCCAGAACGTAAAACAAGTACCTATCCCTGAAAGGGCATAAACAGAGCTTTCGAATGACACCATAACGATCCTTGTATGATGGATTGTTTTCTTGCAATAACCGTGCAACGCGAGTGCAAAAAGCAGGTAATTCGGTACTTTCGGTACATAATTGAGTATGTAGCGAGTGAGAGAGGGAGGAGGGAGCTGAGATTTGTGTCAGTAGGTTCGCCGCGGTGGTCTGGAGCAGTCATACGCTCGCTAGTCTCCTGCCACCACTTGTCTCTCTCTCTCAGCCACATTACGTGCTGAAATTGCCACTCGACCTATGTCGAGCGCCGCCACATAGTCCAGCTTTTTTTAACTCGACTTATGTTGCTCGCCGCTAATTAAGGGTTAAATAGTTAAGTTAATGGTTTTTGACTCCGTGGCCAGCAGAGTTGGGTCGATTAACTCAGTAAATATAGTAGTTAAGTTAAGTTAATTTGAGTTTCTTGTCAACTAAGTTATGTTGTGTTAACTCTAATTTGGGAAATTTACTAGTTAAGTAAAGTGTACTTTAGAAGTTAATCAATTATCTCTACTCCATTCTTAAATTTTTAAGCTATCCAATTTTGGATTTCTGCTTCTTTTGTAATGATTGTATGAATGTATATACTCAGGCATATACCCCATAGCTGGGGTTGGCCGACTCAGATGCCAAACCTCACTCTGGATAGTACCAGCCCTCACCCAAATTTGTAATTATTAGTACCCATTATTCGACTTGTGATTACCGACATTTATATTCACATTTGATAGTATACGATATACCGGTATATGGCAGATAACCTATCACGATTTGTTTTATACTACAGATCTATGCTATTTGGAAGACGACATATATCAATAAGGCTCGTCATATTTTTTTGTTTTTTTTCTTCTATGTGAACGAGGGAGACAAAAGGCATAACTGCCTGCAGCGCGTGCCTCCCTCAGATTTCAAAGAGTGACAGGGCCGAAATCAAGGGACGTTCAAGCTAAAATGCCTGGACACACGGAGTTTGAAGCAATTTAAGTCATAGGAAGAGGGAAAGACTGATTCTGGGAGAGAGTTCCACAACTCAGCAGTTGAATAGAAGAAAGTCTGAGAATAGCGTTTTACTCTTGGGTTGGAGAGTTGCACAGAGTAGGGGTGGGATTGTGTTGCAAGGCCCTACGTAGAGGGGGAGGTATACACTGGGAAAGATCCGAGGAACACTGATTATTGTAGTAGCGATAGAATAGTGAGAGAGATGCAACATTGCGGCGAAGAGAGAGAGATTGCAGAGAATTGGTGAGTGTACGGGAGTTAATGATACGAAAGGCTTTCCTTTCTACTTTATCTAGGAGTGCGGTGTGAGAGGATCCTCCCCACACATGTGAACAATACTCAATACAAGGACGAACTGTGCCCCTGTACAGAGCAAGTAGCTGCGCAGGGGTAAAGAACCCCTTGAGGCGGTTGAGCACACCCAGCTTCTGGGAGGCTGCCTTAGTGAGACTGGTAATATGGTCTTTCCAAGTGAGAACAGAAGAAAAAGAGACACTGAGAACATTGAGGGAAGATGAAGGGTTGATTTTTGTATTGTTGAAGAATAAGGGATAGTCCTCTGGAGATTCCTGACGGGTAGTAGGATGGATAAATTGAGTTTTGGAAGCATTAAATGTAACAAGGTTTTCTCTACCCAAATTGGAAATAATAGCTAGATCAGAAGATAAGCATTTTATGGTTTCATTACGTTTACTTTTGAGGGACTGCTGGCTGGGGCGTTCTGGAAAACTAATTGAGTGGTGTAAAGTAGAGTCGTCTGCATATGAATGGATGGGACTAGATGTACAGATGAGAAGATCATTTATGAAAATTAGAAAGAGAATTGGAGATAGGACAGAACCCTGAGAAACACCAGTGTTGATAGGATGAGGAATTGAGCGATGGCCGTCCACAACCGCAGCTATGGAACGGCCGGAAAGGAAATTAGAGACAAAGGCACAGATGGAGGGACAGAAACCGAAGGAGGGCAGTTTGGATATTTAAGGTTTGTGCCAGACTCTATCGAAGGCCTGTGATATGTCTAGTGCAACAGAAAAAGTCTCACCGAAGTCCCGAAAGTTGGATGACCAAGAGTAAGTAAGATATGAAAGAAGATCACCAGTAGAGCGACCCTTAAGGAAGCCATACTGGCGATCTGAGAGCAGATTATGAGAAGAGAAATGCTTAAGAAATTTGGAAGCAAGAATAGTTTCAAAAACTTTAGAGATACAAGAGATGAGAGCAATTGGACGATAGTTGGAGGGTTGAGAGCGGTCACCCTTCTTTGGGACAGGTTGAATGAGAGCAAACTACCAGTAAGAAGGAAAGACGTTAGAGGAGAGACAGATACGAAAGAGTTTGCCTAGGCAGGGGGTCAGCACGGAAGCACAGTTTTTAAGTACAACAGGAGGAACACTGTCCGGACTGTACGCCTTCTTAGCATTAAGCCCAGAGAGGGTAGAAAGTGCAACTTTAGAAGAGATTAGGATATTAGGCATAAGTAGGAGAGAGGGGGGTGGAGAGGGAGGAATAGCACCGGAATCATCCAAGGTAGAGTTTCTGGCAAAAGTTTGAGCAAAGAGTTCAAGTTTGTCAGAGGAAGAAGTGATGGTTGTGCCATCAGAGTGGAAAAAGGGAGGGAAAGACGAGGAAGAAAAGTTGTTGGAGAGGTTTTTGGCTAGATGCCGGAAAGCTTGGGTAGAGCTAGAGTTGGATAGTTCAGTGCATTTATTATTGATGAAAGAGTACTTGGCAAGTCGAAAAAATATTTGGCTTGATTCTGGGCAGAAACATAGGAAGAATGAGATTCTTGAGTTTTAAGGCGTCGGTACCGTTTGAATGCTTCCTCCTTGTTGTGGACAGCAGTAGAACAAGCGTGAGTAAACCAAGATATTTTTTCGTTAGACTGAGAGAAAAAAAATGGAATGTAAGCTTCCATGCCCGAGAGGATTACCTCGGTAATGCGTTCAGCACTCTCCTCGGGTCCTCGGCCACGGAAGCAGAAGTCATTCCATGGGAAATCAAAGAAGTACTGCCGGAGAGCCTCCCAGTCGGCAGCAACAAAGTCTCTTTTTCTTTTGCTCTCTCTTGGAAAGATCATATTACCACTCTTGCTAAAAGCTATTATATCACTTCTATAATAATCAGTGTTCCTCAGAGCTCTCCCAGTGTATACCACCTCCTCTACGTAGGGCACGTGGTACCCGTCTTGCGCAAGACAATCCCACCCTTACTCTGTGCAACTCTCCAACCCAAGAGTGAAATGTTACTCTCAGACTTTCTTCTATTCAACAGCTGAGCTCTGAAACTCTCTCCCAGAGTTAGTCTTTCCCTCTTCCTATGACTTAAATTGCTTCAAACTCTGTGTGTCTAGGCATTTTGGCTCGAACATCCCTTGATATTGGTCCTTTCATTCTTTCAACTCTGGGGAGGCACTCATCACAGGCAGTTCTGCCTTTTGTCTCCCTCACTCACATACAAAAAACAAAAAAAGCAATCCTCGCAGATATGGAGGCATATATTCCATTCTCTTTCCCTCAGTCTAATGCCAATTTTTTTTTTTTTTTATTCACGCTTGTTCTACTGCTGTCCACAATAAGGAGGAAGCTTACAAATGGTTCTGTCGCCTTCACACTCAAGAATCTCATTCTCTTTGTGTTTCTGCCCAAAATAAAGCCAAATCTGTTTTTCAACTCGCCAAAAACTCTCTCATCAATAATAAACGCTCTGAACTTTCCAACTCTGACTCTTCTCAAGCTTTCTGGCATCTAGCCACAAAGCTCTCCTACATATTTTGCTTCATCATCTTTCCCTCTGGTTTTCCATTCTGATGGCCCCACCGCCACATCTTCCTCTGACAAAGCTGAACTCTTCACTCAAACTGTCGCTAAAAACTCGACTTCAGATGATTCTGGTGCTATTCCTCCATCTCCACCTCCCTCTCACTTCCTCATGCCTAATCTCATAATGTCTTTTAAGGATGTACATTCTGCCCTCTCTGGGCTAATTACTAAGAAGGCATATGAACCAGATGGTGTTCCTCCTGTTGTACTCACAAACTGTTCTTCCATGCTGACTCCCTGGCTAGACAGACTCTTTGATCTCTGTCTTTTCTCTTACGTCTTCTCCCTTTTGGTTGGAAGTTTGCTCTCTTTCAACCTGTCCCAATGAAGGGTAACTGCTCTCAACCCTCTAACTATTGTCCAATTGCTCTCATATCTTGCATCTTTAAAGTTTTGAATCTATTCTGAATTAAATCTTTCTTTTTACCCATAATCTACTTTCAGATTTCATTGAGGTCCTCTCTACTGCTGATTTTCTTTGTTTTATCTTAATGACTGGGTCTTCTCCTGGTCGACCTGGATGTGTGTGAATTTGTATTTTGTTTTTTATGCTGTGTTGTATTGTTCCTGTATGGCTTCTGTCTCGAGTCGGCTACCCCCAGCTGTAAGGTATGTGCCTGAGTATATACATACATACAACTCTTGGTCATCCTCCTTTCGGGACATCGGTGAGACCTTTTCTATTGCGCTAGACATATCGAAAGCCTACTCCTAACTACCCTCCTTCGGTTTCTATCCCTTCATCTGTCTTTCTCTCTAATTTCCTTTCAGATTGTTCTATAGCTGCAGCTATGGATGGCCATCGCTCACTTCCTCCACCTATCAACTCCGGTGTTCCTCAGGGTTCTGTCCTGTTTCCAGTTCTCTTTCTAATTGAAATGACGGGGACCAGCCAACAAGAGCCAAACACAACCAAGCACCTGCTCCCGTATCCAGACAACAGTCAAATCAACCAGTGCCGTATTGCCCGCATATCAAGCAGACCGAAAATCACAAAGCCCCCTCCATCACAGACACCGCTTAAACAAGGTCATGTCATGGAAAACGAGTCAAACCCACTTCACGTGATAGAAAACACGTCACTCCCCCTTTCCAGGAGAATGAACGTGTCCATACCCCCCCACCAGGACAAACCCTACCCCCAGCCAGAAATTCTCTATTCTGAGGAGATGTTTATGGAAGTTCGCCACCAAAACCCCCAATATCCCTCTGTGTCTTCTGCCCCAAGTGATCTTAACCATGGCAGCCAAGTGAGCATACAAGTAGAAACGCAGTATCATCTCTCCTCTAAAGTCACCTCCATACGACAGGATAATTCCCTATTTTCCACACCGTATGTATTATATATATATATATATATATATATATATATATACATATATATATATATATATATTTATATATATACATATACAGTATACAGTATACTGTGTATATATATATATATATATATATATATATATATATATATATATATATATATATATATATACATATATATACATTTATATATGTATGTATATATACTTATATATATATATATATATATATATATATATATATATATATATATATATATATATATTGAGTATATATCACAAATACACGAGCCACTAAACGGTCGGCGGTTCGAACCCCACTGAGAGATTAGAAACATATATATATTGTGGAAGTTTGGTCAGTTGAAATGGTTGGTGTTGGTGCTGCACTGCGATAAATTATACATAAATAAAGGATGTTATGATTTGGATGACCTGAAAATTCATATTATGCAACAACCACAAGACTGGGTGATAGTGCGACTTTGATTTGTGATAATCATCCAGAAATCAACACGTTTTGGTGTAGCACTGAACAAAATTATAATATAAAAATGATACACATGTCTATTCTGAAGCTTCATAATTCATGAGAACATCCATTTATATTTTGAATCTTACTAACTCAATTATTTGGAAAGATATTCTCTTCATATGTTTTCCAAATTAATGGTATGCAACACAATATTTTTCTAGCTTGATGTGGTTGTGACTATTTACATACAACGTTGTGTACAGTACAATAGAAACAATGGAATATTAGAGTGATCTGCATAGAACAAATCTATATAATGTATGGTATACAGTATTGACTATCAGTTCTATAGTTACTACAATATACATGGTACAACAATGACAATTATTTTATTGCAACCATAAATAATTAGGCTTTCTTGTGATAGATCACACATGGTATGTGAGGCCTTGTAAAGCTATCAATGGACCTGTTTTGCGTCAGGCCAAAATATCGCTCGCGGCGAATCTGAGCAACTCGTGATTCTAGGTATCTCCATGGATAGGATGAAACTGGGTAGTGCATATCAGTATTTACAATGTTAACATTCCATGTTCATGTTTATAACATCTAAAGACTTTAAAAATAGTAGGCTAAGTGTTGTTGGGAGGGGGAGGGTGGTGGTGGGGGGGCGCAATGCACGACCTATGGCTTAAATTCACCTTGCCTCCCTATGCCATCACCTACCCACCCATACCATTATATCTCCTCACCCACATACTCAGTCCACCGACACCATAGCAGCCTCCTACGCTCATACCATAGCCTCTCCTCCCCCACACCAAAGCATCCACCTACACTCATACCATAGCCTTTTCCCTCACACACTGTGTCCATCCCCCTACACACACTCTATCCACCCACACCAAGGCATTCTCCACATAGCAAGATTCTTCACCACACACACTCTGCCCACTCACACCAAAGAATTCTCCACACCCACATCGTAGCATCTCCCCACACATTGCCCACCCATGCCAAACCATAATCCACAATCTCACCCACACACACTCTGACCACCCCCACAAAACCATCCTCCACAGCCACATCAAGCATCACAGTACCCCCCCCCGACCACCCACACACTGTCCCCTATCCTATACTTTGTCCCCTGCCACTACATCTTGGAGGCAGACTGTGTGAATGTCTTGTATATCTGGAGGCGCGTGTTCGAATAAAGAAGCATATGCTTTGTGAGGCACCTAGATGGATGATACACCAGCCAGCATTGAACTGGCGGTGCTGTGACGCAGGTGAATACATCTTGTAGCTCCAGGAATGTTTGTGCCAAGATCTATGTTAACCTTCTCCGACATATGACGCGATTTTGAGCTTATTAGGGATACTTTAAAGCTTTGTTACCATCAGGGGTATTTAGAAACCTTTAGTTTAGTTACTTCAACCTCTGCAGTTGTCTTTGAGTTACCTGTGGGCAGAAAACTAATTTTGGAGAGGTAATTATAAGAGTGAGAGAACTCTATTTCTTATTGCTAATCTGGCAACCTCTACGTCATATGTGCGTGAAAGGGTTAAGAGTGTCCGTTTTCATGGTACCATCCAGATCCCCGGGAGAACTTTAATGGATTTTAGTTTACTTTGTTTTCATTAGAATCAGTTGAGGTATTTATGTTATAATGATAACTAATGAATTACCCTATCTCCAGTAGTATAATATATTACTTTGTTGTCCAAATATAAAACATGAATTAAATCAAAGTATATTCAAGGAAGTAGTTACCTTTATTCCTGGTGTCAATGGTTACACTAAGATACATTGAATGATAATTCAAATTTCTACCAATAACGTTTCGTTAGACACATCACTAGTCTATTATGATTATTTTGTTTCATATTCTAGACAACTAGTTCTTGAATTTTTACGATCATCAAAGAGGTACATAGTAAATAGTGGTTATGCAACCAACAGTTGGCAGTTGGACAAAATTCAAAATAAAGCTATTAGATTAATCAATAACCCTGCAATCACACAGGACCTTCCTACATTATCCATTCGAAGAAACGTTGCATCCCTTGCATTATTATACAGATATTTTCACAGCAATTGTTCCGAGGAACTTGCTTCAATTGTGCCGCCTCTCCACATCTTTCCCCGTAGAACTAGGGCAGCTGAGAGTGCCCATGAATTTACACTTTCTCCTCCACAATGCAGAACTTCTGCTTATCAGAATTCATTTATCCCCAGAGCTACTACTCTTTGGAATTCACTTCCCTCGAATTGCTTTCCACAAACTTACAATCTACAAATGTTTAAATCCAGTTGTTACAAACATTTTATGAATGGAGGATGCCTTTAGGCACATGGACCTTTTTGTTTTATCTGTGTTTTTCCTTCCTCCGTTAATTGTCTCTTAAAAAAAAACAAAAAAAAAACAAGGACGTCATTCTTTAGGCAAGCCGCTCTCGGGTTGTCTGTAAGAAGCTTGGTGTCACTTGCCTCAACCAACATGATATATTTCTAAGAAAGTTAATATATAGAAAGTCATACAGCAAGTGTACTCAGCCATTATAAGATTCGCCATTGTTCCATGTCGTATTATCGTCATTGTGAAGGAAGCAATGTTAATTTGGCTAAGCTGCACATGATTGTATTACAATTATGTGCCGTTTAGCAAAATGAACATTCTTTCCTCTCATTGACGATAATACGACATGGAAGTATGGTGAATCTTAACATGGCTGAATACACTTACTGTATGTATTAGTCTATTTATTATTACTGTTTGGAGGTTACCAACATTTGCAATACAACATTTCATATATATTTATTTTTAAATGTATACATAAAGTGTAAAGATGTGATCATTGCCATAATTGAGTATACTTCCTATTCCATACTAATACATACTTGGCAATGAAAGCAATTTCCAAATATTAATATAGTATACACAGAGGTTTGAGAATTACAATTTAAAGAAAAGGATTAGGTAAAATCACTAATTCTGTAATTCTATGACAAGAAGAAAACAACGCCTCATGAGTAATGGGAAGTACCTGAAAATCGTTATAGTAGTGTTATCATCTTAAATTACTCATTATTCACATCAAGGTTGAATTTTATCGTACGCGAGTTGGGCCTGGTCCCCCCTAATGAAATGAACGTGGCTGCATCCTAGACAACGCCTGTCTGTGTCGACCGACGCGCCACGTGCCCTATTGTGGTGCATAATGGTCACCTTCCCTCACCCTACCCCTTCCCTTCAACACACCTCAAACACTACTTCTCTTTTACGCACCTATAGACTTGCAACAGGCCAGGTTAATTTATATTTCTTTCAATCGAACCTCCTTTATACTGTATACTGTTAAAAAAACTTCATCATCCTTCATATACTGTATATTCTACTTTTGAATTATTATGCTGTTAACCTTTATACCTGGTTTTTCTTTCCTCCTGTCAACAATATATATCTCAATCTTTCAAGCGAATTAGGTTACCATTAGCACCCAACCACATTTAGTGCCCTACTTGAGGTGATCAACATAATTATGGTGACCACTACTCAGGCACATCTTTTAAAAATTCTCGCCCCAACAATCCAATAAGTATTTTCCCATTTATAGCTAAAAAGGTTTAACACATCTGCTTTGTTGAGAATGCCATACAAGAATGATACTATATATATCTGTACATATATTTTAGATATATACAGTATATATATATATGTATGTGTTATTGCTTTCTCACATAAACATTACGCTATTCATAGTGCAATTGGGTCTGAGAACATGATTAGATTGATATCAAGTATATATTCGATAAAAGGATATTATACGTAATCATGTACAATATTTTAAGCTTGATATATCTGATATGTGATGCTGGTGTACATAGCTCTCTGTTATGTATTGCTGGTGTACATAGCTATCTGTTATGTGATGCTGGTGTACATAGCTATCTGTTATGTGATGCTGGTGTACATAGCTATCTGTTATGTGATGCTGGTGTACATAGCTATCTGTTATGTATTGCTGGTGTACATAGCTATCTGTTATGTGATGCTGGTGTACATAGCTATCTGTTATGTATTGCTGGTGTACATAGCTATCTGTTATGTGATGCTGGTGTACATAGCTATCTGTTATGTATTGCTGGTGTACATAGCTATCTGTCGTGTGATGCTGGTGTACATAGCTATCTGTTATGTGATGCTGGTGTACATAGATATCTATTATGTGATGCTGGTGTACATAGCTATCTCTTATGTATTGCTGGTGTATATAGCTATCTGTTAGGTGATGCTGGTGTACACAGCCATCTGTTATGTATTTCTGGTGCACATATCTATCTGCTATGTGATGCTGATGTACATAGCTATCTGTTATGTATTGCTGGTGTACATAGCTATCTGTTATGTGATGCTGGTGTACACAGCCATCTGTTATGTGATGCTGGTGTACATAGCTATCTATTATGTGATGCTAGTATACATAGCTATCTGTTATGTATTGCTGGTGTACATAGCTATCTGTTATGTGATGCTGGTGTACACAACCATCTGTTATGTATTGCTGGTGTACATAGCTATCTGTTATGTATTGCTGGTGTACATAGTTATCTGTTATGTATTGCTGGTGTACATAGCTATCTGTTATGTGATGCTGGTGTACATAGCTATCTATTATGTGATGCTGGTGTACATAGCTATCTGTTATGTATTGCTGTTGTACATAGCTATCTGCTATGTATTGCTGGTGTACATAGCTATCTGTTATGTGATGCTGGTGTACATAGCTATCTATTATGTGATGCAGGTGTACATAGCTATCTGTTATGTAATGCTGGTGTACATAGCTATCTGTTATGTGATGCTGGTGTACACAGCCATTTGTTATGTATTGCTGGTGTACATAGCTATCTGTTATGTGATGCTGGTGTACATAGGTATCTGTTATGTATTGCTGGTGTACATAGCTATCTGTTATGTATTGCTGGTGTAGATAGCTATCTGTTATGTGATGCTGTTGTACATAGGTATCTGTTATGTGATGCTGGTGTACATAGCCATCTGTTATGTATTGCTGGTGTACATAGCTATCTGTTATGTGATGCTGGTGTAAATAGCTATCTGTTATGTATTGCTGGTGTACATAGCTATCTGTTATGTGATGCTGGTGTACATAGCTATCTGTTATGTATTGCTGGTGTACATAGCTATCTGTTATGTATTGCTGGTGTACATAGCTATCTGTTATGTGCTGCTGGTGTACATAGCTAACTGTTATGTGATGCTGGTGTACATAGCTATTTGTTATGTGATGCTGGTGTATATAGCTATCTGTTATGTGATGCTGGTGTACATAGCTATCTGTTATGTATTGCTGGTGTACATAGCTATCTGTTATGTGATTCTGGTGTACATAGCTATCTGTTATGTATTGCTGGTGTACATAGTTATCTGTTATGTATTGCTGGTGTACATAGCTATCTATTATGTGATGCTGGTGTACATAGCTATCTGTTATGTATTGCTGTTGTACATAGCTATCTGCTATGTATTGCTGGTGTACATAGCTATCTGTTATGTGATGCTGGTGTACATAGCTATCTATTATGTGATGCAGGTGTACATAGCTATCTGTTATGTAATGCTGGTGTACATAGCTATCTGTTATGTGATGCTGGTGTACACAGCCATTTGTTATGTATTGCTGGTGTACATAGCTATCTGTTATGTGATGCTGGTGTACATAGGTATCTGTTATGTATTGCTGGTGTACATAGCTATCTGTTATGTATTGCTGGTGTAGATAGCTATCTGTTATGTGATGCTGTTGTACATAGGTATCTGTTATGTGATGCTGGTGTACATAGCCATCTGTTATGTATTGCTGGTGTACATAGCTATCTGTTATGTGATGCTGGTGTAAATAGCTATCTGTTATGTATTGCTGGTGTACATAGCTATCTGTTATGTATTGCTGGTGTACATAGCTATCTGTTATGTGCTGCTGGTGTACATACCTATCTGTTATGTGATGCTGGTGTACATAGCTATTTGTTATGTGATGCTGGTGTACTTAGCTATCTGTTATGTGATGCTGGTGTACATAGCTATCTGTTATGTATTACTGGTGTACATAGTTATCTGTTATGTGATGCTGGTGTACATAGCTATCTGTTATGTATTGCTGGTGTACATAGCTATCTGTTATGTATTGCTGGTGTACATAGCTATCTGTTATGTGATGCAGGTGTACACAGCCATCTGTTATGTATTGCTGGTGTACATAGCTATCTGTTATGTGATGCTGGTGTACATAGCCATATTTTATGTGATGCTGGTGTACATAGCTATCTGTTATGTACTGCTGGTGTACATAGCTATCTGTTATGTGATGCTGGTGTACATAGCTGTCTGTTATGTATTGCTGGTGTAGATAGCTATCTGTTATGTGATGCTGGTGTACATAGCTATCTCTTATGTGATGCTGGTGTACATAGCTATCTGTTATGTGATGCTGGTGTACATAGCTATCTGTTATGTATTGCTGGTGTTCATAGCTATCTGTTATGTGATGCTGGTGTACATAGCCATCTGATATGTGATGCTGGTGTACATAGCCATCTGTTATGTGATGCTGGTGTACATAGCTATCTGTTATGTGATGCTGGTGTACATAGCTCTCTGTTATATATTGCTGGTGTACATAGCTATCTGTTATGTGATGCTGGATTACATAGCCATCTGTTATGTGATGCTGGTATACATAGCCATCTGTTATGTGATGCTAGTGTACATAGCTATCTGTTATGTGATGCTGGTGTACATAGCTCTCTGTTATGTGATGCTGGTGTACATAGCTATCAGTTATGTGATGCTGGTGTACATAGTTATCTGTTATGTGATGCTGGTGTACATTGCCATATGTTATGTGATGCTGGTGTACATAGCCATCTGTTATGTGATGCTGGTGTACATAGCCATCTGTTATGTGATGCTGGTGTACATACCTATCTGTTGTGTGATGCTGGTGTTCATAGCTATCTGTTATGTGATGCTGGTGTACATAGCTATCTGTTATGTGATGCTGGTGTACATAGCTATCTGTTATGTGATGCTGGTGTACATAACCATCTGGTATGTGCTGTTGGTGTACATAGCCATCTGGTATGTGATGCTGGTGTACATATCCATCTGTTATGTGATGCTGGTGTACATAGGTATCTGTTATGTGATGCTGGTGTACATAGCTATCTGTTATGTGGTGCTGGTGTAAATAGCTATCTGCTATGTGATGTTTGTGTACATAGCTATCTGTTATGTGATGCTGGTGTACATAGCCATCTGTTATGTGATGCTGGTGTACATAGCTATCTGTTATGTGATGCTGGTGTACATAGCTATCTGTTATGTGATGCTGGTGTACATAGCTATCTGTTATGTGATGCTGGTGTACATAACTATCTGTTATGTGATGCTGGTGTACATAGCTATCTGTTATGTGATGCTGGTGTACATAGCCATCTGTTATGTGATGCTGGTGTACATAGCCATCTGTTATGTGATGCTGGTGTATATAGCTATCTGTTATGTGATGCTGGTGTACATAGCCATCTTATATGTATTACTGGTGTACATAGCTATCTGTTATGTGATGCTGGTGTACATAGCCATCTTTTATGTATTGCTGGTGTACATAGCTATCTGTTATGTGATGCTGGTGTACATAGCCATCTTTTATGTATTGCTGGTGTACATAGCTATCTGTTTTGTGATGCTGGTGTACATAGCTATCTGTTATGTGATGCTGGTGTACAAGGCTATCTGTTATGTGATGCTGGTGTACATAGCTATGTGTTATGTATTGCTGGTGTACATAGCTATCTGTTATGTATTGCTGGTGTACATAGCTATCTGTTATGTGATGCTGGTGTACATAGCTATCTGTTATGTGATGCTGGTGTACATAGCCATCTTTTATGTATTGCTGGTGTACATAGCTATCTGTTATGTGATGCTGGTGTACATAGCCATCTTTTATGTATTGCTGGTGTACATAGCTATCTGTTATGTGATGCTGGTGTACATAGCCATCTTTTATATATTGCGCTTGTACATAGCTATCTGTTATGTGATGCTGGTGTACATAGCTATCTGTTATGTGATGCTGGTGTACATAGCTATCTGTTATGTGATGCTGGTGTACATAGCTATCTGTTATGTGATGCTGGTGTACATAGCTATCTGTTATGTGATGCTGGTGTTCATAGCTATCTGTTATGTGCTGCTGGTGTACATAGCTATCTGGTATGTGATGCTGGAGTACATAGCCATCTGTTATGTGATGCTGGTGTACATAGCTATCTGGTATGTGATGCTGGTGTACATAACCATCTTTTAAGTATTGCTGGTGTACATAGCTATCTGTTATGTGATACTGGTGTACATAGTTATCTGTTATGTGATGCTGGTGTACATAACTATCTGTTTTGTGATGCTGGTGTACATAGCTATCTGTTATGTGATGCTGGTGTACATAGCCATCTGTTATGTGATGCTGGTGTACATAGCTATGTATTATGTGATTCTGGTGTACATAACTATCTGTTATGTGATGCTGGTGTACATAGCTATCTGTTATGTGATGCTGGTGTACATAGCTATCTGTTATGTAATGCTGGTGTACATAGCTATCTGTTATGTGATGCTGGTGTACATAGCTATCTGTTGTGTGATGATGGTGTACATAACCATCTTTTATGTATTGCTGGAATACATAGCCATTTTTTATGTATTGCTGGTGTACATAGCTATCTGTTATGTGATGCTGGTGTACATAGCTATCTGTTATGTGATGCTGGTGTACATAGCTATCTGTTATGTATTGCTGGTGTACATAGCTATCTGTTATGTGATGCTGGTGTACATAGCTATCTGTTATGTATTGCTGGTGTACATAGCTATCTGTTATGTGATGCTGGTGTACATAGCTATCTGTTATGTATTGCTGGTGTACATAGCTATCTGTCGTGTGATGCTGGTGTACATAGCTATCTGTTATGTGATGCTGGTGTACATAGATATCTATTATGTGATGCTAGTGTACATTGCTATCTCTTATGTATTGCTGGTGTATATAGCTATCTGTTATGTGATGCTGGTGTACACAGCCATCTGTTATGTATTGCTGGTGTACATATCTATCTGTTATGTGATGCTGATGTACATAGCTATCTGTTATGTATTGCTGGTGTACATAGCTATCTGTTATGTGATGCTGGTGTACACAGCCATCTTTTATGTATTGCTGGTGTACATAGCTATTTGTTATGTGATGCTGGTGTACATAGCTATCTATTATGTGATGCTAGTATACATAGCTATCTGTTACGTATTGCTGGTGTACATAGCTATCTGTTATGTGATGCTGGTGTACACAACCATCTGTTATGTATTGCTGGTGTACATAGCTATCTGTTATGTGATGCTGGTGTACATAGCTATCTGTTATGTGTTGCTGGTGTACATAGCTATCTGTTATGTATTGCTGGTGTACATAGCTATCTGTTATGTGATGCTGGTGTACACAGCCATCTGTTATGTATTGCTGGTGTACATAGCTATCTGTTATGTGATGCTGGTGTACATAGCTATCTGGTATGTGATGCTGGTGTACATAGCCATCTGTTATGTATTGTTGGTGTACATAGCTATCTGTTATGTGATGCTGGTGTACATAGCTATCTGTTATGTGATGCTGGTGTACATAGCTATCTGTTATGTAATGCTGGTGTACATAGCTATCTGTTATGTGTTGCTGGTGTACATAGCTATCTGTTATGTATTGCTGGTGTACATAGCTATCTGTTATGTGATGCTGGTGTACATAGCTATCTGGTATGTGATGCTGGTGTACATAGCCATCTGTACATATCTGTTATGTATTGCTGGTGTACATAGCTATCTGTTATGTGATGCTGGTGTACATAGCTATCTGTTATGTATTGCTGGTGTACATAGCTATCTGTTATGTATTGCTGGTGTACATAGTTATCTGTTATGTGATGCTGGTGTACATAGCTATCTGTTATGTGATGCTGGTGTACATAGCTATCTATTATGTGATGCTGGTGTACATATCTATCTGTTATGTATTGCTGTTGTACATAGCTATCTGCTATGTATTGCTGGTGTACATAGCTATCTGTTATGTGATGCTGGTGTACATAGCTATCTATTATGTGATGCAGGTGTACATAGCTATCTGTTATGTAATGCTGGTGTACATAGCTATCTGTTATGTGATGCTGGTGTACACAGCCATCTGTTATGTATTGCTGGTGTACATAGCTATCTGTTATGTGATGCTGGTGTACATAGGTATCTGTTATGTATTGCTGGTGTACATAGCTATCTGTTATGTATTGCTGGTGTAGATAGCTATCTGTTATGTGATGCTGGTGTACATAGCTATCTGTTATGTGATGCTGGTGTACATAGCCATCTGTTATGTATTGCTGGTGTACATAGCTATCTGTTATGTGATGCTGGTGTACACAGCCATCGGTTATGTATTGCTGGTGTACATAGCTATCTGTTATGTGATGCTGGTGTAAATAGCTATCTGTTATGTATTGCTGGTGTACATAGCTATCTGTTATGTATTGCTGGCGTATATAGCTATCTGTTATGTGCTGCTGGTGTACATAGCTATCTGTTATGTGATGCTGGTGTACATAGCCATCTGTTATGTGATGCTGGTGTACATAGCTATGTATTATGTGATTCTGGTGTACATAACTATCTGTTATGTGATGCTGGTGTACATAGCTATCTGTTATGTGATGCTGGTGTACATAGCTATCTGTTATGTAATGCTGGTGTACATAGCTATCTGTTATGTATTGCTGGTGTACATAGCCATCTGTTATGTGATGCTGGTGTACACAGCCATCTGTTATGTATTGCTGGTGTACATAGCTATCTGTTATGTGATGCTGGTGTACATAGCTGTCTGTTATGTATTGCTGGTGTAGATAGCTATCTGTTATGTGATGCTGGTGTACATAGCCGTCTGTTATGTATTGCTGGTGTAGATAGCTATCTGTTATGTGATGCTGGTGTACATAGCTATCTCTTATGTGATGCTGGTGTACATAGCTATCTGTTATGTGATGCTGGTGTACATAGCTATCTGTTATGTGATGCTGGTGTTCATAGCTATCTGTTATGTGATGCTGGGGTACATAGCTATCTGTTATGTGATGCTGGTGTACATAGCTATCTGTTATGTGATGCTGGTGTACATAACCATCTGGTATGTGCTGTTGGTGTATGTAACCATCTGGTATGTAATGCTGGTGTACATAGCCATCTGTTATGTGATGCTGGTGTACATAGGTATCTGTTATGTGATGCTGGTGTACATAGCTATCTGTTATGTGATGTTGGTGTAAATAGCTATCTGTTATGTGATGTTTGTGTACATAGCTATCTGTTATGTGATGCTGGTGTACATAGCCATCTGTTATGTGAGGCTGGTGTACATAGCTATCTGTTATGTGATGCTGGTGTATATAGCTATCTGTTATGTGATGCTGGTGTACATAGCTATCTGTTATGTGATGCTGGTGTACATAACTATCTGTTATGTGATGCTGGTGTACATAGCTATTTGTTATGTGATGCTGGTGTACATAGCCATCTGTTATGTGATGCTGGTGTACATAGCCATCTGTTATGTGATGCTGGTGTATATAGCTATCTGTTATGTGATGCTGGTGTACATAGCCATCTTATATGTATTACTGGTGTACATAGCTATCTGTTATGTGATGCTGGTGTACATAGCCATCTTTTATGTATTGCTGGTGTACATAGCTATCTGTTATGTGATGCTGGTGTACATAGCCATCGTTTATGTATTGCTGGTGTACATAGCTATCTGTTTTGTGATGCTGGTGTACATAGCTATCTGTTATGTGATGCTGGTGTACAAGGCTATCTGTTATGTGATGCTGGTGTACATAGCTATGTGTTATGTATTGCTGGTGTACATAGCTATCTGTTATGTATTGCTGGTGTACATAGCTATCTGTTATGTGATGCTGGTGTACATAGCTATCTGTTATGTGATGCTGGTGTACATAGCCATCTTTTATGTATTGCTGGTGTACATAGCTATCTGTTATGTGATGCTGGTGTACATAGCCATCTCTTATTTATTGCTGGTGTACATAGCTATCTGTTATGTGATGCTGGTGTACATAGCCATCTTTTATATATTGCGCTTGTACATAGGTATCTGTTATGTGATGCTGGTGTACATAGCTATCTGTTATGTGATGCTGGTGTACATAGCTATCTGTTATGTGATGCTGGTGTACATAGCTATCTGTTATGTAATGCTGGTGTACATAGCTATCTGTTATGTGATGCTGGTGTTCATAGCAATCTGTTATGTGCTGCTGGTGTACATAGCTATCTGGTATGTGATGCTGGTGTACATAGCCATCTGTTATGTGATGCTGGTGTACATAGCTATCTCTTATGTGATGCTGGTGTACATAGCTATCTGTTATGTGATGCTGGTGTACATAGCTATCTGTTATGTATTGCTGGTGTTCATAGCTATCTGTTATGTGATGCTGGTGTACATAGCCATCTGATATGTGATGCTGGTGTACATAGCCATCTGTTATGTGATGCTGGTGTACATAGCTATCTGTTATGTGATGCTGGTGTACATAGCTCTCTGTTATATATTGCTGGTGTACATAGCTATCTGTTATGTGATGCTGGTGTACATCGCTATCTGTTATGTGATGCTGGATTACATAGCCATCTGTTATGTGATGCTGGTGTACATAGCCATCTGTTATGTGATGCTAGTGTACATAGCTATCTGTTATGTGATGCTGGTGTACATAGCTCTCTGTTATGTGATGCTGGTGTACATAGCTATCAGTTATGTGATGCTGGTGTACATAGTTATCTGTTATGTGATGCTGGTGTACATTGCCATCTGTTATGTGATGCTGGTGTACATAGCCATCTGTTATGTGATGCTGGTGTACATAGCCATCTGTTATGAGATGCTGGTGTACATAGCTATCTGTTATGTGATGCTGGTGTTCATAGCTATCTGTTATGTGATGCTGGTGTACATAGCTATCTGTTATGTGATGCTGGTGTACATAGCTATCTGTTGTGTGATGCTGGTGTACATAACCATCTGGTATGTGCTGTTGGTGTACATAGCCATCTGGTATGTGATGCTGGTGTACATAGCCATCTGTTATGTGATGCTGGTGTACATAGGTATCTGTTATGTGATGCTGGTGTACATAGCTATCTGTTATGTGATGCTGGTGTAAATAGCTATCTGTTATGTGATGTTTGTGTACATAGCTATCTGTTATGTGATGCTGGTGTACATAGCCATCTGTTATGTGATGCTGGTGTACATAGCTATCTGTTATGTGATGCTGGTGTACCTAGCTATCTGTTATGTGATGCTGGTGTACATAACTATCTGTTATGTGATGCTGGTGTACATAACTATCTGTTATGTGATGCTGGTGTACATAGCTATCTTTTATGTATTGCTGGTGTACATAGCTATCTGTTATGTGATGCTGGATTACATAGCCATCTGTTATGTGATGCTGGTGTACATAGCCATCTGTTATGTGATGCTAGTGTACATAGCTATCTGTTATGTGATGCTGGTGTACATAGCTCTCTGTTATGTGATGCTGGTGTACATAGCTATCAGTTATGTGATGCTGGTGTACATAGTTATCTGTTATGTGATGCTGGTGTACATTGCCATCTGTTATGTGACGCTGGTGTACATAGCCATCTGTTATGTGATGCTGGTGTACATAGCCATCTGTTATGTGATGCTGGTGTACATAGCTATGTGTTATGTATTGCTGGTGTACATAGCTATCTGTTATGTATTGCTGGTGTACATAGCTATCTGTTATGTGATGCTGGTGTACATAGCTATCTGTTATGTGATGCTGGTGTACATAGCCATCTTTTATGTATTGCTGGTGTACATAGCTATCTGTTATGTGATGCTGGTGTACATAGCCATCTTTTATGTATTGCTGGTGTACATAGCTATCTGTTATGTGATGCTGGTGTACATAACATCTTTTATATATTGCGCTTGTACATAGCTATCTGTTATGTGATGCTGGTGTACATAGCTATCTGTTATGTGATGCTGGTGTACATAGCTATCTGTTATGTGATGCTGGTGTACATAGCTATCTGTTATGTGATGCTGGTGTACATAGCTATCTGTTATGTGATGCTGGTGTTCATAGCTATCTGTTATGTGCTGCTGGTGTACATAGCTATCTGGTATGTGATGCTGGTGTACATAGCCATCTGTTATGTGATGCTGGTGTACATAGCTATCTGGTATGTGATGCTGGTGTACATAACCATCTTTTATGTATTGCTGGTGTACATAGCTATCTGTTATGTGATGCTGGTGTACATAGTTATCTGTTATGTGATGCTGGTGTACATAGCTATGTATTATGTGATGCTGGTGTACATAACTGTCTGTTATGTGATGCTGGTGTACATAGCTATCTGTTATGTGATGCTGGTGTACATAGCTATCTGTTATGTAAAGCTGGTGTACATAGCTATCTGTTATGTGATGCTGGTGTACATAGCTATCTGTTGTGTGATGATGGTGTACATAACCATCTTTTATGTATTGCTGGAATACATAGCCATTTTTTATGTATTGCTGGTGTACATAGCTATCTGTTATGTGATGCTGGTGTACATACTGTAGCTATCTGTTATGTTGATGCATATGGTTAACTGTTATGTGACACTGGTATATACAAATATATAATATGTGATTGCGGTGTATGCAGTGAGAGAAGGTGGGGAATGTTGGTGTTGCGGTATGTGATGTTAGTGAATGTGATTATGGTGTATTGATATAATTATGGTGCCGGTATATGGGTATCTGTTATGTGATGTTGTTGTACTGTACATGGCTATCTGTTATGTGATCGTGGTGTATGCAGTGAGAGACGGTGTGGAATGTGGGTGTTGCCGGTGTTGGGGGTGAAAAGGCAGCGATGCTAACCTTTCCCTCCGTCTGCCCACAGGCATTTATAGGGAGTTGGGGGTTGCTATTCTTATGACAGTGGAGATGCAATGTTGTATTCCTTGTTTTGTGCTTATTAAGTTGGGCACTGATTATATCTAAGCCTCCTCCGTCTCTCCCGCGCTATATCGGTATATTAGGTAATTTTGGCAAACACAATTTCGCTTTAGTAGTTAAAAAATACTTATATCAATCCAAGTGTTTTCTATTTTTGAGTATGTAATATATAGTTTAAATGATTATGATTATTCATAAAAAAATCATAAAGGTTTTTGTAATAAATCGATCATAAATACTGCATTAATAATGATAAAATATGGAGAACCCGAATTAGTTTTGTATTAGTAAGTTCAATTTAACCAGACTGATAAATGTCCCTTAGGTAGCATATCTTCTTAGTTTAACAGCTTTATTGCATACTTTACCTTGTAAACTGGTACCTACTCTATAGTGGGGCAGTGTGTCTACGTTCATAATTATCTACATATTTATCAATCAGTATTCTTTGTGTGCGCTTCTGTAATATATCAAATAAATCAAAACGTATTTCTAACAAGGTTATCTATCTATTTGCTCTTGCTTGCATGTGATTTGGCGAGGCTTTTGTTATACTGTATAGGCCTACTATACGAGGCGAAAATGCAACCCTAGGCGGTAATGAACGCTTAGTAATACATACAATTGTCACTTGTCATATAGGAAACCAGACAAGACACATAAACAACAGGGTAGCATAAATTGTCCTATAGATGGACGTTTTGTCTGCCCCTCCACCTTTCTCCCACCGACCTTTCTATTAGATAAGGGTTGGGGGGGGGGGGGAGCGAAAAAAAGGAGGAACAATTTATGAGCGTGGCTGAAGACGCTGCACGCAAGGGTTGCATGAAGTAGTATTTTCGTTTCTGTTTGTGCCAATGTATGAGATGTCTGGAGTAGTACAGTCCAAAACGAAGGTAGTATGTTTATGTAAAATTTTAGACATACATTCTCTTCACCTCCTTTTAACCCTTACATATGGCGCTATTTGTATTGCATTCTGACTAACATTAGATAATTTAATGTAGCTTAGCAAGAGCCTCCAGGGATCCAATGGGTTTCAAACTCTCTCAACTAACCATTTAGCTCCCATATATCGTTGCAAAACCCACTCAAATAGCATAATATTATTCAGCATGATAAGGAGAAAAGCGTCATAATACAGAAAAGGTTAACACATGCTACTAATATATACTGTTTTGTAATGTTATCGTTGCAGCAAAGCCCTTTCTATTATATAGTAGCTATCGTTAAACAATTTGATTGGGCTATGGAAGGTCGTCTAATATCCAACGAGTTTAAAGCAACTTGAAACAGTCCTTTACTACAATGGTGCCTCAACTAATTGAACTCTGATCAACACAAGGCTATTTCAGAAACTTTTAATTTTTTCTCGGGCTGACATTAGGCGATTTTATTATTTTTGTTTTTAAATCCTGGGGCAAACTAATAAAACAGTTCTCGAAAATGTCAAAAACAATTAAAACTCTGAATACTAATTAAACAAAATCAAAATTGCCTCCAAAATGTCTCGCCAGATTGTAGTTGCAGCATTGAAATAACCAAACGATAGTGTTACCTAATCTAATGTTCTTTTCATTTTGGCTACTTGGTCATCGTCCTTTTCGTATTTCAGTGAGGCATTTTATATTGCGCTAGACATATAGAAAACCTTCGGTAGAGTCTAGCACAAATATCTAATTTCTTAACTACCCTCATTCGATTTCTATCTCTCTATCTGTACCTTTATCTCAATGGTCCTTTCTGGTCGTTCTATAGCTGAGATTGTGGATGGCTATCGTTCACTTCCTCAACCTATCAACTCCGGTGTTTTCGATATAGTCTCATGTTCTCTTTCTAATATTCATTATTGATCTTCTCAACTATGCCTTAAGTCCTATACAAACATATGCTGATGACTCTCCCTCACACTATTCAACTAGTTTTCCACAACGATCTAACATGCAATTACTCCAAACTCATGTGATGAGGCCATAGCACACCTATCTTCTGATCTCTGAACTATTTCCGATTGGGGCAGAGAGACTCTTTGTTGTTGTTGTTGTTGTTGTTGTTGTTCCCCAAGCTGCCTGGCCGAACACAGAGAGACTCTTTGTTACTTTCAATGCTTCCAAAACCAAATTTCTCCATCTATATACATGTCACAATCTTCCACATGACTATTACTTACTCCTCAACAATACACAAATCAACCGTTCATCTTTTCTCAATATTTTTGGTGTTTCGTTTTCTTTGGTCTTTCTTGAAAATATCATATAACCACTCTTGCTAAAGCAGCTTCCCAAAACCTAGGTGTGTTTAACCAATGTCTTGGCTCAACCATATCCTTGGGTTCTTCCCTCTCGCACAGTTCCTTGCTCTGTACAGAGGGACACAGTGGACCAATGTATCGAGTATTGTAAGCATGTGTGGGGAGGTTCCACCCATGTCACACTTCTTGAAAGGGTAGAGTCAAAAGCATTTCGTCTCATCAATTCACATCCTCTTACTAATTCCTTTCAATCTTTCTCTACACGCTGCAATGTTGCATCTCTCTCACTCTTCTACTGCTATTACAATAAAATAAAATAAATCAGAGCCTTTGCATACCTCCTCCCACCCCTATTCAGTCCAAATCTATAACCTCTCTAACCTCAGTATGCACTGAGAGAGTTCTGAAGAACACTGGTTGTTGTACTAGTGATAGAAGAGTAAAAGAGATGCAACATTGTGGCATGTAGAACAATATTGTAGGGAACTAGTAAGAGGAAGTGAGTGGATGAGGCAAAATGCTTTTGACTCTTTATCTTTCGAGAAATGCAGTATAGGTGGAACCTCCTCACACTTGCGAACAATACTCGATATACGGGTGCATTGTGCCCCTATGCAGAGCAAGAAGCTATGTGAGGGTGTAGAACCCACGGAGATGGTTAAGTACACCTAACTTCTGGGAGCTGATTTAGCAAAAGTGGTAATATGATATTTCCAGGAAAGGTCGGATGAAAAAGATACACCAAGAATATTGAGAGAAGATGAAAGATTGATTTGTGTAATGTTGAAGACTAACTGTTAGTCTTGTGGAGGATTGCAACGGGTAGATAGAAGGAGAAATTGGGTCTTGGAGACAGTGAAAATAACAAAATTGTCTCTGAACCAATCAGAAATAATTGATGGATCAGAAGATAGGCATGCTATAGCCTTGTTAAGTGACTTTTGGAGTGATTGCATGCTGGGTTGTTGTGAAAAACTAGTTGAATAGTGTAGGGTAGAGTCTCAGCATATGATTAGATAGGACTAGAGGTACAGTTGAGGAGATTATTAATGAATATTAGAGAGAGCACTGGAGACAGGACAGAAACCTGAGCAACACCTGAGTTGATAGGTTGAGGCAATGAGCGATGGACGTCCACAACTGCAGTTATGGAACAGTCAGAAAAAAAAAATTAAAGACAAATGCAGATATAGAGCTGTGGTGGTCGAGAGGTGAGCACGCTCGCGTGTGAATCTGCAAGACCCGGGATCGAATCCCCGCCACGGCGGACATTTAGTGGGTGTGGTAGTACGTCCTAGCATGTTTCACATGCTTGCACCCAGTCAGGGGACATCCTGACGACGTATGCAGACTAAACACACACAACAAAGCCACTCCAACACCTTCCTCTCTCTCCAACACCCCTTTTCCCCTCTCAACACTCTTCTCTGAGCTAGTGCCTGTATAGAATCGTAAGATTCAGAGTCGTAAAGATTCCAGGACGAGCTCAATAACGGCGGATCCCCAGATTGGCCATGGTGATTGCACCTAAACACCTACAAAAAAAAAAGTAGAGGGATAGAAGCCAAAGGAGGGTACGGTAGTTGGGAATTAGAGATTTATGCCAGACTGTTTAAAAATCTTTCGATATATCTAGCACAATAGAAAAAGTCTCACCAAAATAAAGAAGGGAGGATGACAAGTAGTTAGTAAGATAAGCAAGGAGATCACCAATAGAATGGCCATTATGGAAACTATACTGACGATCTGAAAGTAGATTAAAGGAAGATAGATGCTTAAGACATTTTGATTTAAGAATAGTTTCCAAAACTTTAGAGATGTAAGAAATAAGAGCAATTGGATTATAGTTGGAGGGTTAAGAACGATCGCTCTTCTTTGGGACAGGTTGAATGAGAGCAATCTTCCAGCAAGAAGGAAAGACATTAGAGGAAAGACAGACACGAAAAAATTTGCTTAAGCAGGGATTCAGCACGGAAAAACAGTTTTTGAGTACAACAAGAGGAGCACCATCCGGTCCGTACGCCTTCTTAGTATTAAGCCTAGAGAAGGCAGACTTACACAGTAAGCAGAAAGATTAGAAGTTAGAAATAATTCAAGAAAGTAGGACCATTTCGTTGATAGGCCCAGGTGAATTTTTACTGTGTGAGTGGAAGGTCTTTTAGTCGACTGAGAGGTCAGATAGATACAGAATACGCAGGCTATGGTATATAAGGTTTTTATTTGTACATATATTGAAAAAGCATAACAATCGATAGCAAGAATAACAATAGAATTGAATTAGGTACAGAGGGCTCACAGTTTCTGGTTGATTCATTAAGTAACAAAGTCAAGGCAAATTTAGGCAAGGCAAAACAACAAATCACATGAAATAAATTACTGAGTAAGAATTATGCATATACGAAATTTGCTTCCCCAAGAAGGTAAGTTAAAGCAAAATTATTTTAATTATGAAGGGGGGCGTGGTTGCTTGGCATAGAAATATCAGGGCTGTAAGGCGGGTGATGTGGGAGGCAATTATGTATAATAGTGTAAGCATATTTTCTTCCTTCGAAAACTGAGTTGCTTAAGAGTAATGGAAGATAAGTTTATGAGAGCAAGTATTACAGATAGTGTGTGTTTTATTCATAATTCTTCTTGGAGCCTAGGAAGGGTCTCTGACAGAGACAATGATAAGTAATGTGTCCGTCCAGGAGTGGTCCGGCCGGGCGTCATGTGTAGGGCGATCATCTCGTGTGAACCTCTTGCATAGGGAATGCTCCGTCTGTGGGTCTGCTTGCAGGATTGAATAGCAGTGGTGAGGGTGACAGAGTTGCTCATTTCATTTGCCGAGATACTAAGGCATAACCCGAAAGAGGTACTCAGGACGGAAATTGTCTGACTCTAACCTAGAGTGACGGAGTTGCTCACGTCGTTGGCAGAGATGCTCAGGCTGGACCCGGATGAGGTATTCCAGATGGGGGTTGGTTGACTGCAATTCTCAACTCTCTGGCTAAAGCTTTCCTGTCACTCACAAACTAAATATTTCTGTGCTGTTTATCTCTCCCCTAATTCTACTGACTATCCAAAATTCTTTGACTATCTAACTTCTAAAGTGAAACACATTGTATCCATCTCTCCTTTTGCAGAAATCTCCATCTTAGGAGATTTCAAAGTTCACCACCGACAATGGCTCACCTCTGTTTCCACCGACCAACCTGGTGAACAAGCCTACATCTTTTCTATCCTAAATGACCTAGAGCAGTTAGTCCAGCAACCCACCCGTATCCCAGATCGCTTCAGAGATCGTCCCAACATTCTTGCCTTATTTCTAACCTCTAACCCTTTTGCTTGTACTGTAAATCTTTTCTCTCCTTTGAGCTCCTCCAAGCGTAAACTTATCTCTGTCACCTGTCCTATCTCTCCGGTACGGCCACCCGATCCTCCCAGCTGGCGGCGCTTTTAGCGCTTGCCGCTGCCGACTGGGAGGCTCTTTGGCAGTACTTCTTTGATTTCCCATGGATTGACTTTTGCTTCCGTCGCTGGGGATCCTCGGAGAGTGCAAACAAATCTTGGTTTACTCACGCTTACTCTACTGCTGTCTTCAATAAGGAGGAAGCATTACTGTCGCCTTCAAGCTCAAGAATCTCATACTTCCTATGTATTTGCCTGGAATCAAGCTAAATCTGTTCTTCGCCTCTCTAAACATTCTTTCATCAATAAAAAATGCACTGAACTATCCAACTCTAGCAAGCTTTCTGGCATCTAGCCAAAAACCTCTCCAACAATTTTTCTTCATCTTTCCCTCCTCTTTTCCACTTTGACGGCACCACCGTCACTTCTTCTTCTGACAAAGCTGAACTCTTCGCTAACTCTTTCGCTAACAACTCCACTTTGGATAACTCCGGTGCTATTCCTCCCTCTCCTATTTATGCCTAACATCACAATCTCTTCCAAGGATATACTTTCTACCCTCTCTGGGCATAATACTAAAAAGGCGTACGGACTGGACGGTGTCCCTCCTATTGTACTTAAAAACTGTGCTTCCGTGCTGACTCCCTGCCTAGGCAAACTCATCCACCTCTGTCTCTCCTCTAACGTTTTTCCTTCTTGCTGGAAGTTTACTAACATTCAACCTGTCCCAAAGAAGGGTGACCGCTTTCAACCCTCCAACTATCGTCCCATCGCTCTCATTTCTTGCATCTCTAAAGTTTTTGAAACTATTGTTGCTTCAAAATTTCTTAAGCATTTATCTTCCCATAACCTACTCTCAGACTGCCAGTATGGCTTCATTAAGGGCCCCTCTACTGGTGATCTTCTTTCTTATCTTATTAATTCTTGGTCATCCTCCATTCGGGACTTCGGTGAGACTTTTTCTGTTGCACTAGACATATCGAAGGCCTTCGATAGAGTCTGGCACAAATTCCTTATTTCCAAACTACCCTCCTACGGTTTCTATCCCTCCATCTGTGTCTTTGTCTCTAATTTCCATGCCGGCCATTCCATAGCTGCGGTTGTGGATGGACACCGTTCTCTTCCTCTACCTATCAACTCTGGTGTTCCTCAGGGTTCTGTCCTATCTCCAATTCTCTCTTCCTATTATTCATTAAGGACCTTCTCAACTGCACCTCCAGCACCATTCACTCATATGCAGACAACTCTACATTACACTATTCAACTAGCCTTCCACAAAACATTTCACAGCAGGAACTCCAAAATTCACATAAGGAGGCCATAAAACACCTATTTTCTGATCTCTCCACTATCTACAATTGGGGCAAAGAAAACCTTGTTACTTTCAATGATTCCAAAACTCAATATCTCCATCTGTCTACTTGTCGCCCTCTTCCAGAAAACTATGACCTACTCTTCAACAAAATACAAATTAACCCTTCATCTTCTCTTAATATTCTTGGTATCTCTTTTTCTTCTGATCTCTCTTGGAAAAATCATATTACCACTGTAGCTAAAACAGCTTCACAGTTGAAAAGAAAGCCTTCCGTCTCATTAACTCACATCCACTCACCAATTCTCTGCAGTCTCTCTCTCTCTTCGCTGCAATGTTGCATCTCTCTCACTATTCTACCGCTATTACAATAATCAGTGTTCCTCAGAGCTCTCTCAGTGTATACCACCCCTCTTCGTAGAGCTTGTAGCCCCCGTTTTGCAATACAATCTCACCCCTAGTCTGTGCAACTCTTCAACCTATGAGTGATATGTTACTCTTAGTCTTTCTTCTATTCAACAGCTGAGCTCTGGAACTCTCTCCCAGACTCAGTCTTTCCCTCTTCCTATGACTTAAATTGCTTCAAACTCCTTGTTTCCAGGCATTTTGGCTTGAACGTCTCTTGATTTTGGCCCTGTCACTCTTTCAACTCTTGGGGAGGCACTCGCTACAGGCAGTTCTGCCTTTTGTCTCCCTCAATCACATAGAAAAACAAAAACACGAAAGTATTCATTCTACTGATGTCTAAAGTATCCAATACGCTCATTGTATATCTGTGCATTTAGAAACACCTTTCCTGAATACGTTAATTGTGGTTCCAAGCCTGAGAAGGCAACTAAAGTGTCTAGGTCACCTTGTAATTGTTACTAATGTATGGTTGAGGTAATTTTTACTAGTAATTTTTGTATCATAGGCAGACTCAGGTACCTTACAATTTATCCCTTCGTCATTGTCAGTAATGTAACTTAAGAATAGGAGAGTTCCCAGTACTGAACCTTGGGGAATGCTACTGTCTACATTACAGCAATCTGATGCTTTTCCATTAATTACAACTCGCTGTTTATATACATACATCCATACATACATAAATTTACAGATCGAGTGTTCCATACGGAGTGCGGTTCCGGTCTCTCATTCTAATGGCGGCGCTCCAGGCAGCCTTGTTCAGAGCTGCTCACTTGTTAGTTTTGTTTTCAAGATCAGACCGTAAGGTCTGATCCCATATTTCTCTTGGTATGCACCTTGGGGCAGCTCCCCCCACATTCACAGTCCTGCATCATTCCACCCAACCTAGTTCATCCATCCTCTGCACATGTCCCAACAATCCAAGTCTACTTGTACGCATTTTATCACTGATACTCTTGATACCTAGCCGTCTCCTCAGCTCTTCAATAGATACTCTATCTTGCAGTGTGGCCCTACACATTTAGCTCACCATTTTCATCTCGTTACGTTCCATTCTGTTGATATCATCCGCTTTGACAGGCCACGTTTCTAAAGCATATGTCATTGCGCTTCTAACATATGAATCATACACCTTTCCCATTGCCTCATTGCAAAAGTTACCACTCTCAGGTTAATTTTTGATCACAAGCTTACATTTGCATACTATGCATACAAATTTCTCAACTTTGGACTTCTCCCTTGGTAGAGGTCCCTTTATTCTATTGCAGCGCTTCTTCCCGTGGTGTACTCAACGGCGGCAGACGCTACACTGAACTGAGTTTGTACCCATCACTCCAACACGAACTGTAAACTCCTCACTCAGTACACCGTTCACCCTCACTGCCACTCGAGAGCCCTCGTACATCTTCATTATCACATGCATCAACCACCCCTCTATGCCAAGTTTTTTCATAGCCCACTGTACAACATCTCTCGGCACCCTATGAAAGGCCTTCGCCGTCTACGTATTGTGAAAAACCTGTTATCCTCCAGTAAATTGCGGGGGTGAGTGAGTGAAGTGAGAGAAAGTAAATTATATGATGGATACATGCTTTTTATAATACGTGTTGCTAGCCCCAAACGCACAAGCAACTGTGGCTTTCAACCATCTAACACATCTCCTTTTATTGATGTACATCAAACAACATGTAAAATACAAATAATTTTTATTTTTACACCCTACCGTGCAAAGACTACGGATGCACCACTCCTGCCCGGGCCTCACACAGTGGCATGGCCCAGTCGTACTGAGCTCATGACGCTGGTGGCATTGCCCCGGAGGATAGCAATCCCTATTCTTTGCTTGAGCAAGAGGGTTTCCCGGGGTTTTCCTGAAACTTCTCTGATTTTGCTGCCTATTTCATTCACCATTTTGAAGGTGGTAGGGCCGAAGACTCCTGATGTTTCGAACGCCAGAGGGTCGAACTGATAACTTCTGGCAAGGACTTGATACTTTTCTCGTTTTCTACTTTCTGCTATCCGGGCGGCTTCACCTGCTTCGTTGGCACTTCTGGTGATGTTGGTTATTGAGAAAGTGTCAACACATGTGGCATCCCACACGAGGCACCGGCCATTCTTATAAAGGAAGGTGGTCATCCCATCTGGTCGTTTCCGTCATCTCTGACAAGTCCAGGAGGTTCGAGGATTGATGCACGGTTAGCGCTCTGCAGGGCCCGTTTTATGACATCATTTAGTGCTGAGTGTCTTGGCAGGGAGCCTGCGTTGTGAATACATGACAGGGCATGGTGACCTTGAGCACCCATCAATGCATGGGTGTGGGTGACAAACTGAGCGTGATGGCAATCTGGAGCGCTTCAGCATCCAAGTGTGTTCCAAGAGGTGGGTCGGGAATGGCATGTAACCACAAGCCACTCTCCAAACGGGCGGCTGCCTGGAGATGTGCTTTAGCAACATGGTCTGAATTGATTAGGAGACTTTCTTGTTTTCTTCTTCGAGATGGTATCCCACGCTCTCTGCTTGCTCCTGGACATACCCTGAGGCTCCTTTTCTGCTCCTGTACTCTCCTTCCAGGTTTTAATTGCTTCTGCTAAGTCCTCATCAAGTGTCATTCCGGGTTGAGAAGAAAGGATGGACACTACGAGGTCAGTGGTTGCGATATGGGATGAGATAAAGGCAGGTGAGGCAATATTCATGGCTCTCCGTATCCCAAGGCTCCCGAGGCGGACAGGGAGAGTGGCTTGTGCCCAGGTCTGATCTTGAAAGTTCACTTTGGTTATACTAGACAATGCTTCTTGAATTATGTTGTCTAGTTCTTGGAGGGCGCCAGTGTTCGTGTAAGTTATCGATGTGTGCAAAAGGTACTGGAGCTATGGGAGCTATGAGAAGCAGTTCTTGAGAAGGGCCAGAGCTGAATGGGCATCGATGTGCATCAAGCGGCTCAGAAGACTTTGAAGCTCCTCCTTTTTACCTTGAAGTGCCGGTGGGATTGCTGCCGGGGTAAGTGAGGAAGCTAAGAGGGTTTGCTGGTGTTCCTGAAGGACCCTTACACCTGGCAATGTTCCTCGGAATTGGGCTCAAGTGTGTTCTCCTATTGGGACCTGCATGAATGATAATTAAGGTATTTTCAACAGCATCATTGGTGACGTCTTCGTAGCCTTTCATAATGTTGTCCAGACCAGCTCCGGTATGCAAAATCTCTTTTTATGATTTGATACGCTTTTGCAGAATTTTTCTAATTGCCCCCGTATAATAATCTCCAATGAGCCTAGTCTCTCATAGTTCGTCGATTGTCTTGGTCTATATATGGAAATCGTAGAATGATAGTCATTGGTAGATGTATTTTTCTGCTCATTGCTGTGCACCCTTTCTCACTGGTGTAAACCTGGTGGTGGTGTAAACCTGGTGGTGCTGTAAACCTGGTGGTGGTATAAACCTGGTGGTGGTGTAAACCTGGTGGTGCTGTAAACCTGGTGGTGGTATAAACCTGGTGGTGGTGTAAACCTGGTGGTCTGAGAAGGAGAGACAGTGAAAACAACAAGGGGAGAGGAAGGGTTTAGCGGGCGGGTGGGATGGTGATGGTGGTGGTGTTAGTGAGTGACTGACTCAAGGTGGGGAACGGGATCTAGGTCGAGCGGGAGGCTGTTTGATTAAACCAAAAAAATCTGTTCGGCTCTAAAGCCGATTCTGGTGAGTCTTGCAGTGTTTTGGGGGTAGTTGTGGCTATGATAAGAGCAACAAATTCGATACTGTTAATTAAAGTAGAGATATCAAAATCCAACATCACTCCACAAACCTCGGAGAGAGAGAGAGAGAGAGAGAGTTATTGTGTTAGAAGCACCATGAGGGCAGCATTATACAGCCCCTGGTGAATCACTGATTAGCTCACCTGGATGCCGGAAATTCTCACACTAACGTGTGCGATAAATACCACTAATTAAAGTTTAGCATATTCCTTCGAAATCTGCATATAGTTGAAATAGTTAGTAGTTGACTTAGTTATTAAAACGCCATCACTGCATGTTATATACGTTTTTTATTGTAATTAATAATGGAATTGATATAATTATTTAGCCCATATAGAAAGACACATCAGACATATATTAAATAGCTGAGCATTTTAAGGCTAACCTCAATATTCTTAACAAATCTTTCCCTTCACAGCCCAGTTAACCCTTCTTTAGCGGGGCCCGACTTAAGTCCGTATCTAAAACGCTGGACAATGTGGCGGGGCCCGACTTAAGTCTGTGTGCAATTTTGGCGCAATATTGGCTATGAGAGAGAGCCGAGCGGTGGGAGGAGCGTAGGTTGCCTCATGACCGCTCGCCACGACCGTCGTGGGCCCACTGACATGTACTCCACACTACTCCACCCTCTCTCACTCGCTACACACGTAAATATGAAACGAAATGACCGTATTTTAGCGATTTTGCCCTTCGGTTGCACGATCGTTGCAAGACAACCAGTGATCGTAGAAGGATGGTTCGGGTGTCATTGGAAAGCTCAATTTACGCCCTTTCAGGAATACATACTTGTATTACGCTCTGGCTCTTGTTTATTCATTAAAAAGAGCACGGAAACAGCCCCATTTATGGTAAAAAAAAACGCTGGGCGGCACAGTGAATATACTCCACCACCCGCTCTTTGAGTGTTAATGGATGAAATCACCTTTAGACATGGAAGTGCTAATCCATATACTCTCTATAAACAACTTTAATTCCCACAGGTATTGGTTTGGTATCAGGCGCTGGAAAGGGAAAAAAACGTGTTTAAGAATATAAGCGTAACACTCTCGTAAGAGGTGAGGTCAAAGTCTTAAGGTGACATGGGCTTTTTTGGGGGGCTATTAATTAATGTATTCCTTTATTTCTTAGTTTCCTCGCTAGACCTCCATCAAGCTAAGAAAAACACCCCCTAGACCCCCTTTCAAGATAAATTTGTACATTTTCTGATAGAAAAATGTTCCGGCCAAAGGCCGGTTCCTCTTAAAATTACAGGCTCGCCAGGGAAAAAATTGACACCTAAATGGCACGAAAGGTCTTAAAATTGACAACTAAATTGGGCGAAAGGTATTATAATCACCAGACTAATGGACCGAATGTCTTATAATCTCAAAACAATTGGGCTTCACACGAGGGAGAACGGGGACCAGAAAAGCGGCTCATCTCCCCTTAACCCTTTCAAGATCCAATTACGCATTACTTTTCTGTATCATGTCTATTATTATACAATTTTATCAAGATTAGGAAGGGTATGAGAACGCCAGAGTGTCAAATGAGTCTTTACCCTTATAATTCCCAAAGATCGTTCCTAAACTGTATAACATTGTCTAATACTAGCCAGAATACAGACAAATAAAGCGTAATTGGATCATGAAATGGTTAAACTGTCAAAATGCGTCATAATCTTCAAAGGGTAAAGAAGTATTGGAAAATATTGTTCCGTTAATCAATAATGAAGATACTGTATTGCCTCCGCTATATTTTCCCTTGAACGGCTGATATTGTTTATTACATCAATATATTTTACTTAATACTTTGGTTAACTATAACATTACAGTACTTTAGTTTATACCTTAATCCTGACGTGTACTTTTTAGTTGATGATGCTTATTATAAAGTATTAAGTTGCATTATCCATTAATTTACCCTATTCCATATTATTCACTGAATGACATTCATTAAATGTAGTATACATCACTGTTACTACAGTATATTTTTAATCATAGTAAGCATGGAAACACGCTGTGATTGCTTAATCACTTGGCGAAGATAAAATGGTGTATCACATTATTCAAAATCTAAGAAACTGTTTCCTATTCTCAATCCATTCATGCTAATTTAATTCATATGACATACATTCCATAGAGTGTTTTTTCAATATTCTAATAAGGTACTTTAAATTGTATGCCTTATTTCTTACACTTAAAATGAAATGCTAAAAATACGGAACATGTCTGAATTGTAAATATGCATTATGTGAGATATTTATAATATTCCACTTATTTATTCTGGTAATGACCTTGTTGACGATTTCCTGTCCTAATGAATATAATTGTATAGGTTTTCTTTAGCACGACCATAAAACATTTGCGCTTATATATGTATATATACTGTATATATATATATATATACTGTATATACATATATATATGTTATGTCGGGTTATAATGATTTATAACTCGTGATATAGTCTGTATAACGATCCAAATATGGACTGATAGACCTTGATAAAACTTGACAGGGTCAAATCTAGCACGTTCTTAATCACACATAATAGGTAATCAATTAGGATAATACAGAACTCAATAACAACACAGATATAGATACATAGATGGGTTTTATTAAAAGAGTGGTCTAGCTAGAGGAGCCGTAGACTATCTTCATGTAATGAGTAAATACTGGCAAGGTACAAATATAATCTGGTATATTCAGATGGTCTCTGATGCAATGAAATATATTAACAACAATGCACTGACAATATAATGTTAGTGAATTGGTGCTTGTAATCAGAGAATGGTATAAACAACTTGTGGTTAAATATAAGGTAATAACCTGTAGTAACTAAAAGACACAAAACATATAATAATATCAACCCTCAACACAAAAATCAATGGGGGTCGAGTGTCTTCCGTGAAAGAAGTAATGCAGTTGGTCAAATATGAATAATCTCAAATGGAGAGCTGGGGAGAATTGAGTGTGAAACAAACACGCCGGTATATGAGGTGAGTCACACGGGAAAAAAGGGAGTGGGGGTGCGCCAGGTATGAAGGCGCGTATCCTAAAGTGACCTTCCGACTTAAGGTAAACAGGTCAGGTCACTAGCTGGACTGAGGTGTTGATAATTCAATTTATAGTTAATGCAACCACGAGCTGAGTCTCAAAATTAGTTCAAAATAACTGGTGGCAGACGAATAAGTAAATTAATTTACACACAGTTAGGCTCGCAGAATAATAAACTATGCGTGATTATGTTATCTCTTATATTCACGTTAAGCGATCGTATGTAATTATAACGAATTGAGCTTAGGAATTAAGATATAAATATAATGAATAATTATGGAATCAGGAATATACTGAATAAATCACTACAAAGTGATAAAGAGACTGACTAAATTGAACAAACAAAGTTAATCAAGAATGGCTCTGAGAACGAACGCTCTTATAAGTGAAGCGTAAAAGTAGATTAAACTGATCTATTAATAAATCAGAAGAACTGCGCGCATACGACGAAGTTATGCTAAGTAATACTTACAGCAGTATTAATAGAAGTTCTGAACGAGTTAACAGATACTTTAAATTACATACACTAATATACGAAGTGTAAGGAAATGATGTTGAACTAAGTAATTGAAACTATGCAATGCTGGAATTCCTGAGCATGAAGGATCATAATTACTTACATCGGTAATCACATGAACGGTAATATGAGTTCATAAAATAATGACAAAGGTGGTTATATCACTGAGTTTAAGATGGGAGAGGGGGAAGTGAATTAATTCTCACAGGGACAAGTACATTCGTTATGAAAATGGGCGTAGGTTCTAGGTAATAATGTTTGCAGAAGGAAATCAGTTCATGAAATACACTGCGACTTCAACTCACATAATATAGCACAGAATACATATATTTGGAAAATCTGTGAACGTGGGGGCAAGGTAACTGATGGAATACAATTATATAACGTATGCGTAAGATTGTTCTGGCAAGTTAATTAATGAATAAGTTTAGTGTTAAATCACAATTATAACACGAATGGTAGATTAGGTTCTGAAGGGTTAACACTTATGAAAACTGAACGATCTTGGGCACAGATCACATACTTTCTTAACACAACCCGGTTCACATATTTTACTTTATTACCTCAACAACAATAACACAATGTAAGATACACAGGGACACTTAGGGTATTTGGAGGACAGGGGTCGAGAGTACAAGTCTGGCCAACGTTGATCGTGGGTCCGTGGAGCAGCACTTCAGGGGTGTAGGGCGTTGCTCGAGCAGGGGTCCAAAGGTCCAGACTTCAGCTAGGCAGGTCGTCCACAGGTAGGACTTCAGGAATACCTCAGGCAGGTACTCTCTGGGTGGGTAGGGGCAGACTGGGGCAAGCCAACACTTTTAATTAGCTACTCTGAGCCCTAAGGTTTTAGAATAGTATTGAGGTGTGGATTGCATACCCCTCTCTAATTTTCTAGAGGTAATATGCAGCATTATATTTGACTCTCGTTTCCCCGGTCTCGAAGTCACAAGGTTAGGGAGAAATGGTTATGTGGTTATGGTGAGGTAAATACTTAGCCTAGACTTGGAAGTTTAGTATTGACATAATGGTATACTTCCAAGGTATAATAATACATAGTTAATGGTAATTTACTTAGCCTAATGATTGAGAAATCTCTCGTAAACTGGGATAGGCCTTTATTCCTAGTTCAACATGAATCTTCTTATACCTTGCTGGTTAGATCTCGTTACCTGGAGATTCTTGTATCTATGTTTCCGTTGTCTTCCGGGTTGTCTTTCAGTTCCATTTATGTTGGTAGGCCTCGGGGTGTTCATGTTGCATTAGCATAAACATATTTTCGTTGTAATGCAAATCTGGAGAAACGGGGAATGTTGTGTGTTGGATCGTCGACTTCATTTGAAAGGTGGGAGGTAATTGGTTGACACAGGTGAGTGGTGATTGGCTGAGGTTCTCCATTCTCGAACTGTGTTGTTGATGGGTCAGAGCATGTGGTAAATTGGGTGACTTATATATTCTGGTTGGGTTAATCAGGGGTGACTCCTCTATTTTGTTTGATCTTTCCGGCTGCTTCTTGTTCTTTTTCTTATGTTGTGGTGAGTAAAGACTGGCTATCCTATATGTTGTTCCTTCCGGGTTTGCTTGAAGGCCCGTCATTTCATCATATATATATATATATATATATATATATATATATATATATATATATATACCTGTATAATGTGTATATATATATATATACATATATCTATATACAACACGTATCTTCCAATTGGGGCAGAGAAAACCTTGTTGCCTTTAATGCTTCCAAAACCCAATTATCTATTTACCCACCGTGAATTCCAAGAGGACTATCCCTTATACTTCAACAATACACAAATCAACCCTTCATCTTCTCTCAATATTCTCGGTGTCTCTTTTTCCTCTCTCGTGGAAGCACCATATCACCACTCTCGCTAAGGCGGCCTCCCAGAAGCTGGGTGTGCTCAACTGCCTCAAGGGGTTCTATACCACTGTACAGATTCTTGCTCTGTACAGGGGCACAGTGCGTCCTTGTATTGAGTATTGTTCACATGTTCACACACATATATATATATATATATTATTTGAATGTATACAATTCTTTCACCTATGCAAACAAGCATAGTGACTTCGGTAATGATTTCCGGTTTTCTGATTACCAGATAAGAAGTGTTCTACTATACATCGGTGGTGGACGACGGTGCCACAACGCTAATGATGGTGCCACGACGGTAACGAGGGTGCCTCGACGGTATTAAGAAGGTTATGATGGTATCACGCCGGTAAAACGCATGTGCCATGACGACACACAACAGTTTAATAACACACAACAATTATCTTGTGCATGCTTGAAACTTTCCCCACATGTGGGGACCTGGTGGTGATGCTGAGAGGAGGCTCCAGACTGCGCATGTACATGACCATTCCACAGATAGCATACGTGTGCCAAGTCGGGGGTTGTCGTGAAATAAATTGTTTAAAGCCCTGGAGAGGTAACGCTCAAAAACGTAATTTTCATGGTATGGTCATTGTGAATATTCACGTTGACTTTGACCTCAAATATCTCCCAAACCAAAAGACTTAGAGACTTAATGAAAAATGATAGATATTGAAAGGTAATTAGTATTTTTAAATAATTTAATACAAAAATAAGTAGAGGTTTTAAGTTAGTCTTACTTAAAAAATGAAAACAAATACTAAATTCGTCCTGAGGGTACTGGAACTCTGAGGTTGTGAATGGCAATGGTGGGGCTGATTGGTATATGAAGGACGACCCTGTAGTCCCCATACGTTGAGAGAAGTGCGAAGTTGCAAAATGGGTTAAAATTTAGACCCTCTAAAAAATTTGCCCTATTTTTAAAAAAAAATGTTGATACCCAAATATACTTGAAATCAAACCAAAATCAACATAGTGCTTCCTACATCCTCTTATTATAATATCAAAGTGCAATAATCGAGATCTGAGTAACATAGATACTACAATAAAATATTATATGGAGGTAACTGAAATCATGTCATGAAAAATTCCTTACCCAAAGTATGGCAACATCAGACCCACAGAATGGCAACATCAGACACACTAACCTGGCTTGTTCCCTCACCATCTGGCTAAGATGCCTATTACTTCCAGATAAATATCTCAAGTCACAATATCACTAGTGTCCACTTTTCGATATAAGTAAATGTCACTACCTATGTAAGGCTGTTGCAGATTTGCAACGGATATATCCTGTTTGAGCCTGTTCTCATGTTGCTGGGTGAGCAGCACCTCCACACCCGACTGAGACCTACAGCACACTGACTGCCTGCAGGCCGATAACTGAGAATATGGCCATGTGGGATTTGCAGACTCAAGAACACTTGTTTTGCGCACCACGCCCGTGCAAATAGGCAATGGCGTATCCTCTCCAGGGCTAAATGTAATGGGCCCTTTACAAGAGGAAGGGTGACACACGTATGACTTAGTGTACTAACGGGTTGCTCCTCGCTTCAGGCGAACTTCAGAATACCTCGGATCGTCAAGGCTGGTCTATCACACACTACTGTATAGGTGGATCCTCCCTACACATGCGAACAATACTCGATACATGGGAACACTTTGCCCCTATACAGAGCAAGAAACTGTGTGGGAATTTGTCGGTCATGCACTGCTGGGAGCGTCGTGGATGCTGGGGATGTTGTTGAACACTTATATAGGTTCTCGCTCAACAAATACAAAATCTATCCTATACTAATATCCTATGTCATTGTAACTGCAATTTTTTTGGAAAAGTGTACATGCTAAATTATCAAACTATTCTACATGATAATGTTTTATATCGGTAGCGATTACATAACGAAATATGCAAATCATTAGAATAGTTACACCAATTATTACAGATTTACCTCTATAGTGACTCGTATTATTCCGGTTTTGTACTACGGGACGTGTTAGACTAACCCTTTGAGTACTTGAGGACGCCATTATTAATTTCATTCTGACCATCACTAGACGATTTTAATCAATTTAGGAAATAATTGTGGGAGACAGAGGGATAGTAATGTTGAGATATACTTTTTTTTTTTTTTTTATTCTTAGAGGGCCTTCCCAAACTAAGTAAAATAATCGAATGTTAGTCAGGACGAAGTGAAAAAACGTCAAAATGTTGTCTATTCTTTAAAGTCTGAGGAACGTGTAGGCCTGACAAAGAATCCGGGGGTCTGATGGTAGGACGGTGGTGTGTATATGGTTCTGATTAGACGGTGGTGTGTATATGGTATGAACCTACTTTATATCCGGGGGTCTGATGGTAGGACGGTGGTGTGTATATGGTAATGAACCTACTTTATATCCGGGGGTCTGATGGTAGGACGGTGGTGTGTATATGGTAATGAACCTACTTTATATCCGGGGGTCTGATGGTAGGACGGTGGTGTGTATATGGTAATGAACCTACTTTATATCCGGGGGTCTGATGGTAGGACGGTGGTGTGTATATGGTAATGAACCTACTTTATATCCGGGGGTCTGATGGTAGGACGGTGGTGTGTATATGGTAATGAACCTACTTTATATCCGGGGGTCTGATGGTAGGACGGTGGTGTGTATATGGTAATGAACCTACTTTATATCCGGGGGTCTGATGGTAGGACGGTGGTGTGTATATGGTAATGAACCTACTTTATATCCGGGGGTCTGATGGTAGGACGGTGGTGTGTATATGGTAATGAACCTACTTTATATCCGGGGGTCTGATGGTAGGACGGTGGTGTGTATATGGTAATGAACCTACTTTATATCCGGGGGTCTGATGGTAGGACGGTGGTGTGTATATGGTAATGAACCTACTTTATATCCGGGGGTCTGATGGTAGGACGGTGGTGTGTATATGGTAATGAACCTACTTTATATGGGGAAAAAATTGTGTGCTAGGTGAGAGAGAGAGAGAGATTGGTTTACATAGGTACACTAACCACACAGACCATGATAGAGACAGCAGAATCCAAAAGAAGTAAAAATGTGTAATACAAGGATAGCAACGAATAACGTTCCATCTCCACCCTCGAAAAGCCGTACAACAAAGTGAGAGAGAGAGAGAGAGAGAGAGAGAGAGAGAGAGAGAGAGAGAGAGAGAGAGAGAGAGAGAGAGAGAGATGCTTAGGAAGAGCAATAGCAGTAGTACCATGATTTATGTGAGAGTTATTCTAAAGGAAGTGTTAACAAAAGAAAACAATATCGTAGAGTAATGTAACAAAAGGAATAAGGATTTGAAAATGAGATAGTGGAGAAGAGAGAGACGAACGAAATAGGTACTTGACAAAAAATAGTCTAACTCTTCTGGAAAATATATAAATGGAGACATAGATCATTATAAGGGTAGGATTAAGAACCCGAAGAAGCACGACAAACCCTCCTTATCTAGATCAGGTAAGCTAAAATAATTGGCGCCTCACGATGGGAATAAGAGGTAATAGGGGAGGGTGGTGAGGTAGGCCGGGGAATCTCGCACCTTTACTATACCCTGTTCCAAATAGGTAGGCCATAAATCATACCCCTTAACCTCTGTAACTCAAAAAGGGCTAGCGCAAATGGGCTGTCAATTACCACGCCTATTCCCTGGCTGACCTTTCCCAAATGGTAGAAATATTAGCTCGATTACTCTAATTGTTTATGAGTTATAGAGGTTAGTGTTAAAAATGTGTTGGCCTACTTATTTTTAACAGGATATAGTAATCTTCATTTAGAGTTACTATTTTTCTTTCATTTAGTTCTTCTGGTATTTTTTCTATATACCTCTTACCTTTATTTCTATATCTATTTCGGTCCTTCACCATTTCTTCACACTATAATTATCCCTAGTGTCTGCTTTTATATACAGTAGATGTATAATTATAATTAGAGTGCCAAGTACCAGGCTTTATTTCACACATGTTACAGTACTCAGAAGGCAATGGGATTACTATATGGGGTGCGATAAACCGGCTGGGAGGACTAAGGCTAGAACCCAGTACACGATTACAATTTATAAGGTTTAATTTACTAGCTTACAAGATAACTGAGCAAACTGGGGATAGGTTCACTTGGGGGCCTTCTGTGTATAGCCACCCTCATTAAGGGGAGTAAGGCGTCCGGCAATAGATAGATAGATAGATTATATATTGGATTATATAGGTGATTACATACACATATTACATACAAGGTCAAATGTAAATGAATCAATAGAAAACATATATTCTAATACAGAGATAGTAGACCCTGTGATGGAAAAGACAGACTTTTGTACTTGAGGCTCACAGATGGATATCTAATTATTTTTTAAGCAGGGGTTATTTTGTGTCTTACTATGGGGCGAAATAAAATACTCTTTTTAGTGATATTGGGGTTCCATAGGGATCAATTTTGGCCCTGGTGTATATTAATGATATCTCTCGCGTATCAAACAAAATTAACACTTTGACATTAAATTTTGCTGCTGATACAACAGTTTACATATCTGGATTGAATTACCCCAGTTTTGTTCAAACTATGAACGATGAACATAATAAGTTATCCAACAGGTTATCTGCAAATAAAATAACCATCAAAACTAGTAAGACTACTTGTATGTTACTATCAAGGAGAACTACGATTGGCATTAAATATACAAGTGAGCATGCTTTCTTTTAGTATAATAATTGATGATAAACTAAATTGGAAAATTCATATATCGGCAATTCAACTGAAGCGTTCTCACGCTTTGTAAGATTGATGTACAGAATACGTGACAAATTAATGAGGGCTCTTTTACGAACTTTGTATTTGAGTGTTATGTATCCTCATATATTGTAACTCTCTTTGGTCCTCTACATACAGTTCTAACTTGCAAGCCCTCTTTACAGTCCAGAAGAAAATTGTATAATCCATAACTTATAGCACACGACTAGAACATTCTGAACCTTTATTCTAACAACTAAATATTATGAAATTAAGCGACGTTATTAAATTTAGTGCAGCTGCATTAATATATAAATATTTAAATGAGGAGGTTTGCTTTAACATAGTAAAGGGAAGACATGGAGAGGAGGCAACCAACATGTCTGGGCCTGACGGGGCAACCCGTAAGGGCTCCAGACATGCATGTAGGAGGAAAAAGAAGGCTGTTTTTTCGAAAGGTAGTAGACTACCCGCCAGCAGGTCATGGCGAAACACCCAGTGACATTATTACAATAATCGTCACCACAACCATGATGCTTGCTGGGGGGGACCAGGGGCTCTTTGGAGAGTACCTACCCAGCCTTCTTTCTGCCAACAACCTCCCAACCATCACCATACCACCACTGCAAACCAACAAGCAGTCCTGGACCAAGAGCTAATTCCTACTCAAGCTCTATGGCCCAGAAAAACACCCCCAAAACGCCTCAACCTACACAGACCTTTCGAAAATATAGCCAAGCAACACCAGAGAGCTAGACCGTGAGCCATCCCCTGCACCTGAGAAACCCACCTGCTACCAGACTCTAAAGGCTGTGTCTCACACAGTACGGCCACCGCTCGACAGGCGCCAACAGAGGACGACTTGCACTTTTTCGTCTATTCTAATCGAATCACTGCATCACTGCACAATCCTCGCTGGCACACAATTGCCGTACAACAAGCCCTCGACAGTCACTCAACACACACGTCACACACACGTCATACATGCTGGCATCACGACGGTTATAGAATAAATCGCTGACCGGCGACGCTACTCACTTGGCTATCAGACGTTCGTCATACATTTAAAGCACGTTAAGAGCACGATAATGCCGCTTTTGGTCGACAACCATACGTTTACAGCACAACAGACGCACGTACGTTGAACGATAAATACGACCGTTGTACGCCGCACACGATATTGACACGGCAAAGGAACCGCCCTATGTATATATATATATATTTATATAAATAACACCCAGTTCTTAATTAATCATCAATTACAAACCCCAATATACTTGAATAAAACTATAATAATAATAATACGCTGTAGTTAAGTAGTCGATAGGTGAATGTATACCTATATCATTACACGATCTGGTATACACTGACTTTGATGCAGTATATCATTAGTTTACAAGTGGATGTATTTTGGTAAACTTGTAGATGTTTATGTTAACTATAGGCTACACACACACGCACGCAGAGAGAGAGAGAGAGAGAGAGAGAGAGAGAGAAAGAGAGTGAGAGTGAGTGAGAGAGAACTACTTGCAGACATACAATACAGTATATAGACTAAAATTACACACACACACACACACAATATATATAAACTAAATAATACACAACCAACCACGCAAACGCACACACACACACACACACAATATATATAAACTAAAAAATACACAACCAACCACACAAACGCACACACACACACACACACACAATATATATAAACTAAATAATACACAACCAAACACGCAAACGCACACACACACACACGCACACAATATATATACACTAAATAATACACAACCAACCACACAAACACACACACACACACACTATATATACATATATATAAACTAAATAATACACAACCAACCACGCAAACGCACACACACACACACACGCACGCAAACACACACACACACACACAATATATATAAACTAAATAATACACAACCAACCACGCAAACGCACACACACACACACACACACACACACACGCACGCAAACACACACACACACACACACAATATATATAAAACTAAATAATACACAACCATCCACGCAAACGCACACAAACACACACACACACACAGCCCGTAGCCTAGTAGGTAGAGCTCTCGTCTCACACACGAGGGGTCGGGGGTTCAATCCCCGGCCGGGCGGAGACAAATTGGGCTTGTCTCCTTTCATGTGTTAGCCTCAGTTCACCTAGCTGTAAATAGGTACCTGGAATAAGTGGACGACATTGTGACGTCCCATCTGGGGTTGGCAAAAATGGTACAAGGCGAGATGGGTATCATATGGTTCACCTAAGCTGATGGCTACCTAAGCCTTCGGGCGAGACGGTACCGTCTATAGTGAGAATGGTACCATACAGATCCACCCTAAGCCTTCGTTTCCGATGTCGCCAATTGGCTAAAAATACAGACTACACACACATCCACAGCCATTCCAACGATACATATAACACCTACACATATAGGAGGCAGGAAATAACGAGCATGCTCACTCCCGCAAAACAACTAGAGTAAGTACAAACACACACACACACAATCACACACAATATATATAAACTAAATAATACACAACCAAACACGCAAACGCACACACGCACACACACAAATACAAACACACACACACACACAATATATATATAAACTAAATAATACACAACCAAACACGGAAACGCACACACACACACACAAACACACAAAAACATACACACACAAACTACTCACACACATAATAATATATAGACTAAAATCATACACAATGAACCATCGATCAGAGGATGACAATGAAGATATCCCAGGATTTAAGGCCACGTCTCACACAGTACGCTAGCCGCCGACCACAGCCGATCTTTTCAAAATGTTTGAATTTTTCCAGGATCGTCTGACATCGTCTGTGATCGTGTAAAAAGATCGCCTCGTATCGTGGTAGGCGAGGGGTGGTCGAGTGGGGCGGAAATGGTCGGCAGTGATCGGCCAAAAAATAGTGGCTGCACTAAATTCTGCCCGATAATCGGCAGAAAAAACGGTTAAAAAACCGTTAAATTTTATGGTGTGATGCCCGTGTATATGTTGTGCAACGAGCGTATGTGAATCCTGGGATATCTTCATTGTCATCCTCTGATCGATGGTTGATTGTGTATGATTTTAGTCTATATATTATATGTGTGTGAGTAGTTTGTGTGTGTGTGTGTTTGTGTGTTTGTGTGTGTGTGTGTGCGTTTCCGTGTTTGGTTGTGTATTATTTAGTTTATATATATATTGTGTGTGTGTGTGTGTTTGTGTTTGTGTGTGTGCGTGTGTGCGTTTGCGTGTTTGGTTGTGTATAATTTAGTTTATATATATTGTGTGTGATTGTGTGTGTGTGTGTTTGTGTGTGTGTGTGTTTGTGTGCGTTTGCGTGTTTGGTTGTGTATTATTTAGTTTATATATATTGTGTGTGTGTGTGTGTGTGTGTGTGTGTGTGTGCGTGCGTGCGTGTCTGTGTTTGTGTGCGTTTGCGTGGTTGGTAGTGTATTATTTAGTTTATATATATATTGTGTGTGTGTGTGTGCGTTTGCGTGTTTGGTTGTGCATTATTTAGTTTATATATATTGTGTGTATGTGTGTGTGTGCGTGTGTGTTTCTGTGTGTGTGTGTGTGCGTTTGCGTGGTTGGTTGTGTATTATTAAGTTTATATATATTGTGTGTGTGTGTGTGTATTATTTTAGTCTATATACTGTATTGTATGTCTGCGAGTAGTTCTCTCTCACTCACTCACTCTCACTCTCTCTCTCTCTCTCTCTCTCTGCGTGTGTGTGTGTGTGTGTGTAGCCTATAGTTAACATAAACATCTACAAGTTTACTAAAATACATCCACTTGTAAACTAATGATATACTGCATCAAAGTCAGTGTATACCAGATCGTGTAATGATATAGGTATACATTCACCAATCGACTACTTAACTACAGCGCATTATTATTATAGTTTTATTCTAGTATATTGGGGTTTGTAATTGATGATTAATGTTAAGAATGGGGTGTTATTTATAAATATATATATATATATATATACATAGGGCGGTTCCTTTGCCGTGTCAATATCGTGTGCGGCCTAAAACGGTCGTATATATCGTTCAACGTATGTGCGTCTGTTGTGCTGTAAACGTATGGTTGTCAACTAGAGGCGGCATTATCGTGCTCTTAACGTACTTTAAATGTATGACGAACGTGTGATAGCCGAGTGAGTAGCGTCGCCGGTCAGCGATTTATTCTACAACGGTCGTGTTGCCGGCGTTTATGACGTGTGTGTGATGTGTGTGTGTTGAGTGACTGTCGAGGGTTTGTTGTACAGCAATCGTGTGCCTGCGAGGATCGTGCAGTGATCCAGTGATTCGATTACAATCGGCGAAAAAGTGCAAGTCGTCCTCTGTCGGCAGCTGTCGAGCGGTGGCCGTACTGTGTGAGACACGGCCTTAACACCAGTCATCGACCTCTTCACACAACTACCAGAGGAAGTAACGAAAGACCAGGAAGTGCAGGCAACACACCACCAACAGAAGCCAAGGAAGCAACACCATATACACCTCCCCACCCTCAGCTACCGAAACCAAACCACTTGCCTACAAAGAATTCTTCATCAGGAATTACATCGATGATGGAGAAGACCTCAAAGCAGACGGACTAACCTTCCGCATTTCCTTCAAGATCCTTATGCCGAAGCCCTTCCAAAAAAACTACGTCACCAGCTGCAGCCATTCATGCACCTGCCTCTACCACCAACGACATCCATCAACATACCCATATTCCTCACCAAGCCCTCTATAACCCATCATCTCCAGACATCACCTTTTGCTCCGCAGAACTCGCCCCCACAACATCCTGGAGGGTGGTCAGAACCTCGGCTCTGACCACCTCCCGATCATTATCACCACCAAAACCAGACTCACCCCAGCTAGCCACAAACACACATACACCAATTATAAAAGAGCTAACTGGGAAGCATTCACAAATGAGACAGAACAACACTTCACAACTCTAAACAGTACACCCATCACTAACATCAACAATGGTGTACACATACTCAATAAAACTATCCAAAACGCTGACCAGAAACACATTCCAAGAGGTAACAGAAAAAGACACAACCCCAACTTCACACCAGAAATTCAAAACCTCATCAGACAACGCGACATACTGAAACACTCCCCAGCACCCCACACACAAGACATCACACAACAAATCCAAGCACTCAACACCCAAACTAATAACAAAATACAAGAACAACAAAAATTAAATTGGAATAACTTCCTACAAACACTTGATCACAAAACAAACCCCAAAAAACTCTACAAAACACTAAACAGCATCACACTTTCCAACAGCAACACAACACAATCACATGCTGCAATCACAACAACAGACTCTACTCCTTCATGTAAACAACAAGCACACACTCTCATCAATCACTTCTCACATGTCAGCCACCTAAAACCTCACAAAGACGACCGACGTGTCATCCGACGTAAGAGACAATTCCCCACAGACCCTGACTATACACCCTTCACCAATCACCAGACAAAGCATATCATCAACAATCTCAAGCACTCACCCGCCTGTGGCCTAGACAACATAAGCAACATACACCTCAGACACCTGGGACCACAAGGCATACAAGCACTCACTAACATATCAAACTACAGCTATTCACACAACACAATACCAGACATTTGGAAGCATGGTATCATCATCACATTCCCCAAACCCAACAAAGACCCCATGCTACCCTCCTCGCACCGCCCCATCACACTCCTTTGCTCCCCCCTCTAAAGTCATGGAACGCCTAGTATTACAACTAATTACACCTGACCTACCCCTAGCTCCAACACATCATGGCTTTAGGCCACTGCACTCCACAAACACTCTTCTCACAGACCTTACACAAAGAGCTTTCGACGGCATCAACTCAGCTAGACCACCACACAGATCACTATTAGCCACACTCGACATTAGTAAAGCCTTCGATGCCATCCCCCGCCACAACCTAACAAACAAAATCTACAACACAAACATGCACAACAACACAAAACGGTGGCTGGCCAACTTCCTAGCAGGCAGATGTGCACACGTATCTTTTGCCGGTCAGTCATCTAAAATCAGAAACTTTCCAAACGGAGTCCCACAAAGATCCGTCCTATCTCCCGCACTCTTCACTCTGTACATGCACGATATAACTACACCCAATACGCCCCAAATAAACTTAGCCTCCTATGCAGATGACATAACACTCACATGCACACACCATGACCCAAAAAGAGCAACAGATCTCCTTCAACCCTATCTCAACACAATACATGGCTGGTGCACTACAAACAGACTTAATCTAGCCCCAGCCAAATCCACCGCAACCCTGCTCACAAGTTGGACAGGAGAACACGAATACATCCCTCAACTCACCATAAACAACACACCCCTAACACATACACACACACACAAAATCCTAGGAGTAACATATGATACTCATATGACATTCAAACAGCACACCACAAACATTAAAAAGAAACTGACACCCAGACTTAACGCCCTCAGGTCACTTGCTCACACAAAATTTGGACACAACAAAGAAACTACCACCACAGTATATAAACAATACATAAGATCAGTGATGGAATACGCAAGCCCAGCCTGGGCTTCTAACCTAGCTGAAACACATCATAAGACCTTACAGACTATTCAAAACAAAGCCCTGAAGATCATTACAGGCTGCACAGCTACTGCACCCACAGATCACCTACATCAAGAAACTAAAATCCTCAAAGTCAAAGACCATCTGGACATGAGAGGCACTCAATTCCTGGCAGCAGCCTCCACGAACCAAGACCACCCACTAAACTACATGGCAACACACCCACAGACACCAAGAAATATCAAAACAACACCCAGCACACGGTATCACACACATTTATTGTCCTCTCTCCCTCCCTGCCCACCCCGAACCAACTTCCAGAAGCACATCCATACTCATATCTCTCACCGATCCATCCACTCACTCACAGACAACACGCAGCTGCATGCACGACCTCCCGAAATCCATCCTTCCGAATCCTCCCTTCCTCGCGAGGACAGAGTCCACCTGGCCAGGCTGAGATGCAGACACCATCCAGCTCTCCTGAGCTATCAGAAGAGACTGGATGACTCCGTTGTCGACGCCTGCCCGGGATGTAACACAGCACCCCATACCATTAAACACATCATAGAAGACTGCATTTCACACAACCACTTACGCCAACAACACAATCTACAGTCAATGAGAGCTCTGTGGGAAAGCCCGATCGTGGCCATGGCCTTTCTCAGGGACTCGGGGATGTTCGGCCAGGCAGCTTAGGGAACAACAACAACAACAACCACCAACGAGACCCTCAAGGAAAGATCATCTGCGGACCTCCAGAGGAGAAGCCGAAGAAGAAGGAGGCGATCGAACGATCAACGTCCTCAAGATCAACAAAGATAAACACCTGAAGGACCAGAAAAACTGCAAGACATGCTTTTAGCCCCTCTGCCCTCCAAAAAAGGACAGAACCACCCCTAAAACAAATTCAACCCATTGTCGGGCTAACCAAAGCCTGTTAGGAGCTGAAACATTTTCAACATATCTAAACAAACAATCAACAACCTCTTGTGATCTTTTTTCAGATACACTTGAAATGATTAGGCAGAAACACACTCATTTAAAACCAGAATATTTAGAGTGGGCTATCACAACTGAGGGGAAAAACGAAATGATAGCTGGACTGGAATCCGAGCTTAAGATCAAATAGAAGGGGTACAACATCAGTAAAAGTCACCATCTAATCTAATTCTATAAGGCTCTAGGATAAGACAGATATCTTTTTAGAGAGAGAGAGAGAGAGAGAGAGAGAGAGAGAGAGAGAGAGAGAGAGAGAGAGAGAGAGAGAGAGAGAGAGAGAGAGAGAGAGAGAGAAATAAGATACAATAAATATGAAAAATACGAATAAGAATAAGAGCAAATCAGAATAAAATATATTAAAGATAAACACATATATCAATTTAATTTGTGGATTTGTCCAGAGTCTAACTTTTGTTTTCTCCTTTTTAATAGTCATTTGATCTTCTATAAATCTTTGTCCACTCCCGGTTGATTTAGGAAATACCAACCCAGCCTAACTTTATAATTACACCTTATTCCCCAGCTGGGACCTGTTTTTCCTGGACACCTGCATTTTTATCACAAACAACTTGGGGGATGTCTATTTTTTGTATTGTCCTTCTATTTTGGCTGCTATCCTTCGATTTTATGAGAGAGAGAGAGAGAGAGAGAGAGAGAGAGAGAGAGAGAGAGAGAGAGAGAGAGAGATACAGAGAGATAAAGCGAGAGAGGGGGTGGTCAGGTCCCTCCCTAACGGTCTGCATTTATTGTGACCTTCTTAACATCTACTCCACCAGATGAACAAGTCACACCAAATAGACATTTCGGCAATTTTCGATCGGTATTTTATTCTGTCAACATCACTGAGTTATTGTGCACCCACAAGGGAACTAAACTGAAGGTAGATATTATTGTAGACTTCGTATTTGCTTTTTAATAACAAACTACGAGACCAGAGTTGTAGATAAAAATACAATAAAATACAAAGAACAACACGAAAGCCGACACTAGCTTAAAGTCACCATCAATTCTAAATGTCCATAGTATACCTGCATAAGCGACAGTTTCATGCTATTCCCGCTAACTTATATGTTTCAAATTGTGTGTGTGTGTGTGTGTGTGTGTGTGTATGTGTGTGTGTGTATGTGTGTGTGTGTGTGTGTGTGTGTGTGTGTGTGTTGTGGATAATGTCACAGTTACATTAATATTGATTACGTAACCTGAATGACATACATGACAATACACCAAGTAAACAATGGACTGGGTACAGGTTAACACTTCCAGTTTTTGTTCACCATTCTCGTTATATTCCCGCTAATGTTAGACAAATGTATCCAGATCTCTTGAAATCAAAGGGGTAAGTGTTCAATTAATTTTATGATTCCCACATATCTTTCCGAAATTAGTCAAAAGACCAGAGAGAGAATTGATCCCAATAAAGCTTTTATGTATAATACAATATTCTTATTGTTGTGACGTTATTTCGGTATGATAACTTTGATCATTGAGTTCCAAAATAACTTAATAACAGTTTGTTGGATATTATGCTGACAGTTTGACCTCCTTGGATAGTACCGATTCCTGTGATTTGGGATCTGGCTCATCGACTAAACTGTATAGGCCTACAATCGCTAAATAAGTCAGAATATAGAGAAAATGGCGCCATAGTGCAGAAGTGGTTAACAATATGGGTGCTACAAGACCAAGAAGGGCAAGGATCTACTACCCGGAGAAGGGTTAGCCAGGCGTAATCAGATTGGGGCTCAGGTGAATACAACAAAAACAACCGGTTGTGTATTATTTGTCGAAACCCCTAATTATGGCTACAGTTGAGTTTGTCACTTATTATAAGGATTTCTACCACTTCTTCATATTATTATTATTATTATTTATTATGTTCCTTCCAACAACCAACCATACTCCTAAAATCGATTAATGAAATTTACAAACACATGTGGCAGTCCGCGGATTCGAACCCAGGATGCCCACACCGAAAATCAACACCTTATACATCGCACCACGAAGACAGTTAAAGGACACATTCAGCTCTGAGCTCCCATCCTGAGCACACCTACCTCACCTCTCTCTCTCACAACCAACCATTCACCATGAGTTCAGCAACTCCCATCCTTGCTGGACTTGTAAAATGGTTCAATGTGAAGAAGGGGTACGGCTTCATCACCCCTGACGACGGCACCAAGGACATCTTCACCCACAAGGGCGCCATCAAGAAAAACAACCCCCTTAAGGCTGTGCCCTCCCTTGGTGATGGAGAAAGGGTGGAATTTGTGGCAGTGGCTGCTCCCAGAGGTCCTGAAGCCAGACAGGTGACGGGACCAAAGGGCGCCGCTGTCAAGGGCTCCACTCACGCCAGGGACCTCCTGAAGGAGGGGCAGAAGGAGTCAACCAGCAGGAGACCCACCAGGCCGAGCCCAAAATCCATAACCACATCTTTTTCCATCATAGATGTGGTTATTAGGACGGCTATGGCTCTGGCTGGAGACGACACCTCCCTCCTGCAGCAGATTCTGCCCGCCCTCCTGAAGGAGAACAACCTCCCTGTAATATTCATCCCAGCCAACCTTCCAGGGAGCCACCAGAGAACACCGAGGCAGAGGAACACACCGGCTCCAAAACTTCTCCTGCCTCGCCCTCTGAATAGGAAAAACTGACCACCACCACCTTCAGAGGGGCCTGCGCCAGCACCCACCAAGCCGAAGGTCCTGACTCTGACTCCCTTCATCGACCTTTTCACTGGAGAATGCAACCCTGAAGAGGACAAGACTCCAGCACCACCTATGGAGGTCGAGGAAGCCCTCCCACCACCACCACCACCTTCAGTAATCACGGCTTTGACTGCAACCACTACACCACCACCTGAGTTAGCACAACATGCAGAAGCAGCCTCCATGCCCACCATTGAGTTTGCGAGCCCCAAAGCCAAAAAAATGAAGAAGCAGAAGAAAACACCAGCAGTAGCAAAGGAGACATTACCAGCTGCAACTTCCGAGCCCCAGCCACCAACACCACAATCAGCAAAAACTCCAAAAACTCCTCAGCAACTGTTCAAGGATATCTGTTATCCACACCTCGAAACAGACTTCAACATGTCCATGAGCTATGCATACAAGGACTGCATAATACCTGAGTTCCACGGATTCCTGTCCTACTGTATGGAGAATTGGAAAAGAGACGGCTGCAACTGCTACTTCCACACGAAGGACCCCAAGACCAACTACGTGACCTGCATGGTAACAGTGGAGGAAGCTCTAAAACGCGGCTTCCCAGACCTCCCAAGGAAATAAAAACTCACCACCACCACCACCACCCATCACCTTCACCACCATCACCCCAGCCTCACACGCCCCCGACCAGACATGGCAGATGATACCCGTGCCAGCGAGGAGCCTCCCCGAACGCGCCCCTGTCGACCTTGCCCTGGCCAGTCTCTTCAGCAGCTAAAAAACAGAAAAACCCTCAGGCAGTTCCAGTCAAGCCTGGAAACCTTTTTCTCCTGCTACAATTCACTTCATCCAACTATTTCTTGTCCTATCCCCACTTCCCCCTAACCCCCTGTCACTACTCAATTTGACTTGACAGTTAAAGGTTGGTGGACACTGCCTACGATTTATTATGCAACTTCTAATCCTGCATATCAACCTAAGCATGCACACACATCCCAACTGCAACTCACGTAGGCTATGCATATATTCCTTTATTACTATTAAAATAACACCCCTGAATATCGCTGTAGGGGGCGAACATAATTATCTAAATTGAACTGGTTTAGAAGGTTCTTTTATTTGATTGGGAGACAAGGTAGAAAACGAGTAGGCCTACCTAGACTATGGTATTTAACGTGTTTATGCATACAAATAGGAGTAAATGTAGTTAATATATAATTATAAATAACTGATGACAGTGTGAGGTACTCGTAGGTACCTAACAGACTAGAATCATTCGACTCAAAACTAAATAATCAGCAACACAAATGCATGGATAACATGGGTAATGAATAAGAATATAAGTTAGTACAGTATTTACAATGTATTAACCCGAGATGGCAAGTGACATAGTTTAGTTATTATAACTACCCACAGGCAGTAGCCTATTTGGAATTATATATTCCCATAACAGGCTACCTACTCTGGGTGTTATTAACTGATTGACTAATTTAGGCTTCGTATTTCATGCCATACTAATATTTCAACTGATAAGGAAAATTAAATCTAAGTAATCAATGGCTCGTTACTCTTTAAATGAATATATAATCGCAACTAAAGCATGCTATAGTTCGTGATGTATATAGATTTATGTGATAATATTTGTTCTTGTAACAAACAAAAAATCCAAATGGTTCGGTCAATCGCCTTTAACCGGGCTAACTATATAACTAAAACCGAACTATCTCAAATATTTCGAGTTATTTTCAAAGCTCTGATGAACTCTTGCGAATAATTGTTATATCAAGTTTGTTTACTATATATAGCAGTACAGAAATACAATAATTTACTAAAATCATAACAAATTTGCTGTCCGAGGCCATTGTACCGTACTTTAACACCTTACGAGCGGCCTATGCGGTTTATTTATGTGTACCGCACAGCGGGGTGTTTTTAGCCAAAATAGGGCTGTTTACGTGATCATTTTCATGCCTAAATAAGACCCAGAACGTAAAACAAGTACCTATCCCTGAAAGGGCATAAACAGAGCTTTCGAATGACACCATAACGATCCTTGTATGATGGATAGTTTTCTTGCAATAACCGTGCAACGCGAGTGCAAAAAGCAGGTAATTCGGTACTTTCAGTACATAATTGAGTATGTAGCGAGTGAGAGAGGGAGGAGGGAGCTGAGATTTGTGTCAGTAGGTTCGCCGCGGTGGTCTGGAGCAGTCATACGCTCGCTAGTCTCCTGCCACCACTTGTCTCTCTCTCTCAGCCACATTACGTGCTGAAATTGCCACTCGAGTTATGTCGAGCGCCGCCACATAGTCCAGCTTTATTTAACTCGACTTATGTTGCTCGCCGCTAATTATGGGTTAAGTACACTACACGTAAATATTTACAAATATGGTTCTATAAACAAATATAACAATAGCCAATACCGACAACTTTATACTGTAGCTACCCTTTCATCTTTATATCTGTCTATCGACTTATTTTTCAGTGTCATCTTTCCTCTCCTCATCCGTACTCTCTCCTACCTCTCACTCTTATGTTCCTTCTCTTTTCTCATGTCATCATCTGTTTCTCATGCCCCCCATAATATACGGAAGGGGATGTACGCCGCCAGAATCCTTACCCCTTGCGCATGCGCGAAAATGTAAGCCTCCCTTGGCCCCGCCCCACATTTAAATATAGCCTTCAAACCATTGCTGCCAGGTTGCTCTGTAGCTCAGTCAGTAGAGCTCCCGCCCTACACTGAGAAAACCAGTGTTCGATCCCACTCGGATTTAGTGTATTTTTATATTTTTATTTTGTTATTTGTGTTATGTTATATTATATTATATTATATTAGGGTTAGGTTAGGTTAGGTTAAGTTAGGTTAATCTAATCTAATATAATATTTGTACATTTTGGGCAGTGGGCGGGGCCAAAGGGGACTTACATTTTCGCGCAAGGGGGTAAGGAATGTGGCGGCATACAGACCCTCCCATAATATACCCCTCTGTTCCTGCCCCGCACACTGACAGTTGGTCTCGAACCAACCACAAACCGCAGCACCCCACTGGACACGGACCAGCCTAAGTGTTAGGGTTTGTGTGTGTATGTTTTTTTCCCTCTGTGGCGTAGTCTCTATTCCCTACGTTATCATAGTTTAGTTTTCGCTCATCATTATCTTCGTCTTTACATTTTCGTCTTTTCTCTATCGATTTCTGAGAGCTAATAATGATTCCTTTAATGAGCTATATGATGTAACTGTAATGTCAAAAGCTGAAGATAAAATGCCCAAAAGAGCAAGTATTTAAGGAGCCTGCGCCAAAACCAACAAGACCTATAGACCTATGGACAGCCCCATTTTCTGTGACCTTGACTCCAACCTGGCTTCAGAAGGAAACAGTAGCAGCACGGGCAAAGCCACGCCCCCAATGTCCCTTGGGAATACCCCAGGCTGGCACACCTGCCTCGCTCCCTCTCATCTCGCCACTTCCACGTACACCAGGGTGAGACAGGCCTATCAACCAGCTATCTGGGAAACTGGAATAAAACCTGGCCCAGAGCAGGAGGACCAACAAAAATAGGTAAAAAACTAATGACCTACTTGGGAGTGACTCAGATATTAGTTCACCTGCTTGATGCAAACAGCTCCCTCTCTGGTAAAGACATATGAACCTTCGGATCGACTGCAAGAATTAAGTGACTTCGTCACTCTGGTTATGAGTCACCCATTTGGGTCATACCTGAGTATTTTGGCATTGAGGTGAGTAGCTCCATCAAGCCTGTTGGTCGCAATTACCTAACCCCCGCTTTGAGTAACTCATACGGGTTGGCCTGAGCATATCAACCGCAGACGTGAGCAAATCCGTCACTCTAGGCTAGAGTTACCAAACCCCCGAATTAAATACCTTATTCGGATTATGCCTGATTATATCAGCAAAGACTGGAGTAACTCAGTGACCTTCACCTGAAGCAGCCTAGAGAAGGAGCCACCTAACTACCCACAGTCCAGATGAGACGATTGCCCTATACATGATGGACTGGCCAGATCAGGTCCTGTATGGACAGAAAAGCTACAGTTAGTTTCTGGCTTTTAGAAACCCTTCATAGGCGCTGACAAGAAAAACATAAAGAAACCACTCTGTCATAAATTCTTTGCCAATCATAAATCTAACTACGATTGTGCCTGAACGACTTTGTTCTTGTTGGAAGCATATATGCTAATGGTATTAAATTAGTTTTGCATCCCACAACACCTGCCTTACAGACACTTACTAATATGTCCTGCTACCACACCCCCTTTGAGAATTAATCTAACATATATCGCACTTGCTTTCTTAGGGTTACACACTCACTGTAAGTTCAGTACCTATAAATTGCTACTGTAATTAATTTATTCCAGGTATTGTTGTTTTGGTGAGCTTTATCTTTGCCGAATTGTCATTATCACTTGTAATTATTGAGAATTTGGTGCCACGAATGCTTACAGTATTATTATTCTATTCTATGTGTATATCTTGCATCTACCAACTCATATATAATTAATAACCTTGTATATCATAGTCTGTGTATTCTGTTACTACCAGTTGATATAAAGACCCTGTCGATATAAGGGCCATCCAATCAAACCGTAAAGATTTCACCAAGCCCTATCAACAACATTCAGGGCCAGTATCTTATTGGCACGTGGTTGGTCTCGATTCGGAGACAGATAGTGCAGCTCTGGGAGAAAGTCAGAAATTATAAGGTTAATTGAAGTACAGTAACAGTCAAAATATCCAAAATGACAGCAAAATCTCAAATTCCGATCCCACGATTTTAAATAGACACCATGGATGTCATAACATATGGAGATGGTAGAACCGATTATCGACCCAGAAAGAAAAGAAAGTCGCACTACTAGGTAATAATTACTTCAAAACGTACTCTCGTATCTCAGGTGAAGCAAAAGGTGATTTAACGAGGACCGCATTGAAGGAAATCATAGTCCAATCGCTCCATCCCTCGTTTAGGCCAATTGCTTCACTGGTCAAGTTAATAGCTGTATCTTATATCAGCATCCTTGATGACACGATCTCCAACCTCAGAAAACTAACAAAGGCAATGTACCCATCAGCCAGAGCTGAAGTTGCCAATACAAAAGTCTTTGAATATTTAATATAAGTATTGCCTGACCCTGTCGGCCAGCACTTCGCTATCCATGACCCTTAAAATTCGGAGGACGTCATTCTCATTCGCAAGCTATTTGCTGCCAACAATCACGACGAGGTATGTGCAGTCAGTCGGGTTCCCACACAACTTAAGCCATAATTCCAGTACAATCAAAACCAAAAATACTCACATAATCAGAATCACACGCAAGTAAACAAAACAAAGGTCGATTTATATGAGTTTGCCCCTTGTCACAGCGGATATGCCATTGTAACAAAGCAAACAAGAGAAAACCAAAGGTACAAATTACAGAGATAAAATAATAGTAATAGTACTCCCCCTAGCATGCACAACCCCAGCATCCCAGACAACAGGATACGAACAGTACACCCGTGAGCATCCTCAGCAATCCGGATTTACTCAGTGCAGTCGAAAGTACCGAGGTAGGGGCCATCATGTAAAATTTTCAGGCCAGCAGCCACAACGAATTGCACAGGCTGAGAGCACCTTTCCAAACAAGCGACCTGAGCCTAACTCTGAAAATAATCAAGTAAACGATACGATGCGGCCTTCAGCACCAGTCTTATACCCAGAAATTCTATACCCCGAAACAGTAGTGGACTTTTAGAGAGCCCCCAGCCTCTGTTCAAAGTCATGGGGGCGAGCAACCATATCCACAAGTCCACTGTATACTCTTAGGTGCAACTCAACAATGTGCTTGTCAACCGATTAGTAGACAGCAGAGCATCCCGGTTATACTTAAACACATCTTTCTATGTATAATAATCAACACAGACTAGGCAGTTTGATAAGCACTAGTACACAACTGATAGGTGCTGGAAATTATCCTTTCACGGTAAGAAGAGAAATCACCCCTATGCTTGTCTTCCCCCCACCACTAAGGCCTCGTTAACCCATTCCTTTATTGTAATTGAGTCACCCAATTGGGAATACGATGGCTATTTGGGATTACACTTGTTACAACTGCTAGAAACACAGATTGATTGCAAGCATCATCAGCTAAATTTCGGTAAAGCTCAGTCTACCCCCCACTTAATAGCACAAGCTCGCACCTCAGCAACTGTCACGATTCCCCCCCCACCACTAGGCATGGGAACCTATCAATAACCCCACCGAAGAACCCTTGTTATTCTCCCCCTGAAGAAGTCAAACAGTTACCCATAATTATATATTCTCACCCGCCGTGCTTCCTAAAGGATTTCAAGCGCTTTAATTCACTAATATCACAGAACACCCCGTAACCTTACTGAAAGGATTAATCATCGGAGATCTCAAAACTTTTGCTGATACCTTCAACACCACCCGTCCTCCCACCCGATGCAACAATTCAAATTCCGCCCATACCTGACGAGCTTACTAACCAGCATAAATCTGAGCTTAGGTAATTGCTTGTGTCATACCAAAACATTTTTAGCCAGTCCCCTGACGATATAGGATATCCGGAGGTCCTTGAACACTTCATTCACACCAAGAGTGCACCCATCAGGCAACCCTCTAGGCGAAACAATCTACTGCAACGTAAAGAGGAAGAAAGGCAGGTGCAAGAGATGGTAGATGCACAATTCATTACCCCCTCAAACAGACCATGGTTGGGGGCGGCTCGCTTAGATTTTGTGAAGATTACCAGCAATTGAATGATGCTGCTATTAAAGGTGTCACCCATCTCCCCCGCATTGGCATGGCACTAAGATATTTTCAACGCTAGATTTGCAAGCCGGGTACTGGTAAGTACCACGAGGCCCAAAGAAAAAAAAAAAACATTTTCCAAAAGTAGTGGCAGGGATTTCATGTTTATCGTCCTGCCTTTCAGACTGTGTAACGAAACCGCAACATTTTCCAGACTGTTGGAGTCCATGTTGCAAGGATTGATTTGGGAAACGTACCTAGTGTACCTGAAAGATGAAGTTTTTTTTGCCAGATTGTGGCCAGAACACTTAAACAGGCTTACACAGGCCTTTCAATGCATCTGAGAGGCAATGCTGAAACTCAAGCCCTCCAAATACACCATAGCCTTGCCATCTGTTGCCTACCTTGGTCACGTTATTTCGGGCCGTGGCCCGACTCAAATAAGCTGAACACCACCAGCAATATTGGCCCCGCACAGGATATAAACAAGGTATGCTTATTTCTTGGCTTAGTTTTGTACTACCGTCGGTTCTTCAAGGGATTCGCAACTTTTACCAAGCCCTTGTATGAGTTGATCCAGAAGGGAGAATCATTTGTATGGACGAGGTATGCCTGGTCACCTTCCGACACCTTAAGAATGCTCTCACTTCCACTCCTATAGGGGTGTTCCCCGACTATACAAAACCATTCCGCCTGTACACTGGCGTCTCTTTAGTAGGAGTAGGGGCTGTTTTAAATCAAGTATCCTAAGGTAAAGAAAATACAGTGGCTTGAGCAAGCGGAACCTACTTAACTCAGGCCGAAACTAATTACACCACCACCAAACAAGAATATTTAGGATTTGTTTGGGCATTGCAACATTTCTGGTCATATTTATTGGGGGCCAGCTTCAACATGATTGTCCCTGACCACCTTTCATTGCAGTGGTTGCGGAAGTCTGAAACCACCAATACATTAATAGTTCGTTGGAGGGAGACACTGGAGGAATTCCAGTTTGAATAAAATGCAGACCTGATAAGTTACACACAAACATGGATGCACTTTCCCGCTTACCAATCCAGGCCATGCAATTTCTCCCCCATACTATTAACCCAGAATATTACTGCTTAAGAATAATTAACGACAATCCCGATCTCCCAGAGATAACCCCAGGTAGAGCACTGTTGCTAGCTGGGTTAAATAACAAACGACCCTCCTGGCTCCCCTCCCATGTATATCGCTCTTTGCAATACATAGGTGACACATCTATACAGGGTCAGGGCATGTGGTTCTAGATCCTGAAGAAACCCAAACCGTAATTCACACACTCCACTCAGGAAATTGGATACATTACTGACTTACTACAAGCTTTTAAAACAAATTACTGGTTGCCACACCCCAACCCAGCAGCCAAACGACTGAGGCCTGCTTAGCCTGTGCAAAAGGGAAATACATGACACAAACACCAGGCCCTTCAGGAACCCTGAACACAGATAAGCCGTGGCAACTAATGGTATTATATATATATTCGGGCCTCTGACGCCATACAACTCGTTCAGATATGTAATAACGTTCGTAGATACTTATTCCAAGTATGTGATTGCAATACCAGTGAAAGAACACACCGCTACCTCCGTACCTGACTTCCTATTAACTGACGTATTCCCTAACTTCGGACCTCCCCAAGCATTGCACTCAGATAACGCCCCCGAATACTATGGTCAGGTCTGGACCAAGTTATTTAAACTTCTAGGGTACAAAATATTTAATTTTTCCTCCTACTGACCGAACGGAATTTCCATATGCAAGCGTAGCCTTAGGAGTATAGCGAATCAGTTACGTACTAGACTAGAAAAAAAAGGAAACCTCAGGCTGGCTGAGTCAGTTGATAATGATCCAGTGGGGCTTAAATTCCACCCCTCGTGAAGATCGCATCTCGCCCCACGAATGGGTATTTGTCACCGCACAAAAATGCTGTTGCCCTTCAGGCGTCTTACAACACCGGCCGATTCCGTCTCCGACTCAGACTCGACCATAGGTCGTAAAAAGAACTCATACAATACCAAGACCATGATTCCGACACCACTCCTCCTTCAATTCCTTTCCGGGTCGGAGATAATGTAGTTGTGATTCTGAATCTTGACAGCCAACCCCAAAAGATAGCATCAGTAAAGGAGTCTGCCCACCAAAAATGAGCATCTATGGAACTATGATCTATGGAACTATGATCTTAGCTCCGCCCCTTCAACTAAAATATACAGTTCCAGCGGGTTAAGCCACGCCCTCAAGGTCCCATAGGAATCCCTCAGCTTGACCAACTGCCCCGCTCTCCTTCATCTCATCACTTCTGAGGACTCCAAGAAGAGACCAGCACAATTACCACGTACCTGGAGAGAAGAAGTGCGACCTTCTTGCCTGGAGCAGGAGATCAAACAAGAGAAGGAAAATTAATGACTTGCTCGGAGTGGATTCAGACAGCAGCTCACCTTGTTAGTGCTTCACTCCCACTCTGGGTATCCCATGAGGTAGGTCTGAGCTTCTTAGACCACGACGTATGTAACTCGGTCCCTCTGGTTAAGTAAACACTTAACCCCTGTCTTGAGTATCTCATCCTGGTAGGCTTGAGCATCTTGGCCAATGGTGTCAGTATCTCCACTCCTTTGTGGTTAAAGGAAAAGCAACCCCCGGTTTGAGTAGCTCTTTCGGGTTACGCCTGAATGGCAATGGTATGACTAGTTCTGCCAACTTCTAGTCGGAGTCAATTGACCACCTCACCACTAAAAGTCATCGAAGCAGTCCAGAGATGGAGCAACATAGAGAAACCGCAATACAGACGATATGATGGTCCTACCTACGATGCCGGCTGAACCCAACCTGGATGGACACAAAAGCTACACTGACTCTGTCTTTCAGAGTCTCTTGATAGACCTGAGAAGAAGCATTAACACAACACACCTATCCCTGAACTTTGCTATTATCAACAAATATAACTTTCACAAGGTCTAAGTGCTTCTACATTTGTGTCCGCACCAGTTATCAAACGCAGCCAAGCCAGGTCAAAGTTTTTCAGTCAGCCTCAGCAGCTAGCTGCAGTAACACCTCTCCAATGCACCCTCAACCCTTCAAATTGTACATCCACTATATCTTGTGAAAGGACCCTGCCTAGAGGAAGCATGGCCTCTCAAGCCCTCAGCAGTTTATGAAAGGCTGAAGAAATACAAGGCCACCTCGACCCTCATCATTGTTAGAAGGGACAGGGACCCTTCATACATCACCATGTTGTGGTAAAAGGTGCTAGAACATATTACGACCCTCTTTAAACACGCCATCGGAAAAGGTGTACACCCTCCAGTCACAGAGTCGTGACTTCAGGACCCATGGGGGGTGGTATAATGCTGAAAACTTAAGATAAAATGCCAAAAATAGCAAGTATTAAGGAGTCTGCCCCGAAACAAACAAGCTCAATGGAGATGGATACACCCGCTCCAGCAAGAAGAGGTCAAAAGTTAATAACCAATTTGGGAGCAACATAGGCGTTAGGTTACTTGCTTAAGACAAACGGCTCCCTCTCTGGTAAAAATGTGAGGTAAAGGTGTGAGGATATCGATCGCAAGACGTGAGTCCATCACTCTGGTTATTAGTCACCCTGACCCTCGATTTGAGTAACTCATTCGGATCACACCTGAGTAATTGGGCATTGATGTGAGTAGTTCCATCAAACATGTTGGTTGCAGTTACCTAATCGCCGCTTGAAGTAACTCATTCGGGTAGGCCTGACCATATTGGCTACAGTCATGAACAGATATGCCACTCTTGGTTAGAGTTACCAATCCCCCGATTTGATTAACTCATTCGGCTTATGCTTGAGAATTTCAGTAACATAAAGAGCAACTCTGTCAACTTCCGGTTGGAGTCAATCAACCCATGATTTGAGTAGCTCATTTGGGTTATGCCTGATTATATTGGCAAAGACTGGAGTAACTGTCACCCTCACCACTGCCAGTCACCTAAAGCAGCCCGGGGAAGGAGTCACCTAACTACCTACAGCCTCTTCAACTCGCTCTTAACTCATAAACTGCGAAGCTATCGTAGTTCAAACCCTCCCGCTAAGCGAAGTTATTTGGTTCTATTCCGACAAAAAATTTCATATGTAACATATTTATAATTATTACTTATCCATATGCGCCTATTTTGCTTTTAATATGAACATATGAACATTTAAGAGCAATAAAATAAGTGGGAATAGCATTTGGGGGGTGAAAAAGACGTATTATTGCCGCAAGGTCATATCATGAGGCGAAAGCTGAAGGGACGTATATCCTCCCTCTTCAAGCTATCAAGCGACACTGGCGAGTCTGAGTAGAAGCCTCTGTGTTGCAAGAATCTGTAGCTGCCTCACCCATGTTAAGGAGACCGGGAGGGGGAAATTTGCGCCAAAAATTACCCGATAAAAGGGGGAATAAGAGGAAAAATAGCTGATAATTGAGGAGGCAGGAAAAGGGGGGGGGGGATACATAGGCTATGTAGGAATAGTAGCAACTATTGGAGGGGAATCTTCTCACCTAATCACAAACTGCTTTGTTTTGAGTGACACTGGGGTGTTTTCTATTTGTTTTATATGCTCTGGATCTATTAAGGATGGTCGCAGTTCACCAGAAAAACCTCTATTGAGGACAGTCGCCATTTTTGGGTTTAGTGTCCATGTTTCACATCCATGTAATAAGACAGGGAGCACCAGTGACCTACAGATCCGCAGCTTTGCCCTTCTGCACAGGTATCGACAACGCCTTAAACTTTTGTTGAGTGAATCCATAACTCCAAAACCTAGCCGAGGGGCTGATTGACATCGTAGCCCGACTCACCATTATTATGGATCACACTACCAAGATAAGTACATTTATCCAAGATCTCTAAGTCCTTGCCACATGCATGAATAGATTGCACTGCATCATCCAATAAGTCACCAAATGCTTGGACTTTGGTCTTAGTCCAAGAGACCTTTAGACCCAATGGCTCCGATTCCTTGTGTAATGTTTCAAGGGCCAATCTGAGAACATCTAATGGCTCCGCTAAGATTACTGCATCATCTACAAAGTCAACATCTGTGATCCTGAACTTGCCGATGTCTGCTCCGCAGCGACTCCATCTGACTGTCCGACCCAATAACCAGTCATCATCACTTGCAATTATTGAGGCTTTGGTGCCACGAGTGCCTATAGTATTATTATTCTATTCTATGTGTATATCTTGCATTCGTCAATGTATGTGCAAATAATAACCTTATATACTATAGGCTGTGTAGTCTGTTACTGCCTTACTTACCAAGTCGATATATGGACCTTCCACTCACAGAGTACCAGTAAAGATTTCATTAGGCCCTATCAATGTTATTCAAGGCCGGTATCTTACTAACTTTTGTTTATAATGCTTTTAAATATTTTGCAAATAATATCATCTTTTGCTTATCATTAAACCCTCTTGCTCACCGGGCAAAACTTATGGATGTTTCGATCAGGTTGTTTTCATCTCACTGGTGGAGAGTGTTTTGGAAGGTTTATGTATGCCCACGGTTTTTGACTGCTGTTTATTGTAATGTAGTATACCTGAAAAGCAAGAGGAACTATACAAGTATGTCATAAACATAAACAAAAATAACAATTAATTAAAGCAAATTAGTACTAACCCCTACTGTACCAAAGGGTATTACCATAAATGTAGCCTCCAGTACCAAGCAATTTGGCCAAAATGTCTTCAAAGTTGAGAGAGAACACACTTCTGTCTCAAAAGATGGAGGAATACTGCCTCTCCTAGCCTGTGGGGGTTGTATATAAGATGAGAAGTGTTGCCAAGGTCTTAGAGCAGTGTTCAAACGTTGTGGTACCAGGCACATATTGATACAGGCTGTTAAAAGGACCACATATTATTGACGGACTTTACCCCTGGGGGTAAGGGATTAGAATATGCCCCACGTGCTTTCTGCGTGTCGTAAGAGGCAACTAAAGAGGTTGGGTCGGTGGGCTTGCGATCCCCACCCGGAAAAACATACGTAGCAACGATAAACGAACAAACAGCCTCGGATGCGGACGGACCCTGTGTTGATGAACCCCGACCGACTATGGACAAGCTTACGGCCATTCTGAGAATAGGTACATGGAACGTGAGTGGCATGAATTATGGCACAAAAGAAAGAGAGGTACTGGAAGTGTTAGTGAATGCCGGGCTGGATATGTGTGGAATGACGGAGACCAAAATAATGGAAGGGTAAAGATGTGAGAGAGTGGGAGTGTGGAATGGGTGTGTGTGCTGGAGTGAGTGAGGGAGCAGCGAGAGAAGGCGCGATTTTGTTTGTAAGTAACAAATGGAAGGAGTGTGTAAGAGAATATGGGTCTGTGGGTTCAAGGATTGTGTGGGTGAGAATGAAAGTAGGAATACAAACGTGGGTGATTGTGTGTGTGTATGCTCCGACAGAGGATAAACTTGTAAGAGAGAAAGAGGAGTTCTGGGTGAATGTGGAGGCGTGCCTGGATAAGTTTGACAAGAACGAAATAATCTTTCTGATTGGGGATATGAATGGTAAGGTGGGTGATAGGAAAGTTGATGGAGTGGTGGGAGGGTGGGGGGTACCGTCAGAGGTGAATGGGAATGGTAGTGCACTTGTGGACGTATATTTATTAGTGGCCCCTCCATCATTGACAATTATGCCTATTACATAAGGCTACCTCTTCAAACGCTCATAAGCGTAGTTTGAATCTACCGCCGCAGAGCTCCGAGGACCTTCATCATAAGCACACGCAAAATCACTCATGGTTCGTCTTTATGATTGGGTTCTCACTACGAAAAAAATTCGTAACAAATAAAAATTAAAAATTAAATAAGAATAACTATTCATAAGCTTTCCATATTCCGTGGATGTACTTCTGTGGATTCTTGGACCAGACGCTGACTAGCGCATTGTTCCGCCTTCCTTGCTCTGCGCTCACCCCACCCGGACATGTCCCCCTCAGTGCTCCGCTTTGATTCCGCATTCTTAGTGAGTTTTTTCTCATTTGTTTACTCTGGGATGTCTTGAGTAAGGTTAGGATTAGCTTAGCAGGGGTGTCATGGGTGATTTTCTCGCAGAACAAGTGTATTTTGGGTCGTTTTGTTGGGGCGTCTATTTCGGACGGACCCTCGTGGCCGAGTTGAGGACGCTCTGAAACGTTTTTTTCGTGTTTAGCCATCTTTAGTCCTAGCTTGTTAGGAGGCTTTAACTACGCGATGTCGGGCTTCTAGCTATCTTTCAGATGGAGTAGCCTTTTTTGTTTTATACTGACGTTCCTGGTGTTTTTTCTTCACGTAGTGGAGTTCTTTCTGGGTCCCGAGTCAGTGTTACCCTTACCGGGTTTTTTCTACGATGTTGATGTGGCGGCTGTTCCAGTTTTGGTGGGATGGAGTGCTTTTCGATTGTGTTTCGACGTCATTAAGTGTTTTTTCCGTTTTCACCAGGCCTAGCCAGCCACTCGTAGTTTTTTCACATATGCAAGTGTTTTCATTGTTTATTATGATAAAAAATGCATTCATGTGTCATGTGTGTCCTGGATTAGTTGTGATTGGCTGATCCAGGACCTTCGGACCGTGTGTCTGTTTATGTTTATCAGATTGCGTTCTGATTGGTGTGGGTTGCCTTTCCGGCGGTTTTTCTCGATTGCTCCGAGAAAGCCGTTTTGTTTACCGGGTTTTAGTCAAGTTGGTTAAAATCGGTAGTTACCCCGGCGAGTTTGATAGCTTGAGGGCTCATCAGAAACTGCGTTCTCTGTGGTCGAGCCTGTGATCAGGCTTCCTGTGTTTTTTCCCGGCGAGGTGGGCCCCACACATTTATCTAGGTGATCATGCTGACACCTGTTGGATATGGTTTTTTCGGCTTTTCAAAGCCATTGAAACAATGCTGTTTGTTTGTTTGGTCTTTCCCTCCCAGCGACCTTTTTACAAAGAGGTCTGGGGCAGGTACAATTGGTTTGACATTTTATATGAAACCCGGCGGTTGTACCTTCGGGTGGTTATATTAACGGATTTGCAATTCGCTATGGTTTGCCAAACAATTGATTGATACAATAGGGTATCACGGCCTTCAAGACGGCGATCTATGAGGGCTTCTGGGAGAAGTCGGATTAGAGATTAAGATAGGCTTAGACTTTTTATGGAATAAAAAGATGCCTGAATCTTACTAGTGTTTAAAGTGTAAAGGGATACTTGAAAGACTTCATCATTAATAAAGATATGCTTCATCTTTATGAAGATTCAGAAGATATGCTTAAATCTTTTGGACAGGTAAAGATATGCTGAAATCTTTAATATAAAACTAAAGGAAAACGAAGAGTAGTGGTTGAGGGCTACGGTTCGTTGACCAGCGGTTTTATGACACATGTTTTTGAAACATTTTGGGGTAACCTTATGAGCATTAATTCCTGGAAATTTTTTCTTTCCAGGGCGGAGTACCGGCGTGGCGCCAGATGACCAGGTAGATCCCGGGGGTGGGGTAGATTTCCGCCAGTCTCTGTCATGTCGGCACTAGAACCTCTCCTTGCTTTATGTTCAACGCCGTTATGCTCAGGTATCCCTATTTTTGCACACAAGCTTTGCATTAAATGTGTTAAATGCCTCGATAGGTCACGGGTGCTATGGGTGACAAAGAATTGCACTATTTGTAACCTCTTAAGTGTTAAAATTTTAATTCAAAAGGATAATACTGCGGCGGTGGCTTTGCAAGAAGTGAAACAACTTCTCGCTACTTATTCAACGAATGTAGCACATAAAGCATTGCAATGTGATAACCTTGAGCTTTGGAAGCTTTTAATTATCAAACATGCCCCCCCTAAGTGTAAGATACGTGCACGTAAGACCTCAGAGACTGGGCGGGGACAGGTTACCACATCCTCCTCTGGCAAATCTAAGAGGCCTCGCTCACCGTCACCCTCGGCAACGGCGACGAGGTCCAAATCAAGGTCACCCCTGAGGAAGCAGGTGAAAGCTTCGGGCCACTCTGCTTCACCTTCAAAGAAGAGGAAAAAGGAAGAGAGTAGGGGACCTATAGACATTACTAGAACTAAGCATAAGTCTAGTAGGAGTCATAAATCATCCAAAAGGGATCCTCCGGCACGAAAGGACTCACGGCTGTCGCCGGAGCCTTGTACCCCGCTTTCTGCCTCTACCCCCACCAAGTCTAACGTCCAATCTGACAGGTCGGGGGTGGAGTCAGAGAATGTGGTGGAGGATGCCCCGGCGGACATTTCGTCACCTGATATTCATGCTTTTTCTACCAGGTCACGTGTGTCAGCCTCAGATTTAGAGGTATCTTACGGAAACTATAAACCTCTAGGGTGCTCGGGTGAGGGCTCCCAATTGGAGAGTATACCAGGCTCGCAAGCGAGTAACAGCCACAGCCAAGGTGTATGGCGATACTCACAGCCCTGGCAGGACAGCATACATCCTTTTGTGACTCAAGTAGTGGCTGACGTCCACCGGGATGCCGATGTACCATCTTCTATCCCAGATTTAACATGGCGGCATGTGGAGGTCCCTGCTTCGGCGGGATCTTCCCATGATAGGCCAGACTTAAGGGAAGAAGAACAGCGTACTCTGGTCTCAGAGATGGAAGTTGAAGAGTCAGGTCACCATCTAGACGACTCTCAGGGTACTGTCGAATCTCCACGGAGTTCGTCATCTGCTAGGTATGTAACTACAGAAGAGATTGATGGATTACTATTAAAAATGCACTTAATAAGTTCTTTGGCCCTACGCCGGAAACTCCTACAGTTGGTATGGGAGCTCCCGCGACGTCGACGAATGTGCGACCTCTGGCTACATCCATTGCTTTAGCTAAAATACCTAACCCTCCTCTTGTGTCAGATCCAATTTCCAATGTGCCAGGCACAGCAGCTCTCACTACTTCCAATGTGCGAGTCATATCAGACATAACTCCCCCCCCCCTTTAGACAAGGCACCAGTCAAAAAAGGAGCTATGCCTCTTTTATACGGGCCTGATGAGTCATGGGTAGCAATGTTACCAACTAAGCCAGAGGCAGCACAAGCTACTATTTCGGGGGAGGTCCCTGTACCACATGAGTGGGTAATCCAAGGCAATAAGTCTAGAAAACTCAGGGCATTGGATAGTCAAGGAAATGTTTTAGATGTTCATATTAAGGCCATTCCAAGTTATTATAACCATGACTTTTTTGTGTATGCATCAACACCCCCTGCCTCAGCTTCAAAGCTATTTTCTGACTGGACTAAGAATGATGGCTTTAACGACATCAAGGCACTTTCTGCTTTGACGCCGGAGTAGGATATGTTTCCGATCACAGACTCAGCCTCTAATCCAGTCTTGAAGGTGGGCAGTTGGGTACGGGACCTTGGGTGGAATGGGAAACAGAGGCTCAAAATTTTGCCACTACTTTCACTTCAAAATCTTCTCACCTAATCCCTCAAGAAAACCATACTTGCTTCTCTCTTCCGGTTTTTAGTGCCGGAGGAGTCCCCTCTGCTTTGTTTGATTTCTTGGCTGCCCCTAAAATCAATTTGTGCGAATTAAAAGATCCTTTTAGCACGCCTTCCCCGGCTCACCTAGACCGCGAGTTTAGGTTACGAGGAAAAGCGTTTAGACTGTTTTTGCAATATATTGTTACCCAGCAAGTAACAAAGTCTATGTTACGCTCTTCTCAGGCGATCGAAGCTGCGGAAGTCAAGAAGGCCATTGAACTTTCCCGGCGCTTGCTTCTCCAAACTTCCATTCAGTCTTTAGGAGATATTCGGACAGCCTTATTAGAGGCAGTTCGAGCAAGGCAGGATCTGAGAATGTTCTTAGTGAAGAAACTTCCTGACCGTATTGCAAGCCAAGTAGTTCTGTCTCCAGTTCTAACTCCTTCTTTGATTTCACCAGCAGTTTGGAACACTGTGTTCAATATGGCACAAGCATTCAAACAAAGTCCCTCTCAACCTAAGAAGCCTACCTTCACTTTCCCTAAGCCCAAACCAGTTTCGAAAGCTCAAGCTAGTGGGTCTAAGCCTTTTCATCAGCCAAAGTCCCCTTCCACCCAGGGTCAGGCTCAAGTCAGGTATAAACAGGGTAAATTCTCAGGTAAAGGCCACAGGTTTCACCAACGACCAGGTCAGGGCCCACCTCCACCCAAACCCGGCCAGTCGTCCAAGGGTACACCACCACCAGCAAAAAACTAAGGTCTCTCTCACTCCCGGGGCCAGTCAAAGGCGTGTTGGAACAGAGGGTAGTCCAGCCGGCGAACCCCAGTCTGCTAACTGGGCCATTCCGGGTGTGTCATCAAGCATGGCCATTAAGAACATGGGCGAGGACTGTGGTACGCAAAGGCATCACTTGGCAGTGGCTCCGGCGACCTTGCTTACGTCAGCCGACAAAGGCCAATCATGTTTCTTTAGAGGTGGAGTCACTAGTTCAGGAGATGAATACCAAGAGTGTCATTATCCCAGTCCCCCCGACTTACCCGGTGTTTACATCCAAACTCTTTCTAGTACCAAAAAGGGACAGTATTCAGATGAGACCGGTCGTAGACCTGTCTTATTTGAATCTCCACATTCACAACGTGTCCTTCAGGATGCTGACAGTGAATCAAATCAGGCTAACACTTCCGCCGGGAGGGTGGATGTGTTCATTAGACCTGACAGACGCGTATTGGCACGTCCCGGTAAACAAGAGATTTCAAAAATTTCTGGCTTTAAGAATAATGCATCAGACTTATGTCTTTCAAAGGATGCCGTTTGGATTGAACCTAGCGCCACGCATATTCACAAAATTAGTCCGGCAAGCCCTGATGCCCATTTTAGAACAGGGGATCAGGATCTTGTGGTATCTGGTCGACTGGCTGGTGGTGGCAGAGACAGAAAAGTTATGCAACACTCATGTCAACATTACGTTAAACCATGTCAAATCTCTAGGATTCAAGGTCAACTTAGTAAAGTCAAACCTTGTTCCCTCACGAGTAATTCAGTGGATAGGGCTGGTCTGGGACACGGCATCTCTTACTCTGAGTCAGAGTGTGGACAATCGAAACAGATTTTGCAAATAAAAATGTATGTTTCTCCACAGTCTGACTACGACACGGAGACTCTGGGAATCTCTAGTCGGTTCTCTCAACGGGGTTCAACTAACTGTGAAGTTGGGCCGGTTGAAAGTCAAACGTTTAATCTTGGAGGGCAACAAATATTTCCCACTATTACTGGCGGGAACATTATGGTCTATCCCAACATTAATACACAGCTTACTAGCGGTCTGGGCGAAGAGGGAAATGTTGCACTCAGTCATGTCATGGACCTCTCCTCCGCCGACGGTATGGGTGGACACGGATGCGTCAGGGACGATAGGTTGGGGATTTCAGTCAAACCTCGGGCATCAGGGTCAAGGGCTTTGGTCCCATTCAGAAACCTCCCACATAAATGTAAAAGAGTTACTAGTCCCCTTGTATTTCCTTCAGGTTCACGGCTCTACTTTACGGGAACAATTGGTGGCCTTCAGGATGGACAATCTCAATGCAGTTCACTGCATTCAGAAACAAGGGTCAGCGAGGTCTCGGAAGTTGCTAGACGTGTCAGAAAAGATTTTTGTTCTAGCCGACAAGCTGAACATTCATCTTCATGCATCATATCTCCCAGGCGTAGCAAACGTCTGGGCAGACGCTCTGTCTCGGAGACAGAGCACAACAGTAGAGTGGGCACTCAAGCAGAACATTTTCGATCAAATGATTGCAGAGCCTTACCGTCCACAAGTGGATCTGTTTGCGTCAGAGGAGAATCACAAACTCCCTCGGTACCTCACACGCCGGACATTAATGCCGGCGGGGAGGCCCGACGCATTGGTGACGGATTGGAACATGTGGAGTTCCATTTATCTGCTTCTGCCACCAGACGCTTCTCTAATGTGCCACGTAGTCAACAAACTACAGGATTATCGAGGCGTAGTCTCGTTAATCGCGCCCCTGTGGCCAGCGCAGTTGTGGTACCAGCAATTGATAACGTGGTGCCCGAACCCGGTGTCGCTCCCGGTCGGGTATTTCCACTTAGACACGATTGGCAACCTAAAGACCTCGCTGACTTTTGCATTGTGGACATTCAGGAGGCCAAGTGGCTAACGCCGTATGGTAGAAACGTGACAGATAAATTTATGAATCAGTACACACAATCTACCAAGAGGCAATATCAATCTCATTGGCAGTCCTTTACTTCTTGGATAGTTAGAACAGAACAGACAGTACCTTCGGTGGCATTAGTTTTTAATTATTTAAACTATTTGTTTGAACAGAAACGTCTATCTGTAGTGACTCTAAAAAATCACTTAACAGCTATCCGGGTGCTATTCTTTGACCTTTCAAGTCTAACCATACCACAAGCGGAGGAAACGGGTTTCATGAGAGCATGCTTCAAACTCCACCCACCTCCCCGTCAGCTCATGCCTACCTGGTCTCTTGACAAAGCGTTATCTTTGCTTCATTCCCGTCTGTATCAGAATACGGCAAATTTTGAATTACTATTAAAAAAGGCTGTGTTCCTTATGGCTTTGGCAACTGGTAACAGGGTGTCTGAGCTGGCGGCGATAAGCAACACCCCTAATTGCATAAGGTTTGGTAGACTAAATGATTGCATTCATATTGCACCTTCCCCAGGGTTCATCGCCAAGAATGAACATAGTGAACATGTTTTCTCAGAGTTCACGGTGCCGGCGTTGAAACGGGGTAAAGTGCACCATAATTTGTGTCCTGTACAAGCTTTAACCAAATATATGAGAGTGGCACCTCTTAACCAACAAGGTGCTTTATGGGTATCAAGTACAGGTAAAAGATTAATGAAACGTAAAATGGCTTCTCTGGTAGTAGAAGTCATTAAAGAGAGTAATCCCGGTGTAGTGGGTATTGCCCACGATTTACGCAAATGGGCAGTATCTTTACGTTTTCTCAAAAAAAATTATGTTGAAGACATAGCTACTACTCAACTATGGGCTTCAAATCATACGTTTTTGACTCGATACCTGTCAGTAGCACTAGACAAACCATCAATGCCATGTGTAGCTTTACGGCAAAGGGTCTAGATGGGTCTCTAAGTCACTAATTGTTTAGGTTAAGAAAGAGGGGGGGGGTGCAGTCAGTGTAACATAAGACACCCTAGACCCCGCCGGAGGATATGTACAGAATATACGAGCTGTGATACAATGTATAAGTGTTGTGATTAACATTTCTCTGTAGGAATGACTACGGGAAATGTGGTTAAAGTACACTGGATGTAGAACAACAATTGTTTCTTTAAGTGGGATACACTGTTGAAGCAATTTAATTTTAAGAGTTCTCGGTAGTTGCAACTACGAGTAGCATTTTAGTAAGTACATCTGCGATAGTACAAGAATTTATTCTATTTTTGTGTCTAATTTTGAGAAATATACACAATAGAATAATGGGGTTTATATGTGCACATGTAAACATAAAGTTTTATTTGTCACCACTTAATTTAAGTGGGGTGCCTTTAACTTTCAGATCTGTGAACAGATTCTCATAGTTACCTTTTTTCCTCAACCAGGCTTCTTTAAGCACGCCCCTGCTTGTACCCCTTTTTATATGTTGTATACAGTTTATACATAAATATATAATTTTTTACAAAGTAAGAATACTATGTGGTTGTTTGATTATCTGCCTATTCTATTTGCAATGGTTATGATATGATTACGAATGTCCCCCTCCAGTCTTAGATATCAGGCATAATCGTCAATGATGGAGGGGCCACTAATGAATTATAGGTTTGACACCTGCAAGGAGATAAAAAAAAACGAATATTTAGTAGTGGCCCCGTAATCATTGACGACTGGGGCCCTCCCGACCATCCCCTTCCCATTCGTTGATGTATTAAGGATTTTGTATACTTGATATGTCAGTGAAGGCGGAACAATGCGCTAGTCAGCGTCTGGTCCAAGAATACACAGAAGTACATCCACGGAATATGGAAAGCTTATGAATAGTTATTCTTATTTAATTTTTAATTTATATTTGTTACAAAGTTTTTTCGTAGTGAGAACCCAATCATAAAGACGAACCATGAGTGATTTTGCGTGTGCTTATGATGAAGGTCCTCGGAGCTCTGCGGCGGTAGATTCAAACTACGCTTATGAGCGTTTGAAGAGGTAGCCTTATGTAATAGGCATAATCGTCAATGATTACGGGGCCACTACTAAATATTAGATTTTCTATATCTCCTTGCAGGAGTCACACCTATAGTGTGGGGAGGAGGTTGTGGATAGCCAACACCTTCTTCCGAAACAGAATGATACACAGGTACACATGGGAAGTGGTGTGGACGATGAAGGATAAAACAGTGGTGGAACGAAAGTCACTGATTGATTATATATATGTGGATGAAAGAATGAAGAAATTTGTGATGGAAGCTAGGGTGTATAGGTATTGGAGGGGGTCTGTCTGATCAATATGCAGTAGTAGCTAAGGTTAGGATACAAAAGAAGTGGGTGAGGAGAGCTGGAGGGAGGTGAGAGGAAGGTGGAATGGTGAGGAAGATGGAGAGGCTACAGGAGGAGGAAATCAGGGAAGAGTACAGGAGAGCAGTTGAAAGACAACTAGGTGGGTTCGATCTGGAAGATATGGAGGAAGTGGAGGAGATAAGCAAGGTGTTTAACCCTTAAAGAGCGGCGCGCAACATAAGTCGAGTTGAAAAAACTGGCAAAAAACGGGTGAAAAAAGGGTGGAAATCGAGTGAAAATGGGTGGGATAGTAATGATCCATACGTCCGACATCTGTGGCCTCCCGGCCCACACTAACTCCAGTTCCCCCACCGCACGGGAGGATGACAGTGTAACCAATAGTTCGCTAAAAGTGAGCAATGTAGCAAAATCAGCTAAACTTCCATCTTCGAGGTAACACTGTCAGTGCTCCACGAGTGCTACGTAGCTGTATGTGGCGTCATTGTGTAGCGATTTCCACCTAGTTTTCGGCGCAATACAGTTCCTTTCATACTGATGGTTGATATAGCAGTCAGAATGGCCTGAAAAGGCCCAAAACGGCCACAGAGCACCCGCTAGACAAGGGGAAGAGATCTGTGCAGCATGTGAGGAGGTGTGTGGAGTGAGGAGAAGAGGGAGGGGAGTGAAAGGTACAGCATGGTGGACAGAAGAGGTAAAAATAGCTGTGGAAGACAAGAAGAAAGCGTATAGAGAGTGGTTGGGTAGTAGAGGAAATGAAGATTTGGAGAGGCAGAAACGAGCGAGGTACGTGGAGAGAAAGAGAGTGGTGAAGAGAGTAGTGAAGGAGAGTAAGAGAAGAGTAGATGAGGAATTTGGAAGGAATCTGAGTGTAAAATGGAGGGAGTGTAAGAAACTGTTCTGGAAAGAAGTCAAGAAAGTTAGGGTAGGTAGCAAGGGAAACATTAAGGGTGTGAAAGATAAGAATGGGAGAATGCTAGCCGAGAAGCAAGAGAGAGTCGAAAGATGGAGGGAGTACTTCAATGAGTTGCTAAATGTATGGAATGAAGAGCCAGCAAACATAGTTGGATATACTATGGGAGGGAGAAGAGGAGAAGTAGTGGAGGGGTAGGGGGGGATCAGGAGATCAGAAGTGTGGGAAGCTATGAAAAGAGTGAAGTTGGGGAAAGCACCAGGAACAGATGGAGTGTGTGGGGAAATGTTGAGGTATGGCGGTGAGATAGTGATCGAATGGGTATGGAAAATGTGAAAACTAGCATGGGAGAAGGGGAGGGCACCCGATGACTGGAAGACTGGCATAATAGTCCCCTTATATAAGAGCAAAGGAGAAAGAGGAGTGTGTGGTAACCACCAAGGAATATGTCTTCTAAGCATAGTAGGGAAGGTGTAAAGTAGGGTAGTGATTGAGAGAGTGAGAAGTGAGAACGGGGAAATGGATAGGCGACGAGCAGGGAGGTTTTTAGGAAGGGAAGAGGATGTGTAGATCAGATTTTTAACCTGAATTGTGTTGTGGAGAAACATCTGGAGAATCAACAAAAGGTGTATGTTGCCTTTATGGACTTGGAGAAGGCCTATGACAGAGTAGATAGAGAAGGCATGTGGAAAGTACTTAGAATATACCGAGTAGATGGCAAGTTGCTGAAAGCAGTGAAGAGCATGTATGTGGGTGCAAAGGCAGCAGTACGTGTGGAAAATGAGCAGAGCGAGTTTTTTTACCTGAGTGTTGGGTTGAAACAGGGGTGTGTGATCTCCCCTATGGTAGTTTACTGTATAAATGAATGGAGTCATGAAAGAAATACTAGGAAGAGCAGTGGATGTTGGGTTATCACTGAAAAGGGAGGGAAATGAGTGGAAGCTGCCTATACTGCTGTTTGCGGATGATACAGTTCTGATGAGCGATAATGAATGGGAGTTGCAGGGTCTGGTAAATGAGTTTGGAACAGTGTGCGAAAAACGGAATTTGAAGGTAATTGCGGGGAAGAGCAAGGTTATGGTCTTCGAAAGGAGTGAAGTCACAGAGTGTGAGGTGAAGTTGAACGGTCAGGTTATGGAGATCGTCAGCTCTTTTAAGTAACTGGGCAGTGTGTTGAGTAAAGATGGGACTATGGATGAAGAAGTGCGGGAGAGGGTGCAACAGGGGAAGAGGGTTGTAGGATCGTTGAAAGCAGTAACAAGAAATAGAGTGGTCAGTATGGAAGTGAAGAAGTCCTTGCATGACAGTGTGGTAATTCCGACACTAACTTACGGAAGCGAAGCATTGACGTTCGGGAAGAGACTCAGACCAAGAGTGAGAGCGGTGGAAATGAGTTACTTGAGAAGTGCGCGCGGAGTTACATGGAGGGATAGACAGACGAATGAGGAAGTAAGAAGGAGGTATGGTGTGGAGGTAGATGTGCTGGAAAGTGTGAAAAGGAACAACTTGAGATGGTTCGGCCATATGGAACGTATGGGAAGCGAGAGAATGACTAAGAGGGTGTACGAGAGCGAGGTGGAAGGACAGAGAGGGAGAGGTGGAAGGATGGAGTGAGGATGTATATATGAATGAAAGCGGTGCTGGTTGGGAGGAGGGGCGTCAACTGACTAGGGACAGAGGTGCATGGGGCGGTTTGTTCGTGGCCACCCTTTCGGGGATCACGGTGTCAAGCAATAAATAGATAAATAGATAGATATTATTGACGGACATCGTCAGTCGCTGGTACTGACAAGTTACTTTTTTACTGTCGGCCTACTGACGAGTGACGTTTTTACTGTCGGCCAACGTACGTTGCTGGGAAAGTTGGTGTTAATAGATCGGGAATGAAAACATTTCATATTTTTGTACTCAGTGATGGTTATAGATTTTGATATATGTAACTGAACATATTTGTCATGGTCTTCCCAATGGTGCAATCAGAATTTGTTTATCCTCAAGTTATAATGTAACGAAGAAAAGAAAACAAAGGAAACTTTGCGAAAATAACTGTATATAATATGTGTTTTACTTCTTTGTTTTGACATGAAAGCTGTAAATGTGTTATGTAGGGCTAGCTGAGATGCTAAGGAAGAGAACGAAGAATGTGTTATGTAGGGCTAGCTGAGATGCTAAGGAAGAGAACGAAGAATGTGTTATGTAGGGCTAGCTGAGATGCTAAGGAAGAGAACGAAGAATGTGTTATGTAGGGCTAGCTGAGATGCTAAGGAAGAGAACGAAGAATGTGTTATGTAGGGCTAGCTGAGATGCTAAGGAAGAGAACGAAGAATGTGTTATGTAGGGCTAGCTGAGATGCTAAGGAAGAGAACGAAGAATGTGTTATGTAGGGCTAGCTGAGATGCTAAGGAAGAGAACGAAGAATGTGTTATGTAGGGCTAGCTGAGATGCTAAGGAAGAGAACGAAGAATGTGTTATGTAGGGCTAGCTGAGATGCTAAGGAAGAGAACGAAGAATGTGTTATGTAGGGCTAGCTGAGATGCTAAGGAAGAGAACGAAGAATGTGTTATGTAGGGCTAGCTGAGATGCTAAGGAAGAGAACGAAGAATGTGTTATGTAGGGCTAGCTGAGATGCTAAGGAAGAGAACGAAGAATGTGTTATGTAGGGCTAGCTGAGATGCTAAGGAAGAGAACGAAGAATGTGTTATGTAGGGCTAGCTGAGATGCTAAGGAAGAGAACGAAGAATGTGTTATGTAGGGCTAGCTGAGATGCTAAGGAAGAGAACGAAGAATGTGTTATGTAGGGCTAGCTGAGATGCTAAGGAAGAGAACGAAGAATGTGTTATGTAGGGCTAGCTGAGATGCTAAGGAAGAGAACGAAGAATGTGTTATGTAGGGCTAGCTGAGATGCTAAGGAAGAGAACGAAGAATGTGTTATGTAGGGCTAGCTGAGATGCTAAGGAAGAGAACGAAGAATGTGTTATGTAGGGCTAGCTGAGATGCTAAGGAAGAGAACGAAGAATGTGTTATGTAGGGCTAGCTGAGATGCTAAGGAAGAGAACGAAGAATGTGTTATGTAGGGCTAGCTGAGATGCTAAGGAAGAGAACGAAGAATGTGTTATGTAGGGCTAGCTGAGATGCTAAGGAAGAGAACGAAGAATGTGTTATGTAGGGCTAGCTGAGATGCTAAGGAAGAGAACGAAGAATGTGTTATGTAGGGCTAGCTGAGATGCTAAGGAAGAGAACGAAGAATGTGTTATGTAGGGCTAGCTGAGATGCTAAGGAAGAGAACGAAGAATGTGTTATGTAGGGCTAGCTGAGATGCTAAGGAAGAAAACGAAGAAAACCCAAAATTCGTACTGCAAGTACTTGTTTTTAACAAATATTTCAATATATATATAAAATAATATGTGCACTAACTTCTTCAGTCACTGCCAACCGCCGAAATCTTTACCGCTTCCACTCGGCGCTCAAATATTTCCTCTGGTCCATAATGAATGATACATATCACCAGATGCAAACAAATCTGCGCTTTTTAATGGTGACCACTAGAAATAGATAGCCTAATTAGTATTAGAGTTATACACAATAGATCGTCGGCAATTTTTTAGGGCGTGTAAATATGAAAATGTTCTGAAGTATATATACTAGCCAAAGCATACAGCACCTTTAGACAAATTTCACGCTGAATGTTGTTGTTTTGTTGATGAGATACCAGTTAGTCATAAATGCAATGATACAGTATGCTCCATTTTGCCGAGATATTTCCTAAACTGAATTAATAGCGCATTGTGTTTTGGTGAAACTTGTCATGACTAATTTAATTTTCATTCCACTATATAATGGTTTTGTGTACCTCACATCATCCGAGTGAAAACACTATAATCCAGTACAGTATATTATACAATATACAGGACTTTGCTAAACTGCATAATTAGTGCATGAGTTGTGGTTGAGAGGTGTCACTTCACTAATTTCATAATTCATTGTTATTCCTCATTATATCGCTTTTGTTTATCTTAGTTCATCCTAGTATATATACACTATAATCCTACACATATTTATTATACACAATGCAAAGGACTTTGCTATACTGAATAATTTGCGCATTGAGTTAATGTTGAGGTGTCACTTCACTCATTTATTGTTATTTATTGTTTATCCTGATATGTACACTCTAATCTTACACAGTATATTGTATACACAATACACATCACTTTCCTAAGCTGAATAATTTTCAAAATCACTGGTGCCTGTATTGGTATCACGTCACTATATCTTCAGTTTTATTGCACTTTTTATCACTTTGCCTTCACAAGTCGACAGTATATGCATAAGTCTATGGTACGCATAATACGCACGACTTTTTGCCATTCAGTTGTGGTGGATAGGTGTCATGTCAGCATAGTCAGATTTGTTGTTCTATTTATCACTTTGTTTTCATTTAGTTAACAGCATAAACACTACTTCGCCAGAGTATATTGTACGCATTATACATTAGACTATGGTAAACGGAATAATTTACGTAGTGATTTGTGATGGAGATTTGTCACAATATATTTTCAGTTGTATTCCACTGTTTATCGTTTTGTTTTCACTTGATTATACACTGTTTTAGCTCAGTAGAGAATATTTAAGTAATTCGTATAGTTCTTCACTTCGTCAGATAATATTTATTTCACGAAATGTTCGTGCACACACACACACACACACACACACACACACACATTTAGTATATACAAAATATATATACAATGTAAAAAAAAAAAAAAAAAAAAAAAAAAAAAAAAGAAAAACGAAAACAAGGGAGTCACAATTTCCCCACAAACTTATGTTGGTGATTGTGTGTGCTTTGTGTAGGCACCCGTATGTGTGTGTGTGTGTGTGTGTGTGTGTGTTTTCACTATTTCTAGCCATACGACCGAATATAGTTTGTGGTGGGGTAGGGTAGGGTTGGGGTGTGGGTTGGGTTGGGTTGAAGTGGGGGTGGGGTATATGAGTTAACATAGGACTTCAGAGGCTATCAACTCTATTGGATTATTAAGCCAGCACACTGTAAGTCAAGATTAACGTCAGGACTGGAGCCTCTCTGCTATAACTCCAGTCTCTTGTGGGGTATGGTTGGTTAGGGTTTGAGCTGGGCAGGGTTGGAGGAGGGGTGGCTAGGGTTGGGGTAGGTAGTGAGAGAGGTTTATCAAATTGCATTTCCTCCTGTGTGGGGGTGGGGTTGTTTGGGGGTGGGGGTGAGGCAGGGTTGGGGTTGGGGTGGGGGTGAGGTAGGTTTGGAGTAGGGGTGCTTAGTTTTGGGTGGGGTAGGGTTGGTAAGTGTGGGGTGGGAGTTTGGTAGGATTAGGGTGGGGTTGGGTAGGATTGGGATGGGAGTTGTGTATGGTTGGGGTGGGTTTGAGTAAGGGTGGAGTAGGTTTTGGGTTGGGGTAGGGTTGGGGTTTGGGTAAGGTATGGTTGGGGTGGGAGTTTGATAGGGTAGGGGGAAATAGTGTCCCTCTTTCTTGATTCATGAACCTATAATGCAGTATACAAAAATATAATACAACAAATACATAAAATAGGGAATGTATAAAATTGTGTAGGGCTTGAGTCGGGTAGGGTTGAGGTTGGGTAGGGTGAGAGTGAGCTAAGGTTGGAGAGAGGGTGGGAGTTGGATAGGGTTGGGTAAGTTGGGGTGGGGGTAAGTTTTGGGGTGAGATAGGGTTGGGGTGGGGATGGGATGTGAGTAGGGTTGGGGTGCGGGGTGGGTTAGGGTTAGGGTGGGGTGGGTTAGTTTTGGGGTGGGGTAGGGTTGTGGTGGGAGTTTGGGTTGGACTAGGATGGGGGTTGGGTAGGGTTAGGGTGGGGGTTAGGTTGGAATGGAGGTGGTAGTTGGGTAGGGTTGGGGTGGGGTTGGGTAAGGGAGGGTTATGGTTGTATGAGGGGTGGGGCGGGGGCTAGGGTTGGGTGGGGATGGGATAGGATTGGAGTGGGGGTGAGGTTAGGTTGGAGTGGGAGTTGGGTTGGGTTGGGGTAGGGTGGGGTTGGGGTGGGGTATGGTAGTTTGGGGCTGGGGTAGGGTTGCGGTGGGAATGAGGTTGGGTAGGGTTAGGGTGGAGTGAGAGTTGGTTAGGGTTTGGATGGGGTTGGGGTTGGGTATCGGTGGGGTAGGGGTAGGGTTGGGTGGGGATGAGGTAGGGTCGGGGTGAGGATGGGGAAAGGTTGGTGTAGGTTTGAGGAAGGAGCTGGGTACGGGTGGTGAACACTAGACATAGATACCCTAATTAGTATTAGAGTTATACACAATAGGTCGTCGACAATTTGTTTGGCGTGTAAATATGAAAATGTTTATGAAGTATATATACTAGCCAATGCATACAGCACCTTTAGACAAATTTCACGATGAATGTTGTTGCTTTGTTGATGAGATACCAGTTAGTCATAAATGCAATGATATAGCATGCTCCATATTGCCGGGATATTTCGTAAACTGAATTAATAGCGCATTGTGTTTTGGTGAAACTTGTCTTGACTAATTTAATTTTCATTCCACTATATAATGGTTTTGTGTACCTCACATCATCCGAGTGAAAACACTATAATCCAGTACAGTATATTATACAATATACAGGACTTTGCTAAACTGCATAATTAGTGCATGAGTTGTGGTTGAGAGGTGTCACTTCACTAATTTCATAATTCATTGTTATTCCTCATTATATCGCTTTTGTTTATCTTAGTTCATCCTAGTATATATACACTATAATCCTACACATATTTATTATACACAATGCAAAGGACTTTGCTATACTGAATAATTTGCGCATTGAGTTAATGTTGAGGTGTCACTTCACTCATTTATTGTTATTTATTGTTGATCCTGATATGTACACTCTAATCCTACACAGTATATTGTATACACAATACACATCACTTTCTTAAGCTGAATAATTTTCAAAATCACTGGTGCCTGTATTGGTATCACGTCACTATATCTTCAGTTTTATTGCACTTGTTATCACTTTGCCTTCACAAGTCGACAGTATATGCATAATTTTGGCACAGTCTATTCTACGCATAATACGCACGACTTTATAGAATTTAATATTTTGCCATTCAGTTGTGGTGGATAGGTGTCATGTCAGCATAGTCAGATTTGTTGTTCTATTTATCGCTTTGTTTTCATTTAGTTAACAGCATAAACACTACTTCGCCAGAGTATATTGTACGCATTATACATTAGACTATGGTAAACGGAATAATTTACGTAGTGATTTGTGATGGAGATTTGTCACAATATATTTTCAGTTGTATTCCACTGATTATCGTGTTGTTTTCACTTGATTATACACTGTGTTAGCTCAGTACAGAATATTTAAGTAATTCGTACAGTTTTTCCCTTCTTCAGATAATATTTATTGTATGAAATGTTCGTGCACATACACACATACACACACACACACACACACACACACAGACACACACACACTAACACACACACACCTGGATTCCTGGATTGTAGTTTAGGACCGAAGTCCTGGGCCACGCTGGTGCGCCGCCCTCAGTAGTTACTCGCTCTGGTCTGATGTAGCAGGCTGTTTCCGTCGGACGTTTGGTAATAGTGTGGCAACGATGGTTTGTCGGGTATTGTTCGTAGGAATTTGTCCAATCCAGTCTTGAAACTTAAGAGAGAGCCTGTGTGTTCTCTTAGTTGCTTGGGGAGACAGTTATATATCCTTGGACCGTTAACAGCCATTGAATTCTCTTTCAAGGTTTGTAAGCTCATCCTTGTTCTCACTAAACGCGGAATAGTGCACAATTTTCCTCTTCTACTGCTGTATGTCGTCCTAATTTCATCTTCGTTTTCCAGATTTGGTATCATTTCGTTAATTATTTTCCACACGTACATTGCTACATATCTCTCCCTTCTTTTCTCCAATGAGTACAAGTCTAAATGCTGTAGTCTCTGCCAGTAGTCCATGTTGTTCAGTCCTTCGATTTGGGCCGTGTACGTTCGTTGTACTGCCTCCAGTTTTCTGATTTGGCCGATTTTTGTGGGGTTCCATAACTGGCAGCAGTATTCAACCAATGGTAGTATCAGGGCCCTGAATAATACTATTAACGCACGTGCTTCTCTTGTTTTGAATGTTCTAAAAATCCATCCCATATTCTTTCTGGCCTTCGCTACAGTATTATCAATATGACGGTCGAAGCTAGCGTCGTCGCTTATTGTTATTCCCAGATCCCGCAAGTGGTTGCTTTGGATTATAATTCCTCCTTCTGGTGTTGTATAGTCCTTGTCGGCCAGTTCCTGCTTCGGGTGTCGATATCTCAATAACTAGAATTTTGTGCTATTGAACATCATATTATTCATTTCTGCCCAGTTATATATCGTCTTCAGGTCATCTTGTATCATTTTATAATCATCTTCCCTTCTCACAATGCCCAGGAGTCGAGTGTCGTCTGCGAATGAGGTTGTTTTATAGTACTGTATACTCTGGTCGATATCACTGATATATATGAGGAAATGCAAGGGGCCAATCACCGACCCCTGTGCCACACCACTTCTCACTTCCGACTTCTTGGATTCGCTTCCTTCGACCATTACCGATTGACTTCTCTTAGTGATAAAGCTCCCGATCCACTTGTGTAGCCTACTTCTAATCCCAATATGTTCCAGTTTTTGCAATAAGATTGAGTGGTCAACCTTGTCGAAAGCTTTAGAGAAATGCAGGTAGATTGCATCTGCTGCGACACGCACGATCTTCCGCTTCTAAATCCGTGTCGACCTTTGTTATAAAGCGATTGTTCCTCCAGATATTTGGTTACTTTTTTTACAACTATCCTCTCGAATATTTTAATTACGTGTGAAGTAAGAGCCACTGGTCTATAGTTTTTTGGTTCCGTTCTCGGCCCACTTTTATAGATGGGTGATATTTGTCCGTGTTTTAAGAGACTAGGTATTTCCCCAGTATCCAGCGACATTCTCCATATCATGTGCAGTGGTTTGGATATAGTGGAGGCACACTGCTTCATGAGTATTGCTGGTATACAGTCTGGTCCTGCAGTGGCATATGTGTTGATTTCTCGTATGGATGTCTCTATATCTGTCCTATCGAACTCTACATCGCTCAATTGTGATTCTGCGGGCGGTGTTGTTGTATGCCACTGATTCACTGTATCTAGTTTTGGTGTACTAAATGCAGATACATACTGGTGGTTAAGGGCTTCGCTCATTTTTTGTGGATCACTGGTGAGGTATCCATTGTACTTGAGTGGTCCTATGGTTGTTCGCATGCTTGTTTTTTTCTTGGCATACTTAAAAAAGTATTTTGGATTCTTGTCAATGTTGTCCACAGCTCTCCGTTCTTCAGATTTTGCTTCTCTGTCATACGACTGTGCGAGGTCTCTTTCGATACGTGCTCATTTTTGCTTTATCATATTCTCTTCTTCGCTTTCCACTAATCGTTTATTTAGTTTAGTCCTCTTCCTCATCAGTATTTTCCTCTCTCTTGGGATTGTGTATTCTCGTGGTTGTCTCTTACTTGGGATATTCGCTACACATATGTTCAGGAGCTTGGAACTAAAATGTTGGTACATCTCGGTGCTTGTCCGTCCTTCCATCTCTCCATGCCAATCCGTATTGGATATTTCATTGTTGATGGTTTTCCAATCTATGTCATCCTGGAAAAAATTTAAGGATCGGAAGTCTTTTGTGTTCGCCATAGATTTTTGTGGTTCTCGACTTGCTTGCAATGTTGTTTCAATCACCATAAGTCGGTGATCTGAGATATCTGTCTCTTCGAGCCTTATGTCGCTTATAATTTCTTCATCGTTGGTGAGAAATATGTCCAAAATATTGTTTCTTCTTGTTGCTAAATGTATTATCTGTTTCAGCATTAAGTCTTCCATCATTTTGAATAGTATATTAGCTTGTGATCGGTCTTCTGATGTTCCCCCATATATAGTTGACTCATTCCACTGTATATCTGGTAAATTGAAATCCTCATTAATCACTATTGTAGGTTCGGGATTTCCCAGTTTTCCTACTTCTGACTCGATAGTTTTGATAACCTCTGACATGTTTTCTGTTGAGCATCTTGGTGGTCTGTATACAGTAGCTAGTATCATTTTCCACTTCTTGATATATACAATAACGTATTCTATCTCTCCATTAGAGCCTGCAGCTATCATTTTTGCTTCTTTCGCTATGTCTTGGCGTATGTATATCAGTACTCCTCCTTTTTTCTGTCGTTCGCTCTATCAGCTCGATAAATTTCATAGCCTTCGATTTTTACTTCGGCATCTCTTATTTCACTTCGAAGATGGGATTCTGTGATACAAATTAGAGCACTATTATACTCAAAACCTATTTCTTCTAACATTTTAGTCTTATGTCGTTTTTTTCGCGGCATCAGGCCCTCAATATTGCAGCATATTATTGTTTGCATCCTTGCCTCCGTGTGTTTCTTTTTTATATTTTTCTGCTCTTGTGTATTTGTAACACTTTGTTCATTTTTCAAATGTTTAACATGTGTTTCATTGGTGCTATTAGTTAGACCTAGTTTTTTGTGATTGCTTCTGTTCCTTCATCCACCCAGCGCATCGTTCGGCGAATGACACTGAGCTTGGCTGATATGAATGTTGGGCATTTCGTATTGAACGAGGAATGTCCAGTTTCCTCTCTTCCGCTGACTGTGCAGTGATGACAAATCAGCCGTTCCTTGTTTGTGCAGTTATCGGACATATGCTTCTGAGTGCAGTGGCCACAAATTGGCTCCTTTGCATGGCAGTGAGTTGTTTTATGGCCATATCCGATGCAATTACCACATCGTTGCACCCAGTAGTGATCATACACCCTACACCGCGAAAGATGTAAGTATACACGGTTTCCATTGTTCTCAATTGCTTTCCTGATGCGTGGCGATACAGAGACAACGGCAGTTGTCTCGCACTTAGTTTATACACAAATATATATACTGTACTGTATATATAATGTATATATAATATATATACTGTACTGTATATATAATGTAAAAGAAAAACATGAAAAAGTGATCCACAAATCTTCCACAAACCCATAATTGGTGATGGTGTGTGCTTTGTGTTGGCACCCGTGTGTGTGTGTGTGTGTGTGTGTGTGTGTGTGTGTGTGTGTGCTTGTTCACTATTTCTAGCCATACGACCAAAAATAGTTTGGGGTGGGGTTGGGTAGGATTGGAGTGGGGGTTGGGTTGGGTAGGGTTGGAGTTGGGTTGGGTTGAAGTGGGGATGGCGTATGGTTGTATAGGGTTTAAATTGGGTAGGAGTGTAGGAGGGGTGGCTAGGGTTGGGGTAGGTAGTGGGAGAGGTTTATCAAATGACGTTCCCTCCTGTGTGGGGGGGGGGGTAGTTTGGGGGGGGGTGGTTAGGTAGGGTTGGGGGGGGGGGTAGGTTGGGGGGAGTTGGGTAGGGGGGGGGGGGGGGGAGTGGGATAGGGTTAGGGTAGGGGGGGTAGTTTTTTTTTGGGGGGGGGTAGAGTTGTGATAGGAGTTGGTTTGGATTAGGGTGGGGTAGGGTAGGGTTAGGATTGAGGAGGGGTTGGTTTGGAATGGAGGTGGTAGTTGGGTGGGGTTGGGTAAGGGTGGGGTATGGTTGTGGGGGGTGTGGTGTGAGGTTAGGGTTGGGTGGGGATGGGGTAGGGATGGAGTGGGGGTAAGGATAGGGTTGAGTTGGGATGAGGTAAGGTTGGAGAGAAGGTGAGGTGGGAGTTTGGGTAGGGTTGAGGTGAGGTGGGGTAGGGTATGGTTGGGATGTGGGTAGATACAAGAATCTAGAATGCAGTACACAAACACATTACAGAAAATACGATTAGGGTTGGGGTGAGAGTTGGGTCGGGTTAGGGTCAGGGTGGGGTTGGGTAGGGTAGGGTATTTTGGGGGTGGGTAGGGTTGCGGTAGAGATGAGGTTGGTTAGGGTAGGGGTGGGGTGGGAGTTGGCTAGGGTTTGGATGGGGGTGGGGTTGGGTAACGGTTGGGATAGTTGGGTGGGGATGGGGTAGGGTTGGGGTGAGGATGGGGTAAGGTTGGGGTAGGTTTGAGGAGGGAGTGTCGTAGGGATGGGTTGAGGTGGGGTAGGGGTGGGAGAAATCGTTTCCCTATTTCTACAGTAGATCCAAGCACTTAGAATGCAGTATACAAAAATATAATACAGCAAATAAAATATATTATATATATATAATAAAATATGCCCAATGTGTGTTATTTACTGCGTTGATTGGCAGTTTCCTCATCTGCATTATCAAGGTAAGCATTATCTACCACCTCCCACTGTCTCTTTCCACCCCTCCCCCCTGCCCCCTGCACCCCGCACCCCGCACTCTCCCCCATCTTTACTGCCTGGGTCAGTGTCAGGATGAAGATGATATAAAAATGTAGGTGACATATAGTGTATGCTTATCCATTACCTTACTCTACATATATCTATTTTATAGAGCAAGACTATGGGAAAAGGCACAATACATTTCACCTAAACAAAGTATCATACGCAGCTTGACACTGACCCAGGTATAAATCAGTGGGGTAGGAGGGAGGGGGGAGAGAGAGACAGGGGGAGAGAGAGACAAGGGGAGGAGAGTGGGAGAGAGAGACAGGGGTAGGAGAGGGGAGGATAGAGACAGGGGGGTGGTAGGTTATACTTACTTGATAATACAGGTGAGGAAACAGCGAGGGTCAACAGATAAACAATCAAGAACAAAATTAATACGATTACAAGGGGATCCACAGATAATTAGATTTTGTCGCCAGGGTATCCCTGGATTTTGTTTTTTGTTTTTTACTTTGAAACAACGCGGTGGTATTACCTAAAATGCGATGTGAACGAGGCAGATACTGTATGAATAGAACTACTGGTATGCAAAATAAAATGACACCTCATGACACACACACAACAATGATATTGCAGCAATTAATTGACAGTTGACAAATTTCAGCCCATTATCAGATTTTCATATATATAGTGTGCTATGATTACTAGCAATTATCTATCTATCTATATATATATATATATATATATTATATATATATAAATACTGTATGTATCTATATATATATATATATATATATATATATATAATATATATATATTGCACAAATTTCTGAAAATGCCCATGAGTAGGCTTCCAATGGTCACGTATACCACACAACTATTTAAACACACATTTTGCATAAAAAAAACAAATTCTCTATATACTACAAAGAATTACATATGATATATAATCAAAGGAAATAGGCGGTAGCCCGGGAGGCTAAACGGGGAGACTGGGATTTAAAGGTACAGGGGAGTACTTAACTCTCATGGGACATGGTGTCTTGTTTACATCACCGTAGCGCAAGGCGGATATAATTGACGAAAAATACCTTCATTCCATGCTCATTTTCATGCATAAGCAAGAGCCAGAGCATAATACAATTATATAACCATGAAAGTTCAATGATAGAGCTTTCCAATGACACCTGAATCATCCCTCTACCACATCTGGTTATCTTGCAACGATCGTGCAACCGAAGGACAAAATCGGTAAAATAGTGACAATTTTGTCTGTTTTTGCTGTGTGAGAGACTGCACATGAGTGAGACAGCCATATATCGGGCTTCAGTGTGAGCCCGGATGCTGTGGCGAGTGGTTGGAGATCCCCTATGCTCCCTCCACCACCTGGCCTCTCTCTCAGCGCTCATAATAGCCTCAAAATTGCGTCCGTCAATTTTCTCTCTCCTGTCATATGACGGTCGCCGCGAGTTAAGGGTTAACAGCGCGCCTATGAAGAACAGAGTGTGAGAAAAATTTTACTGCCAGGCCTGGATTTCATATTATGGTATGTATCTAGTTTTAATATAATTTAACTTACTTTACTGTGTTGAATGCAATAGGGTATACCACCATTTCAATTAATTCCTTTAAGAACAAAAGGCCCTTCCTAAGCCAAATATAGCCATTAGAACAAAATTATATATTTTGTTTTGGCTGAATGAGCTAAAACTAGATTATGTTTAATATGTTTACATGGATCAGAATATCCTGCGAACTGTAAATGCTTCCAAAAGTAGCTCAGTTTACCACTCATCTCCAGCATGTGCCTAGTTTTTGGTAGAAGATTTAATTATTGTGAATTTAGGCTGGAGGGGATGCACAACAGGATAATAATTAGGATGAATCATAGACTACAGTAGATCTGGACCGGACACGAAAATGGAACTTTTCAGTAAGGGACCCAAAATCGGAGAACGAACCCCCAAGTTCGAACCTCGAAACCGCGAAAATGTGACATTTTCGCGGTTTCGAGGTTCGAACTTGGGGTTTCGCTCTCCGATTTTGGGTCCCTTACTGCAAAGTTCCATTTTCGTGTCCAGTCCAGATCTACTGTAGTCTATGGATGAATATATAATGCATGTAGCCATAACTACAAAGTAATCAAAGGCGTTTTTTCAGCAATATTAGTTTAATTCCGTTTCTATGTTTCAGAGCAAATTTGTGGACAAACTGGAATATGCATATACAAGTTAATCACGTACGCATATCAATAAATAAAATGTAATCACCCAATAAGTAATATCATAAAAATATAAACGGATCAAATCCGCCACTCCAACTATGTTCATCGACAATAATATTATTTATGCCTCCTCCAAAATGTGTGTATGAAGGCAATGACCCAAAAGTGGTACCCTAAATATCGTAAATATCGGGCAAAATGTGTATGGTCATGTTTGGATGGAGAGGTAGGGTTTAACATGAGGAATGTGAGAATCATCCACCCTCTGGGAAATAGGGACACTCCTGCTATACAGCAGTCTAAGAATAGCCTCTTTGTGTTGTGTTACATTGCAAGTTCTAGGAAGAAACTAAAAGTGTTAAGTGGTTGGGCCTGTGGCCCTTCCCAAGACAAAAACAAAAATCAAACGAATTGTCTTAAGTATGGACGCAATTGACTCGTGGTCACCCACTCGAGGATCAAGGCGTCTGGCAATAGAGATACAACAAACAGGTGCTGAATCTACAGAGTATGTTTTGTCATAATCCATTAATTTGTTCTCCAATTTTTAATGTGAAAAAATAAATATATACTGTTAAGCAGAGTTTAAGCAGCCCCACATCACCTACAGCATCTTTTGCAGCTGTACAATCAGCACCTATGGATGGGACTCGTTAGCCTTGGTCGGCAACCATCTAGGGGAGACAACCTTATAAAAATCCGGGTGGCCTGGACTCGTCAGCCTTGGTCGGCAATCTTTCTAGGGGAGTAAACCTGATACAAATCCGTACTGCTTATCTAAGTGTAAGGCAGGTTAGTGGATGAATTAGCCGAACACCACTGTAGAAAAATATTGCTAACAAGATACATAGAGGGCCTCGGAGTTGGACGGATCCTAAATTGAGTGGTCAATCCTGTAAGTCCTTCAGTAAACTGGCTCGGGTTGTCCCTCTTACAGGAAATAGGTCCGCTTGGGGGCCTTCTGTGTATGGCCATCCTCATTAAGGGGAATAAGGCATCTGGCGATATATAGATAGACAATCAGCACCCCCGTCTCTCCCGGTGGCGACAATCAGACATCTGTCATCAACATGCCACATACTGTATATGACTCAACTCACACGCCTACATCAGAGCAGGTATTTTGGACAGAAACATCTTGGTCTCCTCCTCCCCTTCATCTTTGACCTAATTCCTCATCAGCTCAGAACCTGCCCCCTTCATGTCCCTGAGATTAGAAGCTCCTACACCGTCCCAGGCAAGCACCCGCCCATGCCCACGACGCCCACCCTAAGCCGGAGCACGAGATGGCAGAAGAAGGAAAACAATGCAAGTGATTGGTTAGGCCGAACCACACAACCTACCACCTTACCCTTTTTTTTTTTTTTTTTTTTAAGAGACAATGAACGGAGGAAGGAAAAACACAGATAAAACAAAAAGGTCCATGTGCCTAAAGGCATCCTCCATTCATAAAATGTTTGTAACAACTGGATTTAAACATTTGTTGATTGTAAGTTTGTGGAAAGCAATTCGAGGGAAGTGAATTCCAAAGAGTAGTAGCTCTGGGGATAAATGAATTCTGATAAGCAGAAGTTCTGCATTGTGGAGGAGAAAGTGTAAATTCATGGGCGCTCTCAGCTGCCCTAGTTCTACGGGGAAAGATGTGGAGAGGCGGCACAATTGAAGCAAGTTCCTCGGAACAATTGCTGTGAAAATATCTGTAGAATAATGCAAGGGATGCAACGTTTCTTCGTATGGCTAATGTAGGAAGGTCCTGTGTGATTGCAGGGTTATTGATTAATCTAATAGCTTTATTTTGAATTTTGTCCAACTGCCTCAATGCAACCACTCCACTTCCACCCCACAGAGGTGAACAGTAATCCATCTGAGAGCGCACATGACTTTTATATATTACGGCCAACTGCTCGTCAGTGAAGAATTCTCGAACTCTGTACAGGAGTCCCAGTTTTTTAGAGGCATTCTTAGCAATGCTTCTAACATAATGTGTCCAGCTCAAGTTAGTAGTTAATGTTACACCGAGAATGTCAATACTAAGGGAAGTGGGAATATTTACATCATTAAAAAATATATGGGAGTCAGTGAGATTCTGTCGGAACCTGCTGGGGGAATCCCCGGATTCAGGTTAAAAAAGAAGGAACCGACAACCCAATTGGTATATTAAGAACGTGAAGGCCCGAAACTCCCCTCCAGAGATCAGAACAAGATGCGCTATCCACGAACCTATGCACTGCTCCTCCCATCCCCTTGCTGCTGCCTCAGCAATCCCCGTCTTCCGATATTGGATACAACCTATGGGACACTTTTGAAAAGATAAATTTAGACCCTCGTCCCAGTCAATCTAGAGGTCGTGAGGTAATTCTACCCCTGGAGTGTGGAGAGTTGCAGGAGCTGAAGTACAGTAATTGATCTCTGGAGCCCCTGATGATTACTTCTTTCACCTGAGCGAGCAGTGGAAAGTAGAACTACCAAAAACTTTACAGGAGTGGAAGTCAGACTCCCTTGTGATAGATATGATGGACTAGACCCTGTGGTATACTGAAGTCAACCTGAACTGTGGTAGACTAATATGAGTGTTGCCCTAGGTATTTTGATGTTTACCTGATGTTCAGTTCAGTTCAGTTCAGTTCAGTTCAGTTCAGTTCTTTATTTCATATAGTATATACATAAATACAAAAATTACAAAAAGTCATGTACATCTCATTAAAAGACAAATTATAACAGGGTATTATATAGTAATAAATATCAATCTAGTAAATAACTAGACTCAGAAGTGTGCCCACATTTAACCAATGCCACGTCTTGGCTCATGCTTTTGTATCCAACAATATCTAAGTCATTGTCTTCAATAGTTATGTTGTATATATTTCTAAATAAAAGACTTATGTTTTGAAGATATGAATTATTTCTAAGATTGACAAATGAATATCTAAACGATAATATATTCTTATGTTTTTTCCTCTTATACTGCCTAGCTTGAATGAGAGCAATATGGTGTTTTAGCAATAAAAGGTTACATCGCTCAGCTGCTTCATGGCTACTTGAGGATATGGGCAACCTTAAAATATTTTTTAAAGCATTGTTAAATTCTACCTCGAATGCCATAAAACACATTGTATTAAAAATTTCCTTGGCGTTCCATATACATAATCCATAATCAGGCATACAAAAAGAATTAAAAAGAAATAAACATGTGTTCATGGATATGCCATTAAACTTTCTGTAAGTCGAATAAAATCTAGAATGAAATGAGCTTAGCCTAAACTCGACGTCCTGTGCGTCACTTAGATTATCCTGTATTATATGACCTAAGTACTTGTAACTGTAAACAACTTCAATCTCACTTTCATCTTCATTTACTTGTATAGTTTTGGCTTCATATTTTGCCTTCTTAGCGAATACCATACATTTAGTTTTATCAGTATTGATTTTAAGATTTAACTTTACCATTTCTTGCTTTAAAGTTCTAAATATGAACTGAACATTTTCGTATTGATTTGCCAAAATTACCAAGTCGTCAGCATAGGCCAACACATTCACTCTAGATAATCCTAAACGACATCCTTTCTCCATGTTTATAATTTTATTTAACACATTGTCTACAGTATATATAATTTAAACAATAATGGTGATAGAATTCCACCCTGCCTAACACCTTGGTTAATTAATGAACACCTGCCCTTATGGCCATTCCATGAAATCCTAGCTGATTGATTCCTCAGATAGTGCATGATAATGAGGACAATATCTGGACATATACCTCTTGATATTAAAAGATTACCCAAGACAAAATGATTTACGGTATCAAAAGCCTTGGATAGGTCCACGAACGCTGCATAGACTCTGTCTCCATTAGATATGTATGAATTAACAGTTTCTTTTAGGATAATACAAGCATCTGATGTAGAAAAACCCTTCCTGAAGCCAAATTACATGTTATTGAAACTTAATTTATCTTCCAAAACATCCAGTAAATGAATTTCTATTAGTTTAAGTAAGCATGACGACTGCATGACAGGACAATAATTGGATGAGTCTGTTACGTTCCCATTATGATTTTTTATAATAGGGCGTATTTCTCCTCTCAACAGGTTGTGTGGTATATAACAGTGACAATACATTGCATTCATCAAATATACTAAAATTAGCAAAAACTTGTCAGACGATTTACTGAGGAGCAGAGAGTTGATGCCGTCATAAGCCACACCAAAACTTAATCTGGTGATCATTTTCTTTAATAATGACTCGACAGATAATCTAAGATTAAATTTACAGGTGGTATTCCATTTATCATATAAAGGTTTGACAATTTCTTCCTCTGAGATGCAATTATCGTCGTCCACAGTTTCAATACAACATTTATTCGAAAATACTAGAGTAATGTCCTCAACATTACTATAACCATCAATAACACTAGAATTACCAGCTCTATTATTTGTACCTCGAACCTCTTTCCAGAATTCATTAAAATCTTTCCTCCTATAATGTTGTTCAATAGCCGTAGATCTTTCATTATTTTCATTTAGCTTACACAGATTTAAAGCATTCTTAAAATTCTTCCTACTCTGTGTCATTCTATCATATTGTATAGAATCGCGTGTTTTTCCACTTCTTATCCAGTTTAGATAATCTTCCCTGGCAATTGAGTGAAACTCTTTAACATTACGGTTCCATCCCGGTATTATCTTGTATTTATTTTGAGTTCTGCTAACAACCGAATACTTCGATATTGCTTTATCAACAGAATATATAATGTTTTGATATATATTATCTATTTGTTTAAGATGATCTACGTTGCAACATCCTATCCTATCACACACAATTGCATTCGTAAAACTAATATCGTCCAATTCATTTAGTATCTGGATTTCAATATCTTTAATATAATTTTCACTCATCTTCCTCCAATTTATATACGGAACACTGTAATCACTATTAGAGCGTGTTTCATAAGTTGGATTGTTTACACTATTAACGCTCAATGAAGCTACCAAAGGAAGATGGTCTGAACTGATCATATCATACAAAACGTTTATGGATGAAACCTTGACTGATCCACTATCTCGGCTCAAACCCTTTACATTGGTGCCACATGTATAATTCTTTACAACAAAAATATTTTATTTTCGGTATTAAGTACCTTAACACTCAAGCCGCGGTGACCGTGATATGACGGGCGAGAGATAAATGGCCTATCCTCCGGTACCCGTCATATGACGGGCGGCATTCTAAGCACATTAGGGGCTCTGAGAGAGAGTCCTTGCATTGGGAGGACAATAGGCAGGCTCTGACCGCTCGGCACCACCTCTGGGCCATGTCTGGAACCACCGCCGCCACCCTACACTCATCCGTCCTCGCGATACAAGGAAAAAACTTAGGAAATTACCTTATTTAGGGTATTTTCACCTCCGGTTGCGCGATCGCTACAAGATAACCCGTGGTCATACAAGGATGATTCAGGTGTCATTGGAAAGCTCTATTATCGCCCTTTCATGGATACATAATTGTATAATGCTGTGGCTCTTGTTTATGCATGAAAAGAGCATGAAATGAAGCTCGTTTTTGGTAGATATACCCGCCTGGCAGCTAGGTCATGTAAACAAACGGCCCCGTCATTAAGGGGTTAAGTCGATTTGAAATGCTCAGGCTATTTCTATATGTACAAAAAAGCTTTATTGTTTTTATAATTAATTCGCTTGTTGTTAGTAAATACAACGGACATTGTACAAAACTTGGCAGAGTAGCTACTGCAACGTTGTCTGATCAGGTCAGGTCAGGCAAAGCACTAACTCACAGACTCACACCCACACCTGATAAAGTTGATAAACAAAACAAACATCACATGATGGCACGCTGCCAGGCGCACAAAATTAGTACAGTCACATGTAAACTAAATCCATTCGTCACTTCACTGCATTCCTGACTTTGCCACCATCCACAATGGAAGCCTCTCCAAATCGCCCCACACACCTGCATAGTCAGGCAAAAGAGATGGCATATAACGTTCACTAATATGAGAGAGAGAGAGAGCTATGTAAATAGTAATATACCGGTAATTTATTATAACAATAATAATTATTTATGCATTCACGTTTGCTACACAGTAGTACGCTGATGAGTGTGTTCCGCTCCTCACTCATACACAGAGGAGGTGGTGGGAGCAGGACCTGGGTGGGAGGGAGGGAGGGAGATAAGGGAGCGAGAGTAAAGAGCCGGCACCAATGAAGGGGTAGCTGACCGTGCCCAAAACTGCCTGTTTAGAATGGTGATACTATAGAAGGTAAACACAATGCTGTGTCGTAAATATTGTAAATATATGTATGTATACTGTTTCTTTACTTTGATGCTATTGCCATATTATATGATTCACTTAGAGTCTGACAAATTAATCTCCAATAATTTATAACCTGTATGCCTGATAACCTTGTATATAAATATAACCCTATAGCGTGCATCATTCGTATTTCTTACCCAGTCAAGTACCTAATTCAAAGTGCCTTAACCCTTAACTGGCGGGACCAGACTTAAGTCGGTCTAGAGAAGAAAGGACTATGTGGCGGGGACCGACTTAAGGCGGTGTGCAATTTTGGGCAATAATTGGCTCTGAGAGAGAGACGAGCGGTGGGAGGAGCGTAGGTCGGCTCTGACCGTTCGGCATGGGTCCCGCGCGGCAACTGACGTCCCCTCCACACACATCCATACTCACTACCTCGCTATACAGGGAATTATGTAAGGAAATTACCGTATTTTAGGGATTTTTCCTTCGTCTTGCACGATCGTTGCAAGAGAACGCGTGGTCGTAGAAGGATGGTTCTGGTGCCATTCGAAAGCTCAATTATCACCCTTTCAGGGATACATAATTGTATTACGCTCTGGCTCTTGTTTATGCATATACAAGAGCACGGAAATAAGCTCGTTTAGGGTAAAACCACCCGCTTGGCAGGTAGTAGAAGTTACTGACGGGCCCGCTCGTAAGGCGTTAATAATACCAGGGAAACACATACACATACTCAAACAGAGAGTAATTCAGCTAGCTCTCATAAACACCTCCTCCTCCTATCCACTTCACTACACTTAACATGCACACCACACTTCCTTCTTCTACACCAAATGTATAAACAAAAAATTATGAAATTTAGCCCAGCCTCGGAGTCCCCAGCGGGGGGGGGGGGGGGACATAAATGCCCCCACACCTGCCCGACCTTCCCCTGAAGACCCCTCAAAATTACCTGGACCTCGGCCTGTTACTCTTTCTATTAACTTTTGCAACATTCGCGGACTTTCCTCTACTTTTCCCTATGTTGAACACAATCTCTCCTCCTCCAAACCTGATGTTCTTTTCCTCACCGAAACTCAGGTGTCTAAAGCAACTGCCAGCAGCCCCTTCTCTGTATCCTCCTACTTACTCTATCCTAGTTTCAAAGCCAAAGGCGTATGTTGTGCATACGTGCACAACAAATTCACTTGCTCTCGTGTTCCCAATTTCGACTCCTCTGAATTCTCAACTTCATGGCTCAAACTTTCCTGTCATTCTCTTACTAAATATTTCTCTGCTGTCTATCTTTCCCCTAATTCTACTGACTTTCCCAAATTCTTTGACTATCTAAACTCTACAGTGGAACACATTCTATCCATTTCTCCTTTCTCAGTAATATCCATCTTAGGAGATTTCAACATTCACCACCGCCAATGGCTCTCCTCTCACACTACTGACCAACCTGGTGAACAAGCCTATGTCTTTTCTATCCTAAATGACCTAGAGCAGTTAGTTCAGCAACCCACCCGTATCCCGGATCGCCTCGGAGATTAGCCCAACATTCTTGACTTGTTTCTAACTTCTAACCCTTCTTATACTGTCGATCTTTTCTCTCCTTTGGGCTCCTCCGATCATAAACTTATCTCTATCACTAGTCCTATCTCTCCAGTATGGCAACCCGATCCTCCTAGCCGGCGGTGCTCATGGCACTTTGGCACAGCCAACTGGGAGGGTCTCCGGCAGTACTTCTTTGATTTCCCATGTAATGATTTCTGTTTCCGTGGCCGTGGACCCTCGGAGAGTGCTGAACGCATTACAGAGGTCAGAGGTAATCCTCTCGGACATGAAATCATACATTCCATTCTCTTTCTCTCAGACTAATGCAAAAAAATCTTGGTTAACTCACGCTTCTTCTAGTGCTGTCCGCAACAAGGAGGAAGCATTTAAATGGTACCGACGCCTTTATACTCAAGAATCTCATTCTTCCTGTTTCTGCCCGGAATCAAGCCAAGTCTGTTTTTCGACTTGCCAAGCACTCTTTCATCAATAATAAATGCACTGAACTATCCAACTCTAGCTCTTCCCAAGCTTTCTGGCATCTAGCCAAAAACCTCTCCAACAATTTCTCTTCCTCGTCTTTCCCTCCCCTTTCCCACTCTGATGGCACAACCATCACTTCTTCCTCTGACAAAGCTGAATCTTTCGCTCAAACTTTCGCTAGTAACTCCACCTTGGATGATTCCGGTGCTATTCCACCCTTTCCACCCCCCTCTCTCCTACTTATGCTTAATTTCCTAATCTCTTTTAAAAATCTACTTGCTACTCTCTCTGGGCTTAATATAAAGAAGGCGAACGGTCAGGACGGTGTTTCTCCTGTTGTACTCAAAAACTGCGCTTCCGTGCTGACTCCCTGCCTAGGCAAACTCTTTCGTCTTATCTCTCCTCTAACGTCTTCCCTTCTTGCTGGAAGTTTGCTCTCATTCAACCTGCCCCAGAGAAGAGTGACCGCTCTCAAAATCCAACTATCATCTAATTGCTCACATCTTTTGTATCTCTAAAGTTTTTGAAATTATTCTTACTTCCAAATTTCTTAAGTATTTCTCTTCTCATAATCTGCTCTCAAATCGCCAGTATGGCTTCCTCAAGGGTTGCTCAACTGGTGATCTTCTTTCATATCATACTAACTCTTGGTCATTCTCCTTTCGGGACTTCAGTGAGACCTTTTCTATTGCACTAGATATATCGAAGGCCTTCGATAGAGTCTGGCACAAATCTCTAATTTCTAAACTACCCTCCTTCGGTTTCTATCCCTCTATCTGTACCTTTGTCTCTAACTTCATTTCCGGTCATTCCATTGCTGCGTCTGTGGACGGCCATCGTTCACTTCCTCATTCCATCAACTCTGGTGTTCCTCAGGGTTTTGTCCTATCTCCAATTCTATTTCTAATTTTCATAAATGATCTTCTCAACTGTACCTCCAGTCCCATCCATTCATACGCAGAAGACTCTACCTTACACTACTCAACTAGATTTCCAGAACACCCCAGCCAGCAATCCCTCAAAGACAAACGTAATGAAGCCATAGAACACTTATCTGCTGATCTAACTACTATTTCCAATTGGGGCAGAGACAACCTTTTTTACATTTAATGCTTCCAAAACCCAATTTCTCCATTTTACTACCCGTCAGGAACCCCCAGAGGACTTTCCCTTATACTTCAACAATACAAAAATAAATACTTCATCTTCTCTCAATATTCTTGGTGTCTCTTTTTCTTCTGCTCTCACTTGGAAGGACCATATTACCAGTCTTGCTAAGGCAGCCTCCCAGAAGCTGGGTGTGCTCAACTGCCTCAAGGGGTTCTTTACCCCTGCACAGCTTCTTGCTCTGTACAGGGGCACAGTGCATCCTTGTATTGAGTATTGTTCACATGTGTGAGGAGGATCCTCTCACACCGCTCTACTAGACAAAGTTGAAAGGATGGCCTTTCGTATTATTTACTCCCGTCCACTCACAAACTCTCTGCAATCTCTCTCTCTCCGCCGCAATGTTGCATCTCTCTCGCTATTCTATCGCTACTATAATAATCAGTGTTCCTCAGAGCTTTCGCAGTGAATACCACCTTCTCTACGTAGGGCACGTGGTGCCCATCTTGCAACACAATCCCACCCCTACTCTGTGCAACTCTCCAGCCCAAGAGTGCAACGTTACTCTCAGACTTTCTTCTATTCAACAGCTGAGCTTTGGAAATCTCTCCCAGAATCAGTCTTTCCCTCTTCCTATGACTTAAATTGCTTCAAACTCCGTGTGTCCAGGCATTTTGGCTCGAACGTCAGTAGAGGGAAAACGTGCCTGAACCGGTGATGCCAGAACCGGTGATGCCAGAACCGGTGATGCCAGAACCGGTGATGCCAGAACAGGTGATGCCAGAACAGGTGATGCCAGAACAGGTGATGCCAGAACAGCCGATGTCAAAACAGCCGATGCCAAAACGGCCGATGCCAGAACAGGTGATGCCAGAACAGCAGATGCCAAAACAGCTGCCAAAACGGCCGATGCCAGAACAGGTGATGCCAGAACAGGTGATGCCAGAATAGGTGATGCCAAAACGGCCGATGCCAAAACAGCCGATGCAAAAACGGCCGATGCAAAAACGGCCGATGCCAAAACAGCCGATGCCAAAACGGCCGATGCCAAAACAGCCGATGCCAAAACGGCCAATGCCAAAACAGCCATTGCCAAAACAGCAAAATTACCACGAAACTTGCCTGAAATGTCAATGACCCCGTCCTTACCTAACATGACGCAACCTAATTAAGTCTACGCGCTTTAACCTGCCCAACCTAACTTAGAACTTCCACTGTAATTAGGCTTTCTCTCTTTTTCTCCCTCATCTCCCAGTTTATCGCTCCCTTATATACATCGATAATGACACCTAGTTATATAACGCCTACATACACGCACACACTCACACCTAACCTAACTTAAAACGACCAAACCCAAAACGGCGGGCGCGGCGGTCGGAAGCGGGCGGGCGCGGCGGCGGCCGCGGGCAAAACCAAAACGGCCAAAGTTGTCTGATGATATCGGAGTAGCCTAGTGGGGTGTGGGGCTGGACTCTCTCTCTCTCTCTCTCTCTCTCTTACTCCATAAAAAACACGCCATACCCTATAAAAACAAGTCTACCCAGGTGCAGGTCTCTCTCTCTCTCTCCCTTGTCTTATAAAATCACGCCTTACCCGCATAAGTTGTCTGTGGTGATATCGGAGTAGCCTAGTGGGGTGTGGGGCTCTCATACGATCACAGGCTACTCCAATATCACGGTGGTGGTGTTTGACCCTCCAAGTGATCATCTTCCCGCCTCCTGGGAAGGGTTTTTGCCCGGATTCGATCTCAGCCCACGGTGGGTGGATTTTTCCCGTCCCAGTGATCACTCTCCCGCCTCGTGGGAAGGGTTTTTGCCCGGATTCGATTTCAAGTCACGGTGGTGGTGTTTGACCCCCCAAGTGATCATCTTCCCGCCTCCTGGGAAGGATTTTTGCCCGGATTCGATTTCAAGTCACGGTGGTGGTGTTTGACCCTCCAAGTGATCATCTTCCCGCCTCCTGGGAAGGGTTTTTGCCCGGATTCGATTTCAAGACACGGTGGTGGTGGTGTTTGACCCTCCAAGTGATCATCTTCCCGCCTCCTGGGAAGGATTTTTGCCCGGATTCGATTTCAAGTCACGGTGGTGGTGTTTGACCCTCCAAGTGATCATCTTCCCGCCTCCTGGGAAGAGTTTTTGCCTGCATTCGATCTCAGCCCACGGTGGGTGGATTTTTCCCGTCCCAGTGATCATCTCCCCGCCTCCTGGGAAGGGTTTATGACCGGATTCGATCTGAAGCCACGGTGGTGGTGTTTGACCCTCCTAGTGATCATCTCCCCGCCTCCTGGGAAGGGTTTTTGCCCGGATTCGATCTGAAGCCACGGTGATGGTGTTTGACCCTCCTAGTGATCATCTTCCCGCCTCCTGGGAAGAGTTTTTGCCCGGCTTCGATCTCAAGCCACGGAGGTGATGTTTGACCCTCCAAGTGATCATTTTCCCGCCTCCTGGGAAGGGTTTTTGCCCGGATTCGATCTCAGCCCACGGTGGTGGTGCTTGACCCTCCAAGTGACCATCTTCCCGCCTCCTGGGAAGGGTTTTTGCCCGGATTCGATCTCAAGTCACGGTGGTGGAGTTTGACCCTCCTAGTAATCATCTTCCCGCCTCCTGGGAAGAGGTTTGTCCGGATTCGATCTCAAGCCACGGTGGGTGTGTTTGAACCTCCAAGTGATCATCTGCCCGCTGCCGGTTATTGGTTTAATGGGCAACCCCTCCGGAGGGGGGAGGGGGACTCACGATGGTTCAATAGGGGACCCAGCCACGGGTTGCCAACGCGGGTGTTTTAGACGGGAGTAGACTAATTATACCAGCACCATATTGCTTTTTGACTTGCGTGTTGACAATATGAGAGGGATGAAGACCCGTGGTCCTAATAATTAGATCCACGTCATCACGTTGGCTTTGGACGGCGTACCTCCTTTACCCTGCGAGTAACCCCACGATGTCTAGAATATTGTTGTTGCTAGGCGAGTCCAGTAGCCATCCATCCTTTCCCATCTAATTAAGGGGTTGTTTTTAACTCGCTCCAGAAGCCCTAAAGCATACGGTATTTCGGTATATTTTACGTGGGCAGGTAGGAGATGATCTAGACTGGGATTTTTGGAATCATTCGTCATTACTGAAGTGGCTTTCATTAGTACGGGCGGTGGGAATTGGGTTTTGTGCATAGCCCTCGCCGATTTCTCGTTATGACGCGAATGAGGTGACGCATTATGCGAATAGTTTTGAAAGTAGACCGGCAACTGCGGGGAGAAGAGCGGCTAATATACTACCACCTAGAATTAATCTCTTTTTGGTTAAAGATGTTTTCTTCCGGGCTACGGCTCGTATATCCTCGCGATGGTGTTGTAGTTTTCTTCTAATTCTACTATTCAGGGTGAGATGTTTCTTTAGAAAGTTTGAGAATATCTCAGAAATACAGTTTAAATGCTCGCGTTCTAGTTGTTTAATGAGGTTCTGCCTTTCCTTGGGGGTTAAGTTTTTTAAGTAGCAGTAAAATCTTTTTATGTACAGTGAGTAGGGGAGGCTTACTGCTCATCTTGGCATGAGGTCGGAGGCCTTAATCCAGCTGTCAAAGGAGGTAGGATATCCGACCCAATGTACGAAATATTGCGTTCCTCCTTTGCTTTTGCGGGTTCTCAGGATATTAATATCGAATGACTCGGGTAGGGAACTGGCCACCAGTTCTGATCTGTAGAAGATGCCCTCTACGGGCTCGTCAGCTAGGTCTTCCAGGAGATAGGTTTTGGGTTGATGCTGGTGTTTTATTTTTCGAATTCGGAATAGCTCAGGGGTGTTCTGCTGAGTGTATCCCTTATGGAAAACGGATGAACGAGTGCTACCCACAAGACGCACAATCTCTCCAACGGCTAGCTCAGGACTAATGGGTCTGAAGGGTTTCTGTTTTTTTTTATACATTAGATGGAATTGACGTACAATGTCGGATGGTTGAGTTAATTTATGCACGAGGATGGGGGTTTGCCCATTTTTTAATCCAGAGTGAGGGGAATTATTGTAGGCCTCGACCATGTCCTGGAGATGGTTAATATATCGAGGGGAATTCCGCTGTGTAATAAAGCGATATAGACGGGATTTCAATGTGCGAATGTTTCGTTCGGCGATGGAAGCTTTAATCTCGATAGAGTGAACGCTATATAACTTAATCTTGCAAGATGTTAGATATTCCTTCACTTTTTTATTATAAAACTCGGTGCCTAGATCGGTGTTCAATCTTCTCACACCCCTGGATTCATCGCTTTCCATAATTCTCTTAACAGCCGTTAGCATGGAAGTCGCATCTTTCCGGAGGCAAGGCACGACCTGCATAAAACGAGAAAAGACGGCCACGCAGACTAGCAGGTATGATATATTGTCGTTGTCTTTCTTTAAATGACGCATATCGGCTAAGTCGGCAGCCATGATGATCTTGGGCTTGGGGGAGAGAACTTTCTGCCGGGGGGAATTTCTTCGGCTGTAGCTTATGTAGCGTGTAGGTTTTGCTGGTCCTGAGAAATCCCGCCACATCTCGCAGGGTTATGGAAGGATCAATGCCTTGGGCCTTATCCCATAGTTTCTTTTGAGAAGACAGCCCGTACGGCTGATCGTGACGGCTGTAGAGAACATGTAATAGCTCTCGATGCTTAGAGCTCACCATTGGAAAACACGTTCGCAGGGTGGTTCACCCACTATATTTGTACGGAATTGCAGGGCTTCGGGAGTATTTATACCCAAGTCGACTAGGAGATAGCCAAGGGGCTGAGAGAAAACGGCGGATTTGTATATTTCAACAAAATCACTGGCTAGGTCTTTGCCGAATATTTGCCTTCCGAGTAGCTGTATTTGCGATAAGTCACGTTGTCTCAGTAAAAGGAAGTGCGAACAGTTGAGACTAATATTCCTCGCATGTTTACCACCCACGTATAGGTTTTGGGTTATGAAGATACATGAAATGTTATTATGTCGGTCGTGGGTAAAAGCGTCAACGACAAATTTATTTTTTACAGCCTCCATAAATAGATCGTCAAGGACAAAATAATAAGGTTCCTCTTTGATTGTAAGTATCCTCATCGCTTATAGGATTCACTATTTCTGGATGCACGGTTACCTTAGACCCTGCCCTACAAGTTTCACGAGGTCATGATAAACAAGAAACTACGATTCATCGATAGTTACGCCTTTATGCCGGGATCTCTGGCTCAATTGGCCAAGCAGTTTATCGCCGGGGGGGTAACAAACCGCGGTACACCGAAGCCATGCTGAAGGATGTCGGTGTTCCCTCGGAGGCCCTGTCTCTACTAACATCTGGAAAACAAGTCCTCTGCTACGACTACCGCAACTCTCCCGCTCGTCTCTCCGAACCGCGTCTCCCACCGCGTGAGGCCTTTTACAACTCTCTCCTGCAGCAAGAGCTCTCCCAAGCCGACTATGAGCATGCTCAGAGAGTATGGGTCATCGCGGGATGCAAGACCCTCGGGGGGGTTACATGACCCTGTATATGAGAGTCGACGTTGGACTCCTCTGCGACTGTTTCCTCGAATGGCGCACCATCCTCAGGAACCAGTGGCGGCTGGATCCTATAAACTACACGTCTCTCCCTGGATTCGCCTTCGACTCCTTCCTCATGTCCACGGGTGTGGAGTTGGACGTTCTCAGCGATCCCGAGATATATCACCGGGATACAAGCCAACGTTCGAGGTGGCTTCTGTAGTGTCGTGCAGCGCCACGTCAAAGCCAACAATAAGTTCACCAACCCAAGCTTCAACCCTCGGACGGACACTACTACCTTCCTGAGCTATCTGGATTTTTGTAGCTTGTATCCGACGGTAATGCAGGAGAAGTTACCCTGTGGGGAGATGAGGGAGCTACTCAATCAAGAACTCGAGGGATTCCTGAGGTCCCCACTAGCGGGGGGTGAAGACCGACGGTGAATACGGGTATCTAGTCTACTGCGACACCGCTGCGGCTACCCGTGAAGTGGCCGAAAAGACCGACGACCTCCCCCCTCATCATCACCCAGCAGAACATAACCCCGGACGTCATGTCTGAGGCGCCACGCGGGGGTGGTACGAGGCTGAAGACCGCAAGCCGCCGAAGCAGAACGTGAAACTCATCGGAACCCACGCCGCTCAGAAGAATATGCTCTTTGCCCTTCCCCTGCTGCAGCAACTGATTAACCTCGGGTTGGTGGTAGAGAGGGTTACCCGAGTCTATACTTTCCGCCAGGCAAGTTTTTTGGCTGGGTTCATAGCTGGAAACATCGAGGCTCGGAGAAATGAAACGTGCCCCATCAAGAAGAATGCGATCAAGTGCATATCTAACTCCATCTTCGGGCGGATTTTGATGAACCCCGCAAAGTACAACCAGAGCGTGGATGTGGTGACCAAACGAGAAAAGTTCCTACCCGAAAAGATGGGCGGGCGGGGCGGGCGGGCGGGGCGGCGGCGGGCGGGCGCGGCGGCGACGACGACGGCGGGAGACAGCTCACAATCTAGAGAAAAACGGGGTTAAAGACGGCGAGGATGACTAAAGGCCCGTGGAAATAAATGGAGGGCTGCGGGTCAACCTAAATATGACCGGAGGCTCGGAGGGTAATACCCTAGTTTTATTATTCGGTGAGACGGTCGGGTATATTAACTATAAACGGTGACCGACGACTACAGTGCGACGTGCAAGCCTGAGGGATGAACAATTTGGAAATTGAAAGAGGGGTACGGGGGGCTCTGGGAAAGGAGGCGGTGTTTCTGGGGGTGCTATTAGCGGATGAGGTCGAGACATTACTCCGAGGACACACGGGGAAACCCGTCGTGTGTATAATCAACACTCTACCGAGATGGTCTAAAAAAAATATGGGTATTGGCTCTGTATCTACCGCGATGCTCGTAGAATAGTAGGTCTGGGTAGCTACGGCCTAGACCCTCGAGTCTATTCCGACTATTTTAAAGAACTCGAGAGACCCGGGCTCCCCATATTTAAAAATGCGTTTAGACTCCAAGGAACCCGTAGCGACGTGTGCGGGGCCTATGCCATGTATTTTACTCACCTCATCACTCACACGGGGGTCAGGAGAAACGCTAGGGAAGATGCGTAACGAGTTCTCCCGGACTGACTACCCCGGGAATGATGAATGTGTCTTACGTTTCGCGTATAACAAGTTTAGCATGCCCGCCTGTCAACGGACCTTCAACGTGTGCCCGTAAGTACGTAGAAGACTCTAGTCTCTCTCACCTCTCTCTCTCTCATACGGTATATGAATTGAGATGTTAACCTACCCTTAGTCATCCTCGCCGTCTTTAACCCCGTTTTTCTCTAGATTGTGAGCTGTCTCCCGCCGTCGTCGCCGCCGCCGCGCCCCGCCCGCCCGCCCGCCCGCCCCGCCCCTCTTTTCGGGTAGGAGGCCGTGCGCATATCCCCCCCGGCGGTTGGTAAAACCCCGATAGACGAATGAGAAGGAGCGTTGTAGTTGTAGGGCATCCAGATATCTCTGGTGGGTGATAGTTGCCTTGACCCGCTGAGGCACTCCCTTGGCCGAGCTCAGCCTGTCATTGCCGGTCATCAGAATGGAATAACACTTGGGGCGTACACCCACAAACTCCGAGATCACCCTTTCACCGACTTCAGACTTGAGGCATCCCAGCCGACCCTTGTTGGCCTCGCTGTACAGAGGATGCGAGGGGGCGAAGTTGCTGAGGTCGAGGTACTGCTTGAGGGGTTCCCGGGCATACTCCTCCATCAGGTCGTCCGTTTCTATAGAAGTGACGAGCGAATCGGTGTCGCAGTAGACTAGCTTCACTCGTTCACCGTAGTGGGGTTTGAGAACCCCGTAATAGAAGTGGTAGAGTTTTAACTTGGATAGCTCGAGGATGTAGAACCCCACATAGTTGGGATGGTTGACATGGACGCTACGGCGGTGTCGGATCATCATGACCCGATCCTTACCGAGTGAATCGACACGTTTAAAGTACGGGCTTCGTACTATCGTGAGGAACTTTTCTCGTTTGGTCACCACATCCACGCTCTGGTTGTACTTTGCGGGGTTCATCAAAATCCGCCCGAAGATGGAGTTAGATATGCACTTGATCGCATTCTTCTTGATGGGGCACGTTGCATTTCTCCGAGTCTCCATGTTTCCAGCTATGAACCCAGCCAAAAAACTTACCTGGCGGAAAGTATAGAGGGTAACCCTCTCTACCACCAACCCGAGGCTAATCAGTTGCTGCAGCAGGGGAAGGGCAAAGAGCATATTCTTCTGAGCGGCGTGGGTTCCGATGAGTTTCACGTTCTGCTTCGGCGGCTTGCGGTCTTCAGCCTCGTACCACCCCCGCGTGGCCTCAGACATGACGTCCGGGGTTATGTTCTGCTGGGTGATGATGAGGGGGGAGGTCGTCGGTCTTTTCGGCCACTTCACGGGTAGCCGCAGCGGTGTCGCAGTAGACTAGATACCCGTATTCACCGTCGGTCTTCACCCCCCGCTAGTGGGGACCTCAGGAATCCCTCGAGTTCTTGATTGAGTAGCTCCCTCATCTCCCCACAGGGTAACTTGTCCTGCATTACCGTCGGATACAAGCTACAAACATCCAGATAGCTCAGGAAGGTGCTAGTGTCCGTCCGAGGGTTGAAGCTTGGGTTGGTGAACTTATTGTTGGCTTTGACGTGGCGCCGCACGACACTACAGAAGCCACCTCGAACGTTGGTTTGTATCCCGGTGATATATCTCGGGATCGCTGAGAACGTCCAACTCCACACCTGTGGACATGAGGAAGGAGTCGAAGGCGAATCCAGGGAGAGACGTGTAGTTTATAGGATCCAGCCGCCACTGGTTCCTGAGGATGGTGCGCCATTCGAGGAAACAGTCGCAGAGGAGTCCAACGTCGACTCTCATATACAGGGTCATGTAACCCCCCGAGGGTCTTGCATCCCGCGATGACCCATACTCTCTGAGCATGCTCATAGTCGGCTTGGGAGAGCTCTTGCTGCAGGAGAGAGTTGTAAAAGGCCTCACGCGGTGGGAGACGCGGTTCGGAGAGACGAGCGGGAGAGTTGCGGTAGTCGTAGCAGAGGACTTGTTTTCCAGATGTTAGTAGAGACAGGGCCTCCGAGGGAACACCGACATCCTTCAGCATGGCTTCGGTGTACCGCGGTTTGTTACCCCCGGCGATAAACTGCTTGGCCAATTGAGCCAGAGATCCCGGCATAAAGGCGTAACTATCGATGAATCGTAGTTTCTTGTTTATCATGACCTCGTGAAACTTGTAGGGCAGGGTCTAAGGTAACCGTGCATCCAGAAATAGTGAATCCTATAAGCGATGAGGATACTTACGATCAAAGAGGAACCTTATTATTTTGTCCTTGACGATCTATTTATGGAGGCTGTAAAAAATAAATTTGTCGTTAACGCTTTTACCCACGACCGACATAATAACATTTCATGTATCTTCATAACCCAAAACCTATACGTGGGTGGTAAACATGCGAGGAATATTAGTCTCAACTGTTCGCACTTCCTTTTACTGAGACAACGTGACTTATCGCAAATACAGCTACTCGGAAGGCAAATATTCGGCAAAGACCTAGCCAGTGATTTTGTTGAAATATACAAATCCGCCGTTTTCTCTCAGCCCTTTGGCTATCTCCTAGTCGACTTGGGTATAAATACTCCCGAAGCCCTGCAATTCCGTACAAATATAGTGGGTGAACCACCCTGCGAACGTGTTTTCCAATGGTGAGCTCTAAGAATCGAGAGCTTATACATGTTCTCTACAGCCGTCACGATCAGCCGTACGGGCTGTCTTCTCAAAAGAAACTATGGGATAAGGCCCAAGGCATTGATCCTTCCATAACCCTGCGAGATGTGGCGGGATTTCTCAGGACCAGCAAAACCTACACGCTACATAAGCTACAGCCGAAGAAATTCCCCCCGGCAGAAAGTTCTCTCCCCCAAGCCCAAGATCATCATGGCTGCCGACTTAGCCGATATGCGTCATTTAAAGAAAGACAACGACAATATATCATACCTGCTAGTCTGCGTGGCCGTCTTTTCTCGTTTTATGCAGGTCGTGCCTTGCCTCCGGAAAGATGCGACTTCCATGCTAACGGCTGTTAAGAGGACTATGGAAAGCGATGAATCCAGGGGTGTGAGAAGATTGAACACCGATCTAGGCACCGAGTTTTATAATAAAAAAGTGAAGGAATATCTAACATCTTGCAAGATTAAGTTATATAGCGTTCACTCTATCGAGATTAAAGCTTCCATCGCCGAACGAAACATTCGCACATTGAAATCCCGTCTATATCGCTTTATTACACAGCGGAATTCCCCTCGATATATTAACCATCTCCAGGACATGGTCGAGGCCTACAATAATTCCCCTCACTCTGGATTAAAAAATGGGCAAACCCCCATCCTCGTGCATAAATTTACTCAACCATCCGACATTGTACGTCAATTCCATCTAATGTATAAAAAAACCCAGAAACCCTTCAGACCCATTAGTCCTGAGCTAGCCGTTGGAGAGATTGTGCGTCTTGTGGGTAGCACTCGTTCATCCGTTTTCCATAAGGGATACATCAGCAGAACACCCCTGAGCTATTCCGAATTCGAAAAATAAAACACCAGCATCAACCCAAAACCTATCTCCTGGAAGACCTAGCTGACGAGCCCGTAGAGGGCATCTTCTACAGATCAGAACTGGTGGCCAGTTCCCTACCCGAGTCATTCGATATTAATATCCTGAGAACCCGCAAAAGCAAAGGAGGAACGCAATATTTCGTACATTGGGTCGGATATCCTACCTCCTTTGACAGCTGGATTAAGGCCTCCGACCTCATGCCAAGATGAGCAGTAAGCCTCCCCTACTCACTGTACATAAAAAGATTTTACTGCTACTTAAAAAACTTAACCCCCAAGGAAAGGCAGAACCTCATTAAACAACTAGGACGCGAGCATTTAAACTGTATTTCTGAGATATTCTCAAACTTTCTAAAGAAACATCTCACCCTGAATAGTAGAATTATAAGAAAGCTACAACACCATCGCGAGGATATACGAGCCGTAGCCCGGAAGAAAACATCTTTAACCAAAAAGAGATTAATTCTAGGTGGTAAGGCGGGGGGTAGTATATTAGCCGCTCTTCTCCCCGCAGTTGCCGGTCTACTTTCAAAACTATTCGCATAATGCGTCACCTCATTCGCGTCATAACGAGAAATCGGCGAGGGCTATGCACAAAACCCAACTCCCACCGCCCGTACTAATGAAAGCCACTTCAGTAATGACGAATGCTTCCAAAAATCCCAGTCTAGATCATCTCCTACCTGCCCACGTAAAATATACCGAAATACCGTATGCTTTAGGGCTTCTGGAGCGAGTTAAAAACAACCCCTTAATTAGATGGGACAAGGATGGATGGCTACTGGACTCGCCTAGCAACAACAATATTCTAGACATCGTGGGGTTACTCGCAGGGTAAAGGAGGTACGCCGTCCAAAGCCCAACGTGATGACGTGGATCTAATTATTAGGACCACGGGTCTTCATCCCTCTCATATTGTCAACATGCAAGTCAAAAAGCAATATGGTGCTGGTATAATTAGTCTACTCCCGTCTAAAACACCCGCGTTGGCAACCCGTGGCTGGGTCCCCTATTGAACCATCGTGAGTCCCCCTCCCCCCTCCGGAGGGGTTGCCCATTAAACCAATAACCGGCTGCGAGCAGATGATCACTTGGAGGTTCAAACACACCCACCGTGGCTTGAGATCGAATCCGGACAAAACCTCTTCCCAGGAGGCGGGAAGATGATTACTAGGAGGGTCAAACTCCACCACCGTGACTTGAGATCGAATCCGGGCAAAAACCCTTCCCAGGAGGCGGGAAGATGGTCACTTGGAGAGTCAAGCACCACAACCGTGGGCTGAGATCGAATCCGGGCAAAAACCCTTCCCAGGAGGCGGGAAAATGATCACTTGGAGGGTCAAACATCACCTCCGTGGCTTGAGATCGAAGCCGGGCAAAAACTCTTCCCAGGAGGCGGGAAGATGATCACTAGGAGGGTCAAACACCATCACCTTGGCTTCAGATCGAATCCGGGCAAAAACCCTTCCCAGGAGGTGGGGAGATGATCACTAGGAGGGTCAAACACCACCACCGTGGCTTCAGATCGAATCCGGTCAGAAACCCTTCCCAGGTGGTGGGGGGATGATCACTGGGACGGGAAAAATCCACCCACCGTGGGCTGAGATCGAATCCGGGCAAAAACTCTTCCCAGGAGGCGGGAAGATGATCACTTGGAGGGTCAAACACCACCACCGTGACTTGAAATCGAATCCGGGCAAAAATCCTTCCCAGGAGGCGGGAAGATGATCACTTGGAGGGTCAAACACCACCACCGTGACTTGAAATCGAATCCGGGCAAAAATCCTTCCCAGGAGGCGGGAAGATGATCACTTGGAGGGTCAAACACCACCACCGTGACTTGAAATCGAATCCGGGCAAAAATCCTTCCCAGGAGGCGGGAAGATGATCACTTGGAGGGTCAAACACCACCACCGTGACTTGAAATCGAATCCGGGCAAAAATCCTTCCCAGGAGGCGGGAAGATGATCACTTGGAGGGTCAAACACCACCACCGTGACTTGAAATCGAATCCGTGCAAAAACCCTTCCCACGAGGCGGGAGAGTGATCACTGGGATGGGAAAAATCCACCCACCGTGGGCTGAGATCGAATCCGGGCAAAAACCCTTCCCAGGAGGCGGGAAGATGATCACTTGGAGGGTCAAACACCACCACCGTGATATTGGAGTAGCCTGTGATCGTATGAGAGCCCCACACCCCACTAGGCTACTCCGATATCACCACAGACAACTTATGCGGGTAAGGCGTGATTTTATAAGACAAGGGAGAGAGAGAGAGAGAGAGAGAGACTTGCACCTGGGTAGACTTGTTTTTATAGGGTATGGCGTGTTTTTTATGGAGTAAGAGAGAGAGAGAGAGAGAGAGTCCAGCCCCACACCCCACTAGGCTACTCCGATATCATCAGACAACTTTGGCCGTTTTGGTTTTGCCCGCGGCCGCCGCCGCGCCCGCCCGCTTCCGACCGCCGCGCCCGCCGTTTTGGGTTTGGTCGTTTTAAGTTAGGTTAGGTGTGAGTGTGTGCGTGTATGTAGGCGTTATATAACTAGGTGTCATTATCGATGTATATAAGGGAGCGATAAACTGGGAGATGAGGGAGAGAAAGAGAGAAAGCTTAATTACAGTGGAAGTTCTAAGTTAGGTTGGGCAGGTTAAAGCGCGTAGACTTAATTAGGTTGCGTCATGTTAGGTAAGGACGGGGTCATTGACATTTCAGGCAAGTTTCGTGGTAATTTTGCTGTTTTGGCATTGGCTGTTTTGGCATTGGCCATTTTAGCATCGGCTGTTTTGGCATCGGCCGTTTTGGCATCGGCTGTTTTGGCATCGGGCGTTTTGGCATCGGCCGTTTTGGCATCGGCTGTTTTGGCATCGGCCGTTTTGGCATCACCTGTTCTGGCATCACCTGTTCTGGCATCACCTGTTCTGGCATTACCTGTTCTGGCATCGGCCGTTTTGGCAGCTGTTTTGGCATCTGCTGTTCTGGCATCACCTGTTCTGGCATCGGCCGTTTTGGCATCGGCTGTTTTGACATCGGCTGTTCTGGCATCACCTGTTCTGGCATCACCGGTTCTGGCATCACCAGTTCTGGCATCACCGGTTCTGGCACGTTTTCCCTCTACTAACGTCCCTTGATTTTGGCCCTGTCACTCTTTCAACTCTGGGGGAGGCACTCGCTGCGGGCAGTTCTGCCTTTTGCCTCCCTCACTCACATAGAAAAAAAAAAAAAAAAAAAAAAAAAAAAACCATCAGGAGTGATAACAATACCCGAGTCCTACATACAGCTCTGACGGCGCACAGGGCGCTAAGAAAATGCATACCAGTGATAAAAGCAACAAATTCCTGGAAAAATAATTTGCTAAATTTGTATTGTTTTGATTATGTTAGGTCATCAAGTTAAGCTGGGTCAACATAGACTTAGATCAGATTAGATTAAGTTAATTAGATTGTTGATTCATATATTAGATTTAACCTTATTTTGTTTTGTTTTCTTTTTGTGCTCTTTTCTCAACAGTCCACAAGCGTTGCTATAGAAAATATTACAAATTATTACAATTTACTTTTCGTGTAAAGTAAAGGAGGAAATGTTTCCCTCAGACACCAATGTTTTGTATTCTACCGCCAGCACCACGTAACCTTCCCCAGCATTAATGTTGTCACCTGTCCTATAAATCACTTATATGCCTTCATAAGTGATTCTACTCCGGTCACTTCCAGTAGGCTATGCAGCTTTGTGTATTTATTCAATATCATTATTTTGTTTGTACAACAAAATTAGGAAGCAAACCAAATTGAACCAAACAAAAGACATGCTCCTAATGACATCCTCTAATCATGAAAATATCTTAGTGGAATATGAATATTGGAATAAAGATTAGAGGAAAGTGACTCTGTGAATGATTTCCAGAGAAATGTCGTTCGGCATATGAATTTGTTTTGAAAAACATATTTCTACATTATGGAGAAGTTATACTTATTATATAGTCATGGGCTTTAAAGATCAAAACTCATACAAAATCCCATCCCATATTAATCATTGTCTAAAGCATGTTATTATGATTGTTGATACTGCACAGTTGTCTGGGTTTGCCATAAATTTTGATCTAAAATAGTAACAAAGCCATGTAAGATATTTTAATAGTAACAAAGCCATGTAAGATATTTTAATAGTAACAAAGCCATGTAAGATATTTTAATAGTAACAAAGCCATGTAAGATATTTTAATAGTAACAAAGCCATGTAAGATATTTTAATAGTAACAAAGCCATGTAAGATATTTTAATAGTAACAAAGCCATGTAAGATATTTTAATAGTAACAAAGCCATGTAAGATATTTTAATAGTAACAAAGCCATGTAAGATATTTTAATCTTTATGAGGTTGATGGCAAACCTGTCGCCTCTCTTGTTAGTGATAGAGACTAGACCGCGGGAATTGAATCTATTTTAATATTGCCTTTATTTAAATCCCATTGTAAAGGCTTGTCTGTCAGTACCTTCACCTTCACCTGACTTATTAACTGATACATTTCGTGCATTATGATGTATTTTAAAGGCAGTATTCGATATATATATATATATATATATATATACAGTATATCGAATGAGTGTAAAATCTGTCTATCTGTATGCAGCTATCAACACAATTATTCATATTTTGGTCTCATTAGTAATAAATAAATACTTACTGTCATCTCATTCCAAATGGCAAACCTGATGGTAACGGGATAAAGGTATCGGTACAGATGAATACCGATACCGCTAACTTATCAAAAGATTCCTTCTTGATTTTTACATCCACAGATTCCACAGTGAGTTATTCGATGGCTTGCCATTACTTTCCATTGCTCCGATTTTTTTTTCCCTCACACACTCTCTGTCTTACCTCCATTCCCACATCTGCATCCCTGTTTATCACTCTTCCTAGATATTTAAAACACTCCACTTGTTCCAGCATTTCCCCATCCAGTCGTGCATTTCGATGTACCCTACTAGCATCTCTATTACACACCATCACTTAACATTTATTAACATTCACCCTCAGCTTCCTTCTCCCACATACCACACCAAACTCTTTTACTATTCGCTTCAATGGTGATGGGCTGGTCTATCAGAGTGAGAACTGAGCGATCTCTGCCATACCCATAGCTTACTCTGACTGTTCCTTTTACTTATATATTTTATAGATCTCAAGTGACGGCGTCTCTTCCGTGGATTGACCTCCCAATCTACCAAGATTGGAAGCCAAAGCATCACATTTTTCCTTTGCCCCTCAACTTTCTCTTAATAATTGCTGAGGGGCACAGGGCCCTGGGTGGGGCTTTGGTTTCCCGGACGTTTCTGCACCCTCCTCAACTCCCCGCCATGGAGTGGCTTCGGTCACCCAGGCTTTATTGTGGTCGGCAGGGAGGGTTCTGTTGGGGCGCCCGGTTATGGCCTTGGCCTTGCTCGGGGCCTTGGGGCTGTTCGGCCAGGCAGCTTGGGGAACAAAAACAACAACAACAACTATTCGCTTCAGCTTCTCAGAATCCGCCACCAGTGCTGTGTCATCAGCAAACAGCAACTGATTAAACTCTCAATCACCTCCATTCTTTCCTAATAAACCCAGTCCTCTGCTCATAAATTCCATTTTTACCTCCCTCACCACACTATCCATATATACATTAACCCTTATTTAGCGGCGAGCAACATAAGTCGAGTTAAATAAAGCTGGATTATGTGGCGGCGCTCGACATAACTCGAGTGGCAATTTCAGCACGTAATGTGGCTGAGAGAGAGAGACAAGTGGTGGCAGGAGACTAGCGAGCGAGCATATGACTGCTCCAGACCACCGCGGCGAACCTACTGACACAAATCTCAGCTCCCTCCTCCCTCTCTCACTCGCTACATACTCAATTATGTACTGAAAGTACCGAATTACCTGCTTTTTGCACTCGCGTTGCACGGTTATTGCAAGAAAACTATCCATCATACAAGGATCGTTATGGTGTCATTCGAAAGCTCTGTTTATGCCCTTTCAGGGATAGGTACTTGTTTTACGTTCTGGGTCTTATTTAGGCATGAAAATGATCACGTAAACAGCCCTATTTTGGCTAAAAACACCCCGCTGTGCGGTACACATAAATAAACCGCATAGGCCGCTCGTAAGGTGTTAAACAACCACGGTGACATTACGCAACCTTCTCGCAGACCTACATTTACCCCAAACCATTCACTCAATTCATGCCCTACTCTAACACACGCTCTGCTCTTTTCATAAAAACTATTGACTGCTCTTAACAAATGTCCACCAATTTCATAAAATCTTACTATCTTCCACATTGCTTCTCTATCCACATGATCGTACACTTTTTCTAAATCCATAAAAGCCAAAAAAATCTCCTTACTTTTCTCTAAATGCTTCTCGCACAGCTGTCTTTCTGCACAAATCTGATCCACACACCCTTTTCCCCTCCTAAAACTGCACTGTTCTTCTCCTATTGCACCTTCTGTCTGGTAACCTATATCATCCTCTCTATCATCACCCTGCCATTCAGCTTTCCAACAACTGATAATAAACTAATACCTCTATAACTTTAAGTCTCCTGCCAGTCTCCCTTCCCCTTGTACAAAGGCACAATACATTCACTCCTTTAGTCTAATGGTACCATTGACACAACAAAGGGAAACATTGAATAGTAATACCAGTCAATCTATTATCACATCTCCACCCTTCTTAATACACTCCACAGCAATACCATCCATACCTTCTGCTTTACCTGCTCTCATTTTGTCTCGCTGCTTCTTTCACCTCAGTCTTCTCAATTCTTTCATTCATTCCGTCCCACCTGGGTAGCCTGGGAAACCTACCTCCATCAGCCACTGCTTTAATCGCTGCCTCTCTTCCGTCTCTTACATTCAGCAAAGATTCAGAATACTCAACACTTCCTCACTTCCACTAATAACTCTCCATTTGCATCTTTCGACAACTCTCTCTTTTATTCTCCTTTTCTGACTCTATTTACCTCCTTCCAGAACATCTTCTTACGTTCCTCTAAATTCTCACTTAATCTTTGACCTCACCTTTGATTTATACTTTTCTTAGCTTCTATAATCTTTCGTTTAGCCTCCCTCATTTTCTTCTTGTACCTCTCCCATACCTCAACACTTCCATCTTCTAAAACCCTCTCAAACCACTGTCTCCTCTCCTCAACTGCCTTTCTTACCAAATAATTTCACCCCTCGCTTCCCTTCCGAATATCTCTGCCACCTAATCCCCTTTTACCACATACTTTCTCTGTGCTTGCTTTTTTGTTGAATATCTATCTATCTTTGTAACTGTTTTCACAGCAGGAAGTGCCTGAAAAAGAGATAGGCCTACTGAAAATCAAAATGGTGGCCAGTGACCTGACTCCTGAAGCTCTTTGCCCGATTATGTTATTCTATGGGTCCTCCCTGTACATCACGAACCTTCAGAGCCGCCACTCACCGTCACCATCCGAAACACTATTTTATTTGTATTTGTATTTACATTTATAAGACATTCAGACTGCAATTATTGTACATAAGATGTATTTCTGGATCTACTGACAGCAAAACCTTCTCTGTATCCTCCTACTATCTCTGTCCTCAGTTTCAAGCCAAAGGTGGATGTTGCATCTACTGTATGTACGCAACAATCTTGTGTTACCAACTTTGATTCTTCTGAATTCTTAACTCTCTGGCTAATATCTGTCACCTGTCCTATCTCTCCGGTACGGCCACCCGATCCTTCCAACTGGCGGCGCTTGTGGCACTTTGGCGGTGCCGCCTGGGAGGCTCTATGGCAGTATTTCTTTGATTTCCCATGGAATGACTTTTGTTTCCGTGGCCGGGGACCCTCGGAGACTGCTGAAGGCATTACCAAGGTAATCCTCTCGGGCATGGAAGCATACATTCCATTTTCTTTCTCTCAGTCTAATGCACAAAAATCTTGGCTTACACACACTTGTTCTACAGCTGTCCATACAAAGGAGGAAGCATTCAAATGGTACCGACGCCTTATATCTCAAGAATCTCATTCTTCCTATGTTTCTGCCTGGAATCAAGCCAAATCTGTTCTTTGACTTGCCAAACACTCTTTCATCAATAATTAATGCACTGAACTATCCAACTCTAGCTCTTCCCAAGCTTTCTGGCATCTTTCCAAAAACCTCTCCAACAATTTTTCTTCCTCGCCTTGCCCTCCCCTTATCCACTCTGATGGCACAACCATCACTTCTTCCTCTGACAAAGCTGAACTCTTCACTCAATCTTTTGCTAGAAACTCCACCTTGGATGATTCCGGTGCTATTCCTCCCTCTCCACACCCCTCTCTCCTACTTATGCCTAATATCCTAATCTCTTCTAAAGAAGTACTTCCTACCCCCTCTGAGCTTAACCCTCTCACATCCTGACGCGATTTTTGAGCCTATTAGGGATACTTTAAAGCCTTTGTTACCGTCAGGGGTACCTATAAACCTTTAGTTTGTTTACTTCAACCTCTGCAGTTGTCTTTGAGTTAGTTGTGGGCAGAAAACTAATTTTGGAGAGGTAATTATAACAGTGAGAGTAATCTATTTCTTATTGCTAATCTGGCAACCTCTGCGTCCTATGGTCGTGAGAGGGTTAATACTAAGAAGACATACAGTCCGGATGGTGTTCCTCCTGTTGTACTAAAAAACTGTGCTTCCGTGCTGACTCCGTGCCTAGGTAAACTCTTTCGCCTCTGTCTCTTCTCTAACGTCTTCCCTTCTTGCTGGAAATTTGCTCTCATTCAACCTGTCCCAAAGAAGGGTGATCCTCTCAACCCTCCAACAATTGTCCAATTGCTCTCATCTCTTGTATCTCTAAAGTTTTTGAAATTATTCTTGCTTCCAAATTTCATAAGCATTTCTCTTCTCATAATCTACTCTCAGATCGCCAGTATGGCTTCCTTAACCCTCATAGATCGGGGCCGGACTTAAATCCGCCTCCAATTTGCAGCAAGTTAGGAGCATTATTAAGGCTTTTCAATGGTTATAATCGAGTGCTATTGGCCGGGAGCGCAGCGGGTCAGACAGCCGATTCCCAGGGCTTACCGCCGCCCACTAACTCATGTTCCCTCTGTTCTCGAGAGGCCGGCAGCGTTGCCATAGTGAGCGTAGGGGGAAAAAATATGCCGCTATACGCTAAACTCCCATGTTAGTGGTAACACTGCATGAGAACGATGAGTGCTACGTAGCTCGTTCTGGTCTCATTTTGAAGCTTTTAGCGCCTAGATTTTGCTGAATACATTTCTTATCATGCAGATACTTGATTTATCATTCAGGAGGGCCTGAATATGCCCAAATAAGCCCAAAACCCCCCGCTAGACAAGGGTTAAGGGTCGCTCTACTGGTGATCTTATTTCATATCTTAGCTCCTGTTGATCCTCCTTTCGGGACTTCGGTGAGACCTTTTCTATTGCGCTAGACATATCAAAGGCCTTCGATAGTGTCTAGCACAAATCTTTAATTTCTAAACAACCCTCCTTCGATTTCTATCCTTCCAACTGTGCCTTTGTCTGTAATTTCCTTTCCGGCCGTTCCATAGCTGCGGTTGTGGACAGCCATCGCTCACTTCCTCATCTTATCAACTCCGGTGTTCCTCAGGGCTCTGTCCTATCTCCCATTCTCTTTCTAATTTTCATAAATGATCTGCTCAACTGTACCTCCAGTACTTTCCATTCATACACAGACGACTCTACCTTACACTACTCACCCATCCCAACCCTACCCACCCTCACCCCCACCCCATCCTCGTGCAGCAGCACCCAACATACATCGTGCACATAACATTAACATTCTCCAATTAAACATAGATGGCATCAACACAAAGAAACACAAACTCTCACACTTCATCAAACAACACAACATACACATTGCCATCTTACAAGAAACAAAACTCTGCACAACACCAAAAACACCTACATTTCATGATTTCACCACCATTAGACAAGACCGGCCCGTCGGCGGCGGCAGTGGACTCATCACCCGGGTACACAAAGAAATATCATACATAGTCACCAGTGTACATACCAAATCCCTCCTCCCCCCAAATGGTAACACAACAGAAATACAATAAATTAAAATACGCACTGGCAACAACTCCAACATAACCATCATAAACACATACATCCCTCCCCAAACATCCCCTACAGTAACAAATGAATACAGACCACAATTACAACAGATCACAAACACCCCACACATCATCCTTGGTGGTGACTTCAACGCAAAGACGTCGGCCTTGTTTGTCGACAACCCCGACACAGACAGAGGGCTGGTACTTCAACACCAAACAGATAACCGTATCATCCTTAACGACATCCATCAACATACCCATATTCCCCACCAAGCCCTCTATAACCCATCATCTCCAGACATCACCTTCTGCTCCCCAGAACTCGCCCCCACAACATCCTGGAGGGTGGTTAGAACCTTAGGCTCTGACCACCTTCCGATCATTATCACCACCAAAACCATGCTCACCCCAGCTAGCCACAAACACACTTACACCAATTATAAAAGAGCTAACTGGGAAGCATTCACAAATGAGACAGAACAACACTTCACAACTCTAAACCGCGTACCCATCACTAACATCAACAATGCTGTACACATACTCAATAAAACTATCCAAAACGCTGACAAGAAACACATTCCAAGAGGTACCAGAAAAAGACACAACCCAAACTTCACACCAGAAATTCAAAACCTCATCAGACAACGCAACATACTGAAACACTCCCCAGCACCCCACACACAAGACATCACACAACAAATACAAGCACTCAACACTCAGACTAACAACAAAATACAAGAACAACAAAAACTAAATTGGAATAACTTCCTACAAACACTTGATCACAAAACAAACTCCACAAAACTCTACAAAACACTAAACAGCATCACACTTTCCAACAGCAACACAACACAATCACATGCTGCAATCACAACAACAGACTCTACTCCTTCATGTAAACAACAAGCAAACACTCTCATCAACCACTTCTCACGTGTCAGCCACCTAAAACCCCACAAAGACGACCGACGTGTCATCCGACGTAAGAGACAATTCCTCACAGACCCTGACTATACACCCTTCACCAATCACCAGACAAAGCACATCATCAACAATCTCAAGCACTCACCTGCCTGTGGCCTAGACAACATAAGCAACATACACCTCAGACACATGGGACCACAAGGCATACAGGCACTCACTAACATATCAAACTACAGTTATTCGCACAACACAATAACAGACATCTTGAAGCATGGTATCATCATTACATTCCCCAAACCCAACAAAGACCCCACGCTACCCTCCTCACACCGCCCCATCACACTCCTTTGCACCCCCTCCAAAGTCATGGAATGCCTTGTACTACAACTAATTACACCCGACCTACCCCTAGCTCCAACACAACATGGCTTCAGGCCATTGCACTCCACAAACACTCTTCTCACAGACCTTACACAAAGAGCTTTTGACGGCATCAACTCAGCTAAACCACCACACAGATCACTACTAGCCACACTCGACATTAGTAAAGCCTTCGATGCCATCCCCTGCCACAACCTAACAAACAAAATCTACAACACAAACATTCACAACAACACAAAAAGGTGGCTGGCCAACTTCCTAGCAGGCAGATGTGCACACGTATCTTTTGCCGGTCAGTCATCTAGCATCAGAAACTTTCCAAACGGAGTCCCACAAGGATCCGTCCTATCGCCTGCACTCTTCAATCTGTACATGCACGACATAACTATAGCCAATACACCCCAAATAAACTTAGCCTCCTATGCAGACAACATAACACTCAATGCACACACCATGACCCACACACAGCAACAGATCTCCTTCAACCCTATCTCAACACACTACATGGCTGGTGCACTACAAACAGACTTAATCTAGCCCCAGTCAGATCCACCGCAACCCTGCTCACAAGCTGGACAGAACACGAATACATGCCTCAACTCACCATAAACAACACACCCCTAACACATACACACTCACCCCAAATCCTAGGAGTAACATATGATACTCATATGACATTCAAACAGCACACCACAAACACGAAAAAGAAACTGACACCCAGACTTAACGCCCTCAGGTCACTTGCTCATACAAAATGTGGACACAACAAAGAAACCACCACCACAGTTTATAAACAATACATAAGATCAGTGATGGAATACGCAAGCCCAGCCTGGGCTTCTAACCTAGCTGAAACACATCATAAGACCTTACAGACTATTCAAAACAGCTACTACACCCACAGATCACCTACATCAAGAAACCAAAATCCTCAAAGTCAAAGACCATCTGGACATGAAAGGCACTTAATTCCTGGCAGCAGCCTCCACGAACCAAAGCCACCCACTACACTACATGGCAACACACCCACAGACACCAAGAAATATCAAAGCAACACCCAGCACACGGTATCAAACACAAATACTGTCCTCTCTCCCTCCCTGCCCACCCCAAACCAACTTCCAGAAGCACATCCATGCTCATATCTCTCGCCGATCCATCCACTCACTCATAGACAACACGCAGCTTCAAGCACGACCTCCCGAAATCCTTCCTTCCGAATCCTCCTTTCCTCGCGAGGAAGAGTCCACCTGGCCAGGCTGAGATGCGGACACCATCCAGCTCTTCTGAGCTATCAGAAGAGACTGGATGACTCCATCGTCGACACCTGCCCGGGATGTAACACAGTACCCTATACCATCAAACACATCATAGAAGACTGCATTTCACACAACCACTTACACCAACAACACAATCTACACTCAATGAGAGCTCTGTGGGAAAGCCCGATCGTGGCCATGGCCTTCCTCAGGGACTCGGGGCTGTTCGGCCAGGCAGCTTAGGGAACAACAACAACAACAACCTTACACTACTCAATTAGTTTTCCAGAACGCCCCAGTCAGCAATCCCTCAAAATAAAACGTAATGAAGCCGTACAACACTTATCTTCTGATCTACCTAATATTTCCAATTGGGGCAGAGAAAATCTTGTTGCCTTTAATGCTTTCAAAACCTAATTTCTCCATCTTACTACCAGTTGGAACTCCCAGAGGACTATTCCTTATATTTCAACAATACAAAAATTAATCCTTCATCTTCTCTCAATATTCTCGATGTCTCTTTTTCTTCTGCTCTCTTTTTAAAGGACCATATTACCAGTCCTGCTTCTCCCAGAAGCTGTGTGTGCTCAACCGCCTCAAGGGGTTCTTTACCCCTGGACAGCTTCTTGCTCTGTACAGGGGCACAGTGCATCCATGAATTGAGTATTGTTCACATGTGTGGGGAGGATCCTCTCACACCGCACTCCTAGACAAACTAGAATGGAAAGCCTCTTGTATCATTAACTGCCGTCCACTCACCAACTCTCTGCAATCTCTTTCTCTTCGCCGCAATGTTGCATTTCTCTCGCTATTACAATAATCAGTGTTCCTCAGAGCTCTCCCAGTGTATACCACCTCCTGTACATAGGGCACATAGTACCCGTCTTGCAACACAATCCCACCCATACTCTGTGCATCTCTCCAACCAAGAGTGAAATGTTATTCTCAGTCTTTCTTCTATTCTAAGATGTGGTGCAGCTGAAACAAGTTAAATTGAAAATGTATTATTATAATATATTAAACAAATAATATTGATTTTAACGAGTCATATATAACAACATTTAAGTTGTGGCGATGACAATGTTGTTTACGTAAGCTATTGTCAAACGAATATATTCAACTTGATACAAACCTTCTGGAATTGTGTTGCTTGAGTTGTCAAATGTATAACTTGATTCTTGGAGCTCTTATGAGGCATGCTATGCTTACAGGTACCTACCCGATAGCACTATCGTTAGTGAGTGCTGTACTGTATTTTATATATTATTTTGTAATAGTATAGATATCTTATCAATATTTGTATTTTTTACTATTGTTAATGTCTTGTCATGTTGCAAATTTGATTTTAAATAATATTTTGACATTTAACATGTAGTTTCTTTATTCATGCAGAGTTTAGTAAAAATTTGCCAGAACGTCCCGGACTTCCCAAACTTGACTACTTCCTTTAACGTGACGATAGTGCGTTGTTATATGTGCGATTGGTTTGCTTGGGAAACAGATTAACTTGCTCATGTAGTGATGTACACCCTATGTGGTGGATTGTGTTCTTTTATTTAATAATTTTCATTTTAGTAAGCGTTGTTTCCACATAGCGATTTTGATAATTTAATTTGACTTTATATTGTCCTTGTCCCAATTTTGGTTTGTTTAGTTTGCAAGTTTTACATTTTAATGAAATATGGGTTGAATAATTTATCAGCAGACAACAACATCATCGTTGGATTTAGTTAAGAGTTAATCAAAATTCCTTTTTGCAGTACGTTAAAAAAATAATTTGTTAGCATGTATACCAGGTATTTCAGCTTCCAAAATAGAGTAAACATATATTTATCCTGGGATGGTCCTCTCGTAGTCAAGGGAATTAGACAATGAACTTATCGTTGACTTACCTTATTTTGTCCTACCTTTCAACTTGAGACTATAATGTAGTTTACGATTAAGCTGATCTACGCAAGAGGAGCAAAACAAAAATAAATAAATAAACAAATAAATCATAATTGATGGTGTATATATACTGTATATTTTTTACTATTTTCTAACGGGCGATTTCATTAAGCTTAAGTTGGTAATCTTGTATAAGGTACTAAAAGCGTATCTACTGTAATGTTAGCTTCTCATGAATTTACATACTAGAATTTCAGTTTCAAATATGCAATTCTGTTGAACATGTCAAGTCAAAATAGTCACACTCTGAAACGACTACAACCAAAACGTCCTTTTACCAAAATAGTTATAGTGTTCAAACTTAATTTAGCCAACCTACCATAATGTAACCTAAGCTAAACTAACCAAACATACCATAACCTAGCTCCTAGAATCTAGGACCTAGATCATTTAAGATTGTCGCAATTTTGGCCTGTGGCCGTTTTGGTTCTGGCCGTTTAGGAGTGTTGGTCCTGCTTCCCAGTTGACCTTAAGGCCGCGTCTCACACAGTACGTTAGCCACCGACCACAGCCGATATTTTCAAAAATATTTGAATTTTTCCGGGATTGTCTGACATCGTCTGTGATCGTGTAAAAAGATTGCCTTGAATCGTGGTAGGCGAGGGGTGGTCGAGTGGCGCGGAAATGGTCGGCGGTGATCGGCCAAAAAATAGTGGCTGCACTAAATTCTGGCCGATAATCGGCAGAAAAAACGGTTAAAAAACCGTTAAATTTGATCGTGTGACGCCCGTGTATATGTTGTGCAACGAGCGTATGTGAATCCTGGGATATCTTCATTGTCATCCTCTGATCGATGGTTGATTGTGTATGATTTTAGTCTATATATTATATGTGTGTGAGTAGTTTGTGTGTGTGTGTGTGTGTGTGTGCGTTTCCGTGTTTGGTTTTGTATTATTTAGTTTATATATATTGTGTGTATGTGTTTTTATACGTGTGTGTGTGTGTACGTTTGCGTGTTTGGTTGTGTATTATTTAGTTTATATATATATTGTGTGTGTGTGTGTGTTTGTGTTTGTGCATGTGCGTGTGTGCGTTTGCGTGTTTGGTTGTGTATTATTTAGGTGTATTATTTAGTTTATATATATTGTGTGTGTGCGTTTGCGTGTTTGGTTGTGCATTATTTAGTGTTATATATTGTGTGTGTGCGTGCGTGTGTGTGTGTGTGTGTGCGTTTGCGTAGTTGGTTGTGTATTATTTAGTTTATATATATTGTGTGTGTGTTTGTGCATATGCGTGTGTGCGTTTGCGTAGTTGGTTGTGTATTATTTAGTTTATATATATTGTGTGTGCGTGTGTGTGTGTGTGTGTGTGTGTGTGTGTGTGTGCGTTTGCGTTGTTGGTTGTGTATTATTTAGTTTATATATATTGTGTGTGTGCGTTTGCGTGTTTGGTTGTGCATTATTTAGTGTTATATATATATTGTGTGTGTGTGTGTGTGCGTTTGCGTGTTTGGTTGTGTATTATTTAGTGTTATATATATTGTGTGTATGTGTGTGTGTGCGTGTGTGTGTGTGTGTGTGCGTTTGCGTGGTTGGTTGTGTATTATTTAGTTTATATATATTGTGATTGTGTGTGTGTGTGTGTGTGTGTGTGTAATATTTTAGTCTATATACTGTATTGTATGTCTGCGAGTAGTTCTCTCACACTCACTCACTCTCACTCTCTCTCTCTCTCTGCGTGCGTGTGTGTGTGTGTGTGTAGCTTATAGTTAACATAAGCATCTACAAGTTTACTAAAAATACATCCACTTGTAAACTAATGATATACTGCATCAAAGTCAGTGTATACCAGATCGTGTAATGATATAGGTATACATTCACCTATCGACTACTTAACTACAGCGTATTATTATTATAGTTTTATTCAAGTATATTGGGGTTTGTAATTGATGATTAATGTTAAGAACGGGGTGTTATTTTTAAATATATATATATATATTATATATACATAGGGCAGTTCCTTTGCCGTGTCAATATCGTGTGTGGCCTACAACGGTCGTATTTATAATTCAACGTATGTGCGTCTGTTGTGCTGTAAACGTATGGTTGTCAACCAAAAGCGGCATTATCGTGCTTTTAACGTACTTTAAATGTATGACGAACGTGTGATAGCCGAGTGAGTAGCGTCGCCGGTCAGCGATTTATTCTACAACGGCCGTGTTGCCGGCGTGTATGACGTGTGTGTGACGTGTGTGTGACGTGTGTGTGTTGAGTGACTGTCGAGGGTTTGTTGTACAGCAATCGTGTGCCTGCGAGGATCGTGCAGTGATCCGGTGATTCGATTACAATCGGCAAAAAAGTGCAAGTCGTCCTCTGTCGGCAGCTGTCGAGCGGTGGCCGTACTGTGTGAGACACGGCCTTTAGGGACAAACGTCTTGTAGTCATGAAGCTTGGAAGCTGTTCTAGATTATCATCTATGGGGCCCATAGATGATAATCTAACTTCCAACAAGCGCTTTAATTTCATATTGGGAAAACAAACTAGTGTTCAATGGGGGTGATACTATTATCTCAATTTGCCTTCCATTGGCTATTACACAATTCAAACTTTCAAGAGACGATATTCGATATTCGTATACTGTTAGGGCGTACCTCTTCAAATCATCGGTTTAGCATATTATTTGTAATTAACTTTGTCGATCCAACCAGATGACGCCTTTTTGTTTTTCTTAAATTTACCACCAGACAATTTTATTCCATAGGGGAACGACAATTCCACTAATGAAATAAACTACCTAGTATTGTCAGGGTTAAGGGTTATCTAGTACATTCAATTTCATATCGAATTTGTAATGGAGTCGATGAACTTTCGAATTCCTCTATGGATCTTAACCCCTTCTGTACGGGGGACGTCCTTTTCATTACATTTTGGATACTATGAGACGATTTTGTTCAGCTTAACATGGGCCGCTACCAATCAACAGCCTTCGAACTATCTCACTTAATACTTAATTATACTACGACAGATCCTTCTAAAATGGCTCAAAATCGTCTAAATATAGCTAAAGTAAAATTTAAAAGACGTCGCCGGTATAGAAGGGGTTAATGAAAAAAAGAAAGTAAACTTGGATATTTTAATTTTAGTTTCAATTTAGTTTCAAGGTTGTAGAAGTACTTGTTGACGAATCTGGACCTACAGTAGGTAATGCGTTATAATTATATAATATTTAAATTTATGTTTCAAGTTGTACTAGACTAATTATGGACTTACTGTGTACGCCTTGCATAAACTAAACCGGGTTAAAGGGGGTGACCTGCTTTTTGTTATTTCTGTCCTTTTCTCTCTTTCTCTGGCTTGTATCCATTTGGCCCCATTCAGCCAACTATTTTAAGACGTTTATCCCCATCTAGGTGTCGATTTCTTCCGGGCGAGCGATAGCGAGCCAGCATTATATGAAGAAATCCGGCTTCGCCGGAGAAATTTTTCTATCGAAAAAATGTACAAATTTAGCCTGCTGTCAAACAAAAATAACAAATATGCTGGCTCGCTGCCGCTCATCAGTAAAGAATTGACACCTGGATGGGCATAAACGTCTAAAACAGTAGGCTGAATGGGGCCAAATGGGTACAAGCCAGAGAAAGATAGAAAAGGACAGAACAAAAACAGGTCACCCCCCTTAACCCCTTCTGTACCGCGACGTGTATTTCACTTTATTCTGGCTATATTTAGACGATTTTGTTAAGTTTAAGGTTCTGTGGTAGTCAAAAGGGTTAAAAGCGATAGTTCGAGTCTGTTCATTGCTGGAGGCCCTTTTTAAACTGCATACATTCGTCTAATTGAAGCCAGCAGAAAGTTAAAAAGACGTAGCCGGTACAGAAGGGGTTAATCCGCTCTCAATTTATGGTATACATTGTTTATCGAGGTATAGTAGAGTAGACAATTTATGGTATACATTGTTTATCGAGGTATAGTAGACTAGACAATTTATGGTATACATTGTTTATCGAGGTATAGTAGAGTAGACAATTTATGGTATACATTGTTTATCGAGGTATAGTAGAGTAGACAATATATGGTATACATTGTTTATCGAGGTATAGTAGAGTAGACAATTTATGGTATACATTGTTTATCGAGGTATAGTAGAGTAGACAATATATGGTATACATTGTTTATCGAGGGATAGTAGAGTAGACAATTTATGGTATACATTGTTTATCGAGGTATAGTAGACTAGACAATTGATGGTATACATTGTTTATCGAGGTATAGTAGAGTAGACAATTTATGGTATACATTGTTTATCGAGGTATAGTAGAGTAGACAATATATGGTATACATTGTTTATCGAGGTATAGTAGAGTAGACAATTTATGGTATACATTGTTTATCGAGGTATAGTAGAGTAGACAATTTATGGTATACATTGTTTATCGAGGTATAGTAGAGTAGACAATTTATGGTATACATTGTTTATCGAGGTATAGTAGAGTAGACAATTTATGGTATACATTGTTTATCGAGGTATAGTAGAGTAGACAATTTATGGTATACATTGTTTATCGAGGTATAGTAGAGTAGACAATTTTAAGGATTCCAGTGTATACCTGGACGACAGATTAAACAAGGCTTATGTAATGCTTTCAGTCTTATTGTTTCAATTTATTATTGAGGTTATAGTAAATAAACGTATTAATATATCTGTACCCGGCAAATATAACTAGATATAAGTAAGTCACATCGTGGAATCCAGTTGATGAAATTAGGCTTAGATTATACATTAAAGTTTTGTAGTTTTAGTTTATATTCAAGATTATAACAGACGAACTTGTCAATAGACGATGTTTGGATTAATACGTTCTCATCTTGTGGGTTGAGTTTATAACAGACTTTGTAGTAGATAGACGAAAATTTGAATTCATATGTACACCTTGACGAGAGATGAAACTAGATCTGGCTATTTGATCCTCGGACAGGCCTACAGGAGATTCATTGTTGCTCTTACCCCTTTCAGTTAGTTTTTAGCCATATTAATATGATTATAGGTAACACTTGTTTGATTTAATTCAATCAACGAAAAATCTCGAGGAAACAGAGTCGGGACAATTAACCCAAATAATCCTCCGACTCTCACACGTCCTTCCTAAGCTGAATAAAAGTGCCTAATGATAGATAAACTAACATGAGGTAAGGTATATTTCTACTGAAAGAATTAACCCGGATGTTCGCTGGTGGCAATGAGCACTGAACGCAAAATACTGCCAGCTGATGATTTATGAAAATGTCCAAATGGAGGTGAACAATAATATTTAGAGTCCTCGCCAAGCCCCTGCAGCCAGTACAATATAACCGGCTCCCTGGCGATCTGGTCACCTCTCAAACTGTCGGTCCGTTCCCTAACCAACGTCATTTCGCTCGGTTTGGGGGGTATTTCGCTCGCGGATATAGAAAGCTCGGTTTATTATCTATGGTTATCAGGGATAGGGAATATAGACAATGCTCTTTTGAATGTATATATGGTCCAATTCAATTAACCTTCGGAACAACTTAGGTTCTCTCTGTGCGTGTGTTTATTATATCTGTATTAATTGTTTTATTTGCCACAAATGTACTTCATAAGTCTGAGGAAATGCGGGGACTTTTGGAACATGTCGAAAGAATGTGGAAACCGGGCGAGATGGTATCAGTCCTGGGGGTCGCGGCAAGTGGGCTTGAGGGATGATGGACCAACTCACATGTTGTACCGGTCCTATGGCTCACTTCTATAAACAACACCGTATTATGTCAATATGCTTAAGCGATGTCAATTGTATTTCGACTTTAGGCTACAGGTGCTATACCCTGTTTAATTCTCCTGGAGCAGTGCACGAAGATATAGTGTGTAATTATATCGTAAGTCTGGCAAGGAGAGTGGGTTTACGATGCCCCGGGCGTCATCTCGGGAAAACATGGCGGCCAGGCCGTCGGCTCCAGCCTCGGTATGTCAGACAGATTCTACTGATAAATCGTTTCCAGTCATTAATTTATCTCGAGAACGTCCAATTTTCTAGCAGCACATAACTGATTTCGAATCACATCGCCTTCATGATCGTTGTTCTTACTTTAAATTCATTACTTAGTTCTTAGATAACATAACTTTATTTCATATTGCCATGGAATGTGGACTATGAATTGTGAAGCTGGCGTTGTCATGCGTGGAGCATCTTTACAAAACACCATCACCTATCTAATCCATAACCGAGGGAAACCATTGTATATATCCATATTTTGGTAATAACTTAAGTAATATATAATCCATGAGCAATAATTCGCTAAAGAAGTTAAACCCAATAGATGATGTTTCTTAATACCGAGGTTCAGCTGAATATAGTATCTTGGCTAATAGCCTACTGTACAGACACTCATAAAAATCGAGGACCTCTCATGCTTTTCAGTGTGTATGTATATTTATTGGAAAATAATACAGTATTTGACATTACTAAATATTATTTAATAATCAGTTGTATTATATTAAGTAGTCAAGATAGTTACATTTGCATAAAGCAACACATCCATGACCCGCGATGTATAATATGAGTGGTTGTACTTTCAGTTACATCTGACTACTCTCACTTTTAGTTCTTGGTTGGCAAAGTGTTATCGAATACACTTTTGTTTGGTCGTATGTTTACGGTGTATAGCTATGTTTAATGCAAACCATCTGACCATATATGTATATATAATTGGTGATTATGACTTGTATATGCACTTTAAATTAGTTTGCTAGCCAAATGGTGATAGGGTATGGAAGAATGCGAGTTGTGTATGTGCAGGCCTGGGTATGGAAGAATGCGAGTTGTGTATGTGCAGGCCTGGGTATGGAAGAATGCGAGTTGTGTATGTGCAGGCCTGGTTATGGAAGAATGCGAGTTGTGTATGTGCAGGCCTGGGTATGGAAGAATGCGAGTTGTGTATGTGCAGGCCTGGGTATGGAAGAATGCGAGTTGTGTATGTGCAGGCCTGGGTATGGAAGAATGCGAGTTGTGTATGTGCAGGCCTGGTTATGGAAGAATGCGAGTTGTGTATGTGCAGGCCTGGTTATGGAAGAATGCGAGTTGTGTATGTGCAGGCCTGGTTATGGAAGAATGCGAGTTGTGTATGTGCAGGCCTGGTTATGGAAGAATGCGAGTTGTGTATGTGCAGGCCTGGTTATGGAAGAATGCGAGTTGTGTATGTGCAGGCCTGGGTATGGAAGAATGCGAGTTGTGTATGTGCAGGCCTGGTTATGGAAGAATGCTGGCTGGGTATGGAAGAATATGTGTATGTGCAGGAGAATGCATGCGAGTTGTGTATGTGCAGGCCTGGTTATGGAAGAATGCGAGTTGTGTATGTGCAGGCCTGGGTATGGAAGAATGCGAGTTGTGTATGTGCAGGCCTGGGTATGGAAGAATGCGAGTTGTGTATGTGCAGGCCTGGGTATGGAAGAATGCGAGTTGTGTATGTGCAGGCCTGGGTATGGAAGAATGCGAATTGTGTATGTGCAGGCCTGGTTATGGAAGAATGCGAGTTGTGTATGTGCAGGCCTGGTTATGGAAGAATGCGAGTTGTGTATGTGCAGGCCTGGTTATGGAAGAATGCGAGTTGTGTATGTGCAGGCCTGGTTATGGAAGAATGCGAGTTGTGTATGTGCAGGCCTCATCCCAAATAATCGTTTGAAATAAAATATATCTGAGCCACATACGTGATTATACTCCGTATACATTATTACTTCAGAAGCTTTGTATTGTTGACAACTTCAGGGTCAAAGAAACGTTCGCAATTAGCAGCTTTAAGAAGCTATTATAAACATCCTGGTATTAGCTGTGATGCCCTATGGTGGCATAGTGGAGAAAGTAGGCGAGGGAGGGAGGGAGGGATCCTGAAAACAGATATGGCAGGGGGTGGTAGTGGGTGATAGGTAAAGGCAAGTCACACCAAATATATTTTTCCAGCAACTTTCAATCACTCACATTATTCTTGCAACACTTCGGGAGAACTGTATTTATGCATCGGGGTCGACAGTTAAACTAAAGGTTAAATAATAATGGCTGGAAAAAAAATAAACAAATGAGTAAATTCAGATGCATTCAGGCCAAAGTTGCCAGGGAAAGATGCTGGAAAAACAAAACAACGCTCTTGTGATACGGTGTTAGGAGAGGGGTTGGGTTATACACCTTTAGTTGGAGATGGGTAACGCTCTGCTTGTGAGTGTGTCTGATGTCAAATTGGCTTAGGGTGGTGAAACTAAAGATGGTGGTGGTGAGAGTGTATGTATGCATACATTATATGTGTGTAATGAATACAATACATAATAAAAGCGGACAAGTGATGGTATGTAACTATGATTAGTGGGAGGTGTGTGTGGTTAGTGTTCCAAAGTTGTGCATGTGACTGTGATTAGTGTGAGGTGTGTGTGGTTAGTGTTCCAAAGTTGTTAATGTGACTGTTGATATGGAGAGGTGTGTGTGGTTAGTGTTCCAAAGTTGTTCATGTGACTGTGATTAGTGGGAGATGTGTGTGGTTAGTGTTCCAAAGTTGTTCATGTGACTGTGATTAGTGGGAGGTGTGTGTGGTTAGTGTTCCAAAGTTGTGCATGTGACTGTGATTAGTGGGAGGTGTGTGTGGTTAGTGTTACAAAGTTGTTCATGTGACTGTGATTAGTGGGAGGTGTGTGTGTGGTTAGTGTTACAAAGTTGTTCATGTGACTGTGATTAGTGGGAGGTGTGTGTGGTTAGTGTTCCAAAGTTGTTCATGTGACTGTGATTAGTGGGAGGTGTGTGTGGTTAGTGTTCCAAAGTTGTTCATGTGACTGTGATTAGTGGGAGGTGTGTGTGGTTAGTGTTCCAAAGTTGTGCACGTGACTGTTGATATGGAGAGGTCAGACCAAAATATAGGTGTAATGGTTAGGGTGTCATAGGGAAGGTATGTGGCTATTAAGGGGAGACTGACCGTTTGTTTGGTCTATTAATTCATTTATTCATATATGTTTCTAGTTTCCTCCATAGACCTCCATCAGGCTTAGAAAAACACTCCCTAGACCCCCCTTCAAGATAAATTTGTACATTTTTCGGTAGAAACATTTCCCGGCCAAAGGCCGGTTCCTCTTAAGGGGAGGCAGACCGTTTTTCTGGACCTCCTTCTCCCTCATGTTTAGCCCCATTTTTTGTTTAGATTATAAGACGTTCGGCCCATTAGTTTGGCGATTTGAACACCTTTCGCCCCATTTCGTTGTAAATGTTAAGACCTTTCGTACCATTTAGGTGCCGATTATTTCCTGGCGAGCGAAAGCGAGCCTGCAATTTTAAGCTCAGAAAAGGTATGTGCGACTTGAAGGGATATAGCTTCTTTTTTTTCTTTTTTTTGTAGTGTCTAAGGTTCTTCTTAAGCTATCTAAAATTGCTTGATGGTGGCCAGAATAAAGTGAAAAATAGCATTCTAATACTGAAAGGGTTTTGATATTTGGGGATCGTTTGGTTAGGATGTGTCAGATCAGATGAAGGTATGTGACTTATAGGATAGTTGGGAAGTAGAAGTTGTCGTGGTTACGGTGTGATAAATGAAGGCATGTAATTATAACAATCATTCAGTACGACTACGGCATTCTTATTATATAATGACACATGGTTCACTTTTTGGGTGAATTTTGCATGTATTGATTATTTTTCTAGTTTCCTCCCTAGACCTCCATCAAATTAAAAAAAACATCCATTAGATCCCCCTTCTAGATTAATTTGTACATTTTTCGATAGAAAAATGTCCCGGCCGAAGTCCGGTTTTTCCAACATTACAGACTCACTATCGTTCGCCAGGAAAAAAAACGACACCTACATAGCACGGAAGGTCTAAATATTGACGAAGAAATGGGGCGAAAAAGTCTTAAAAACGACTAACTAATTGGGTAAACATCTTAACATCTGAAAACTAATGGGGCTAATCATAAGGGAGAAAGTGGTCCAGAAAACCGGCCCATCCCCCCTTAAACGACTTTATGTTGGCTATAAAGAATATATATAACTCCATAGCACAGTTCTGCTTTATGTTGGCTATAAAGAATATATATAACTCCATAGCACAGTTTTGCTTTATGTTGGCTATAAAGAATATATATAACTCCATAGCACAGTTCTGCTTTATGTTGGCTATAAAGAATATATATAACTCCATAGCACAGTTCTGCTTTATGTTGGCTATAAAGAATATATATAACTCCATACCACAGTTCTGCTTTATGTTGGCTATAAAGAATATATATAACTCCATAGCACAGTTCTGCTTTATGTTGGCTATAAAGAATATATATAAATCCATAGTACAGTTCTGCTTTTCAAAATTCGTTAATGCCTTGAACTACCTAGTTGTTCACTGCTATTCGTTTATACCTTGAACTACCTAGTTATTCACTGTTATTCGTTTATACCTTGAACTACCAAGTTATTCACTCCTATTCGTTTATACCTTGAACTACCTAGTTATTCACTGTTATTCGTTTATACCTTGAACTACCTAGTTATTCACTCCTATTCGTTTATACCTTGAACTACCTAGTTATTCACTGCTATTCGTTTATACCTTGAACTACCTAGTTATTCACTGCTATTCGTTTATACCTTGAACTACCTAGTTATTCACTGTTATTCGTTTATACCTTGAACTACCTAGATATTCACTGCTATTCAAAACTAAATGTTACATTTTCTCATGAATAGAAAAAAACATTAGGCTAGGGACAATTTTATATTAGATGTGTTGAGTTCCACTCTCTTCATTTATGCTAAACAAAAGAAAAAGTCAGCGCTCACAGAATGTACTATATCCCACGTAGTAAAAGTTGCTGCAGCCTACTGTAGTTTGGTCGCGTCCAGGTATATTGTCCCCCCCCCCCCACCCCCCCTCTCTCTCTCTCTCTCTCTCTCTCTCTCTCTAATTGATCTAGTAGAATGTGTTAACATATCGTAGTGTAACTTTTTTTATTATAATTTTGTGATACACAACTACATTAAGTGCCGGTAATTAAGAATGTGGCCGAGGCAGGAATAATGATTTGGCTAAGATAATAAAATAATGTGACCGGTACAGTAATACAAGCTTAAGGGGAGGAAGACCGTTTTTCTTGACCCCCGTCTCCCTAATGCTTAGCCCCACTAGTTTTGAGATTATAAGGCGTTCGGCCCATTAGTTTGGCGATTTTAACACCCTTTGCCCAATTTCGTTGTCAATTTTAAGACCATTCATGCCACTTACAGTAGGTGTCGATTATTTCCTGGCGAGCGAAAGCGAGCTTGTAATTTTCAGAGAAATCGGCCTTCGGCCGGGACATTTTTTTACCGAAAAATTTACCAATTTATCTGGAAGGGGGTCTAGGGGGTGTTTTTCTAAGCTTGATGGAGGTCTAGGGATGAAACAAAATAATATATGAATAAATTAATTAATAGACCAAACAAACGGCCAGCCTCCCCTTAAGATGGTGTCTGAAGGAGTAATAATAATAATAACAATAGTTCTTAAAGCTAGCGCATGCTAAATCAGCTAAGGATAGCCCAATAAGGCCGATTAGGCGTATTTCCATTGGGGTCCTGTACTACTACCCCATCCCCTTGCTCATGAGGGACGGTAACGACTCAGTACTTGTGAAAAACCTTTACTGCGCCGAGCGGGGGCGCGATCCTGGGCCTTCTGGGTGGAAGTCCAAGACGCTAGTCACTACACCAGCGTGGGGATACTAGCTTTGGTGAAGTTAGGTAAGGTTAAGTTAGCTTGTGCCAGGTTAGCTGACGTTAGATTAAGTGAGAATAGGCTATGTGAGGCTAGCTTAGGTTAGGTGCAATTAGGATAGGTGCGATGAAGGTAGGATATATAAGGTTAGCTAAGGTTAGGTGAAGTTCCCTTCAGATAATTTACCATGATTGTCCTGGTATAGTATGAGGTAGCGCGATTAAAACTACTTCCCCAAAACTTATATGTGAAAGGAACAGCTATAAAAAGCCTGTTCCAAATTCACGAATTGTGTTCGGGCGAGTAACAATTCCTTTTGTTGTTTTTTTTATTTGGAACTAATTAGATTAAATTAGGCTGTTATCAACGACCATTTATTCATGATTTTAATGGTCCCTGACGCATCAGTTGTAGTTGCACAACATTTTGGAATTTCTAAAAATATCTCCAAATGTCGGTTACAGGTCCGAATTTCGGATCAGTCAGGAACGGAGACAGGTTTCCGACATGTTTTCGACATTCGGATGTGTTCGGGTGGGTATTCGGATGTTTGAGATCAAAGTGGTCAGGGCTGACAATTCGGCGATTCCTTCCGAACATGTCCAAAGGGTCGGCAACCTTTCGTCGAAGGGTTTTCGACAATAGACACACAGTCGGGCGGGTCTTTGCCAAAAGACAGCCTTTGTTGTCCCGAATGACATCCCAAACTCAACGACATGTTGTCGACATGTCGATGACCACATCCGATATGTTTATATGCACATCTGGTGTGGCGGACAAATTGCTGCAATTATGGCAGAGATCCCATGACAACAACTGCAGCCTGCAACAACGCAGGCCGACAAAACGACGAAAAAGTATGAGACTGTAAATTCCCGCGATAATGCAGTCTTCCTTAATATTCCTCCTATGTTTTTCTTTTCTTTCACTAAAGATATTGTTTTTCCGTCAAGAGAAAGGAATAAGGTTGTGACGGATATTTCACTGTCCATTATCAGTGGTTCCCAGGACAGCCCAGTTCTGGGGAGAGTTGAGGTTACCCAGATACCTCCATGAATATATTAATGACAACTTCTTCACCATAGCCGCCATCTTGTTCACCTCTGTTGTATAATTATAATAAATTATTCTGACGCATTTTGAGCCCTCAGACTGATTAAAGTTTCTGAAAAGAAAATATCAGGTAAATTATTTATAAGGAAGCTAGATTTAGCCAGATATTGCTTCGATTATGTAACGAAAGCCTTGATGGCCGGGGCTGTACCATCATATACAGTATACGTTAATTCAACCAGTATATTTCAACCAGAGCCAACTACACTGTAAATATTAACACTTAATTGTAACATAAATAGTACACATAAACCGTGTTTTAATTATTCGTCAGTGTTCTAATATGAATAGATACACCGACAAACATTGTTTATGTGTAGCATCTTTTGTTGCAACTGACCACTTGCGAGTTTCAGGCTATAAGGAAGTTGGAGCTGTGAACATCGATATTAAACAGAAATGCAATTATTATGTACGTTTCTGATGATAAATGGTATGTTGAATTGAGTTTTATGTATTTATAAATGTACTACGACCGTATTTTAGCTGTAAATTATGTTAAATATCGTTGTCTACAGCTCCAACTTCCTTATAGAACGAAACTCGCAAGTCGGCAATTAAGTGTTCACATGTTTACAGTTTATGCCAATGCCAACTGAAGTCCCAAGCTAACATATCCATCAGTACTGGTTGAGCTTGGCACTGGTATTTTAATGACTGAAATGGTCTCTGGGTCTCATTCATACTATAATCACCTTGTTGAGAGAGAGAGAGAGAAAGAGAGAGAGTTGGAATGTCAGGTCACCGTTATTTACTCTTTCCGTTCCATGTAGTCTAATTAGTTTTTCTAGTAAACATTAAACTATTTCATTCGGCGCAGGAACTAAGAGATGAAAATATCGTGATAAGGATGGATCATTATTATAATCAATTGAAATCTCTCCGCGTAAGTTTCTAGTTGGGTGTTATCTTTATGGCAAGTACATAATTATATTTAACATTAAATACCGAATAGGAATAATAATATGTCCGGGTTAAGAGAATAACAACCATATTTCTAAACATTAGTAAGGTAATAAACTTCACCTTTAATACGCAATATAGGTAAGCATAAATTATTACAATATTTGTTTTTCCAAGTTCTCTTACAATATTCTCTTACAATATTCTCTTACAATATTCTCTTACAATATTCTCTTACAATATTCTCTTACAATATTCTCTTACAATATTCTCTTACAATATTATCTTACAATATTCTCTTACAATATTATCTTACAATATTATCTTACAATATTCTCTTACAATATTCTCTTACAATATTATCTTACAATATTATCTTACAATATTCTCTTACAATATTCTCTTACAATATTCGGTTTCTTAGTTTTGTTGATGAACTGGTTTAAGGGGAGGTTTTTAGGTTGTTCCCTAGACCTCTATCAAGCTAAAAACTACACCCCCTAGACCCCCTTTCAAGATAAATTTGTACATTTTTCGGCAGAAAAATTTCCCGGCCGAAGGCCGGTCCCTCTTAAATTACAGGCTCGCTATCGCTCGCCAGGAAAAAATCGACACCTAAATTGCACGAACGGCTTAAAATTGACAGAAATTGGGCGAAAGTTCTTAATATCGTCTAACTTATCTCCAAATCTTAAAAGCATTGGGGCTAACCATGATGGAGAAAGGGGTCCAGAAAAAAATCCCACCAGTGGAAATCTCCCCTTAAGCAACACTTTCATTACATGTTTAAGAATACGACGATCGCTGTGCATGAAACCAGTCCTGTTCGCCTCATAAGTCGCATCATACCTTATTTTTATCTATTTTTCTTATATGTGTATGAAGGAGACAAAAGGCAGGTTGTCTGTAACAAGTGTCTTCCCCAAAGCCAAAGGAGTGACAAAGAGCCAAATTCAAGGGACGTCGTGGTAAAAATGCCTGGACACACAAAGTTTAAAGCAGTTTAACTTATAGGACGGACAGATTGATTGAGGGGGAGAGTTTTGAGTTCACTAGTTGAGTAGGAGAAAGATTGATAACATTTGCGAATTCTTGGTTTGGAGAGCTGGAGATAATACGAGTGGGACTGTGTTGAAAGACGGGTGCCTCGCACTCATCGCAAGGGAGGGGGATTCACTGAGAGAGCTCTGAAGAACCCTCATTTTTGTAATAGCGAAAGACGAGTGAAAGAGATGCAACATTGTGGCGTGTAGAAAAGGGATTGTAGGGAACTAGTAAGAGGAAGTGAGTTGATGAAGCGAAATACTTTTGACTTTACTCTTTTGAGTAGAGAATATATACATTATTTCATAGCAAATCATACATTTACACATAAAGGAAAAGGATACCCATTGAATCTATTCCAGATTCCCATTTACTTGTAGGTGAACGGAGACAGTGGTATGTGGAGTGCTCATCTGTCTCGTCCTGCTCGGGAATCAAACTCGCGTTCTTCCGGTTGTAAACAAATATGTACTTAGGTTTTGTCTGCGTATACTCAGGACTTGTATATTAATTCCAGCAAATTATGAAAGTTACTTTTATGGAGGCTAGGAATGATTTTCGTGATTCTACAGTGTCAATGGAAATCCCAAGGCAGGCAGGATCCATGACTGAGAGGTAAACAACGTGGCGTGGGTATAGACTAAGGTGGCATATATGAAGGGCCCCCCCATACCCTGTGGTTTACCCGCCTCATGGATGCCAGGCCGCCACCCTGCTGATCTACCCTCTTGATAACACACCCGGCACAGGACCCCACTAAATGATGGTCCGGGGGCTCCGTGATTTAGGCCTACAGGTGGGAGACTGAAGGACAAGTCACACGAGGGGTTTATCTGACTTATACTCTCGTCAGCTGAAACATTGAATTCCATATGTATACGATTTGACATAATTATAACAATTTAGCGACAGGATCATTGTCAAAACTGATTGCAACAGAAAAGAAACACATCTGTTGATCGAAAGTCTCCGGAAGAAGCGCTCGTGTGACTCTGCTCTGAAGTTGGTTGGTAACTTTGAGGAGGGCCTTGTGTGTGTGTGTGTGTGTTGTCCATATGCATGCACATATCCACAGGTTTTATATTGTTTTTGCCTTAAAATGCTTAGACACATTAAATTTGCTTGATCACAAACACACACATTTACTATAAGGCAGCTACGATATTCATAAACATTGAGTCACACGAAAGTTTGTTTTTGTTTGACATCTATTCTCGGCAACTGTGGTCTGGAAATTATAAATTTTAGAATGATACGATTTCAACCAACTATAACAATCTAACTTTAGTGTAGATGTCGATGCCATAAGCCTCAAAATGCTGCCAGAAACAACGATGTCTCTGGAAAGTCCCTGTATAAAGGCTCGTGTGACTTGGCCCCGAGAGAGGTTGGTTGGAAGACCTTGTTGTGTGTGTGTGTGTGTGTGTGTGTGTGTAGCCCACATCCCACAATGATACTTGAATTTATATTTAAACAAATAAAATAAAAGTATTATCAAGGTTTATATTTAGATTAGTCACTCAGTTCCTTATGCTTTATTTTAAGATGGGTCAGACAGAGAGAGAGAGAGAGAGAGAGAGAGAGAGAGGGGGGGGGGGGGGGCTGTAACGAACATACCTTTATTGAAATATTAATCCATTAATGTCCTTGGTTAATTATAAAAACATATAAATCCCATGAACAGTAACGAGGCAACTATTATGTGTATAGTTTAACACAACTATTATGTGTATAGTTTAACACAACTATTATGTGTATAGTTTAACACAACTATTATGTGTATAGTTTAACACAACTATTATGTGTATAGTTTAACACAACTATTATGTGTATAGTTTAACACAACTATTATGTGTATAGTTTAACACAACTATTATGTGTATAGTTTAACACAACTATTATGTGTATAGTTTAACACAACTATTATGTGTATAGTTTAACACAACTATTATGTGTAAAGTTTAACACAACTATTATGTGTATAGTTTAACACAACTATTATGTGTATAGTTTAACACAACTATTATATGTATAGTTTAACACAACTATTATGTGTATAGTTTAACACAACTATTATGTGTATAGTTTAACACAACTATTATGTGTATAGTTTAACACAACTATTATGTGTATAGTTTAACACAACTATTAAGTGTATAGTTTAACACAACTATTATATGTATAGTTTAACACAACTATTATGTGTATAGTTTAACACAACTATTATGTGTATAGTTTAACACAACTATTATGTGTATAGTTTAACACAACTATTATGTGTATAGTTTAACACAACTATTATGTGTATAGTTTAACACAACTATTATGTGTATAGTTTAACACAACTATTATGTGTATAGTTTAACACAACTATTATGTGTATAGTTTAACACAACTATTATGTGTATAGTTTAACACAACTATTAAGTGTATAGTTTAACACAACTATTATATGTATAGTTTAACACAACTATTATGTGTATAGTTTAACACAACTATTATGTGTATAGTTTAACACAACTATTATGTGTATAGTTTAACACAACTATTATGTGTATAGTTTAACACAACTATTATGTGTATAGTTTAACACAACTATTATGTGTATAGTTTAACACAACTATTATGTGTATAGTTTAACACAACTATTATGTGTATAGTTTAACACAACTATTATGTGTATAGTTTAACACAACTATTATGTGTATAGTTTAACACAACTATTATGTGTATAGTTTAACACAACTATTATGTGTATAGTTTAACACAACTATTATGTGTATAGTTTAACACAACTATTATGTGTATAGTTTAACACAACTATTATGTGTATAGTTTAACACAACTATTATGAGTATAGTTTAACACAACTATTATGTGTATAGTTTAACACAACTATTATGTGTATAGTTTAACACAACTATTATGTGTATAGTTTAACACAACTATTATGTGTATAGTTTAACACAACTATTATGTGTATAGTTTAACACAACTATTATGTGTATAGTTTAACACAACTATTATGTGTATAGTTTAACACAACTATTATGTGTATAGTTTAACACAACTATTATGTGTATAGTTTAACACAACTATTATGTGTATAGTTTAACACAACTATTATGTGTATAGTTTAACACAACTATTATGTGTAAAGTTTAACACAACTATTATGTGTATAGTTTAACACAACTATTATGTGTATAGTTTAACACAACTATTATGTGTATAGTTTAACACAACTATTATGTGTATAGTTTAACACAACTATTATGTGTATAGTTTAACACAACTATTATGTGTATAGTTTAACACAACTATTATGTGTATAGTTTAACACAACTATTATGTGTATAGTTTAACACAACAATTATGTGTATAGTTTAACACAACTATTATGTGTATAGTTTAACACAACTAGTATGTGTATAGTTTAACACACCAATTATGTGTATAGTTTAACACAACTCTTACATAGAGTATTATCCATTTTATTAAAATAGAAACATAGCAAAACGTATTGACGACAATGTTTTGAACGACAGATAGTCGTAATTTTATATTTATGTAGACAACAATCAGATGAACATGCATTTTGAAAACTCTCAAATACATTATGCTGTGAACAGTAATCACAGAATACCTTAGGGTAACAGGTGATCAACAGTCATGTCTTTAAAATGTTTACAGTAATTCATGTGTTGGGCAGGTACAGTACCTCTAGGTTGTTGCATTATAAGGGTCCGTAAATACAGCCTGGGCTGGTGACAACTGACGAGAGCTGGATCCAAGGAGAAGAATACACCCGCTCAAATATAGCGTTTTAACTACTGTGTCTAACAAAACGAATCAACGAAAATATATTCACTCAAACGCACATAATTGTGCACACTCACGCACATTTGCATGCACCTTAATGGATGTATTTCACAATATGAAACAAAGTTAATATATATTTACACAAACTCATAAATACTTGTACAACGCCCGCATACTGTCCTAGTAGACCTACACAGTGCCTACTGGTAATACTTGTACAACGCCCGCATACTGTCCTAGTAGACCTACACAGTGCCTACTGGTAATACTTGTACAACGCCCGCATACTGTCCTAGTAGACCTACACAGTGCCTACTGGTAATACTTGTACAACGCCCGCATACTGTCCTAGTAGACCTACACAGTGCCTACTGGTAATACTTGTACAACGCCCGCATACTGTCCTAGTAGACCTACACAGTGCCTACTGGTAATACTTGTACAACGCCCGCATACTGTCCTAGTAGACCTACACAGTGCCTACTGGTAATACTTGTACAACGCCCGCATACTGTCCTAGTAGACCTACACAGTGCCTACTGGTAATACTTGTACAACGCCCGCATACTGTCCTAGTAGACCTACACAGTGCCTACTGGTAATACTTGTACAACGCCCGCATACTGTCCTAGTAGACCTACACAGTGCCTACTGGTAATACTTGTACAATGCCCGCATACTGTCCTAGTAGACCTACACAGTGCCTACTGGTAATACTTGTACAACGCCCGCATACTGTCCTAGTAGACCTACACAGTGCCTACTGGTAATACTTGTACAACGCCCGCATAATGTCCTAGTAGACCTACACAGTGCCTACTGGTAATACTTGTACAACGCCCGCCTACTGTCCTAGTAGACCTACACAGTGCCTACTGGTAATACTTGTACAACGCCCGCATACTGTCCTAGTAGACCTACACAGTGCCTACTGGTAATACTTGTACAACGCCCGCATACTGTCCTAGTAGACCTACACAGTGCCTACTGGTAATCCTTGTACAACGCCCGCATACTGTCCTAGTAGAACTACACAGTGCCTACTGGTAATACTTGTACAACGCCCGCATAATGTCCTAGTAGACCTACACAGTGCCTACTGGTAATACTTGTACAACGCCCGCCTACTGTCCTAGTAGACCTACACAGTGCCTACTGGTAATACTTGTACAACGCCCGCATACTGTCCTAGTAGACCTACACAGTGCCTACTGGTAATAATTATAAAAGGAAACGAACGCTATCATGGCATATTTATTACGTTTTATTATATATGAAAATATTGAAGACATATATGGCAGTAGCAAGGACCTTATATTGAAGACATATATGGCAGTAGCAAGGACCTTATATTGAAGACATATATGGCAGTAGCAAGGACCTTATATTTTAATGGGGAAAGTGAACATAATGAAGTCGTAGTATTTTGCATACTATTATTGCCCTCCATCCTAAGAGTCTGGACGTCTTCATGAATTATTTCTGCATGATCCAATTTTCATCAATAGATTCCAACCATGTTGTGAAGGATGGCCCATGTCAACTCTACCCCCAGCTCTAGTCTACCCCGTTCCCTAGCCTAGCATAGATAACCACATTCCCTAGCCTAGCATAGATAACCACATTCCCTAGCCTACCATAGATAACGACATTCCCTAGCCTACCATACATAACCATGTCTAATTAATTTACCATAGTCTAATATACATGTTTGTAATATTTCATTAATCTATTTTAGGAGTAGAGTTGGTTGTTGGATAGAACATAATAACTCATTTAGTACAATATGGGTCCCCCTCCCCCTATATGGGTCCCCTCCCCCTATATGGGTCCCCTCCCCCTATATGGGTCCCCCTCCCCCTATATGGGTCCCCTCCCCCTATATGGGTCCCCCTCCCCCTATATGGGTCCCCCTCCCCCTATATGGGTCCCCCTCCCCCTATATGGGTCCCCTCCCCCTATATGGGTCCCCCTCCCCCTATATGGGTCCCCTCCCCCTATATGGGTCCCCCCCCCCCTATATGGGTCCCCCTCCCCCTATATAGGTCCCCCTCCCCCTATATGGGTCCCCTCCCCCTATATGGGTCCCCCTCCCCCTATATGGGTCCCCTCCCCCTATATGGGTCCCCCTTCCCCTATATGGATCCCCGCCCCCTATATGGGTCACCCTCCCCCTATATGGGTCCCCATCCCCCTATATGGGTCCCCTCCCCCTATATGGGTCCCCTCCCCCTATATGGGTCCCCTCCCCCCTTATGGGTCCCCCTCCCCCTATATGGGTCCCCCCTCCCCCTATATGGGTCCCCTCCCCCTATATGGGCCCCCTCCCCCTATATGGGTCCCCTCCCCCTATATGGGCCCCCTTCCCCTATATGGGTCCCCTCCCCTATATGGATCCCCGCCCCCTATATGGGTCACCCTCCCCCTATATGGGTCCCCTCCCCCTATATGGGTCCCCTCCCCCTATATGGGTCCCCTCCCCCTATATGGGTCCCCTCCCCCTATATGGGACCCCCCCCCCAATATGGGTCCCCCTCCCCCTATATGGGTCCCCTCCCCCTATATGGGTCCCCTCCCCCTATATGGGTCCCCTCCCCCTATATGGGTCCCCCTCCCCCTATATGGGTCCCCTCCCCCTATATGGGTCTCCTCCCCCTATATGGGTCCCCTCCCCTATATGGGTCCCCTCCCCCTATATGGGTCCCCTCCCCCTATATGGGTCCCCCTCCCCCTATATGGGTCCCCTCCCCTATATGGGTCCCCCTCCCCCTATATGGGTCCCCCTCCCCCTATATGGGTCCCCTCCCCCTATATGGGTCCCCCCCCCCCTATATGGGCCCCCCCCCCCTATATGGGTCCCCTCCCCCTATATGGGTCCCCTCCCCCTATATGGGTCCCCTCCCCCTATATGGGTCCCCCTCCCCCTATATGGGTCCCCCTCCCCCTATATGGGTCCCCTCCCCCTATATGGGTCCCCTCCCCCTATATGGGTCCCCCTCCCCCTATATGGGTCCCCTCCCCTATATGGGTCCCCCTCCCCCTATATGGGTCCCCCTCCCCCTATATGGGTCCCCTCCCCCTAAATGGGTTCCCTCCCCCTATATTGGGCCCCCTCCCCCTATATGGGGCCCCCTCCCCCTCTATGAGTCCCCCCCCCCTCTATGGGTGCCCCCCCCCTATATGGGTCGCCTCCCCCTATATGGGTCCCCTCCCCCTATATGGGTCCCCTCCCCCTATATGGGTCCCCCTCCCCCTATATGGGTCCCCTCCCCCTATATGGGTCCCCTCCCCCTATATGGGTCCCCCACCCCCTATATGGCTCCCCCTCCCCCTATATGGGTCCCCTCCCCCTATATGGGTCCCCTCCCCTATATGGGTCCCCTCCCCCTATATGGGTCCCCTCCCCCTATATGGGTCCCCCCCCCCTATATGGGCCCCCCTCCCCCCAAATGGGTCCCCTCCCCCCATATGGGTCCCCTCCCCCTATATGGGTCCCCATCCCCTATAGGGTCCCCTCCCCCTATATGGGTCCCCCTCCCCCTATATGGGTCCCCTCCCCCTATATGGGTCCCCTCCCCCTATATGGGTCCCCCTCCCCCTATATGGGTCCCCTCCCCCTATATGGGCCCCCTCCCCCCATATGGGTCCCCTCCCCCTATATGGGTCCCCCTCCCCCTATATGGGTCCCCTCCCCCTATATGGGTCCCCTCCCCCTATATGGGTCCCCTCCCCCTATATGGGTCCCCTCCCCCTATATGGGTCCCCCTCCCCCTATATGGGTCCCCTCCCCCTATATGGGCCCCCTCCCCCTATATGGGTCCCCTCCCCCTATATGGGTCCCCTCCCTCTATATGGGTCCCCTTCCCCTATTACTTGTTTTTGATTTTTACCTTCATCATTATTATCATCATCATCAAGTTGTTTATTGTTGTTGTTCTTCTGTTAAAGAGGGTGACCTGCTTTTTTTTCTTCTCTGGGTTGTATCCATTCGGCCACATTCAGCCTACTGTTTTAAGACATTTATCCTCATCCATGTGTCGATTTGTTTCTGGCGAGCGATAGTGATCCAGCATTTTATGGAGAAATCAGGCTTCGCCGGAGCCATTTTTCTATCGAAAAATGTACAAATTTAGCCAGCTGCCTAACTCATTATCCAAAATATGGTGGCTCGCTATCGACCGCCAGGTATGAATCGACACCTGGATGAGGATAAACGTCTTAAAACAGTAGGCTGAATGGGGCTGAATCAATACAATCCAGAGATAGAAAAAAATGTCAGGTCGCCCCCTTAAAGGTGATGAAGTATGATAACCGCGGAATATACTGCTATGTGTACACTCGACATAAAATAAAACTCTTTACACTAACGCTCTAAACATTCTGGAAGTGGGTCGAAATCTTATGATAATACCTCACATACGTATGTTTCACCCGATTCATTCCGTTCACACTAGATTATACACAGCTCACCAGTGTAAAGATTGGTTTTTGGTCGAGTGTACACTGAGGGGCAACCAACCACACTTAGGTTACCGGGAAAACAATATGTCCAGAATGTCCTCTTTGAACACCTGTGGGTAATAGAGCTTACTTGGAAAGAGGGAAATGGTTAGGTTTAAGTCATCTTAACAAATACTCTCTCTCTCTCTCTCTCTCTCTCTCTCTCTCTCTCTCTCTCTCTCTCTCTCTCTCTCTCTCTCTCTCTCTCTCACACACACACAATCATAATATTACATAGTAGAACGCAAATACACTTGCAAATACAAACACGCACAGGAACACTGAAACACATCATGTAAATATCCATAAATTCATACATGTCCTTCAACTACATATAATATAAAAGTAACTCTCACACATACATACACACTCACACGCGGCATGAGTATGTGTTTATAGTCAGGATCAATTTTCTAGATACGCATGTTGATATTTTCTCACTGTAATATGTATTTCCGTTCATATTGTTATGCTCGTTGTTAGGTATGTATTTGTATATATATAATTCATGTAGGAAGAGATGTGTGTGACAGTTTGTAAGAATGTATACGTCAAAATAGCGATATGACTATATACACGTTATACCGGGCACACGTCATATAGACACGTGTGCCAGTATGTGTGCACGTGTATTTGAACGTGTATATCAGTGTGTTATAATGGACATATTTTTGTATACGTGTAAATAAATGTAAATTGATATTCTACACTTGTAATAAGTTTCTTTGATGTAATTATGCTTTAATGTATATTATACTTAAGGGGGGTGACCTGCTTTTTGTTATTTCTGTCCTTGTCTCTCTTTCTCTGGCTTGTATCCATTCGGCCCCATTCAGCCAACTATTTTAAGACATTTATCCCCATCTAGGTGTCGATTTCTTCCTGGCGAGCGATAGCAAGCCAGCATTATATGAAGAAAACCGGCTTCGCCGGAGACATTTTTCTATCGAAAAATGTACAAATTTAGCCTGCTGTCAAAACAAAATAACAAATATGCTGGCTCGCTACCGCTCACCAGTAAAAAATTGACACCTGGATGGGGATAAACGTCTTAAAACAGTAGGCTGAATGGGGCCAAATGGATACAAGCCAGAGAAAGATAGAAAAGGACAGAACAAAAACAGGTCACCCCCCTTAAACAGTCAGGTAAGCTCACCATTTCCATACTTTTTGTTTGTTTTACTAATAGCAATGTACGTCATCCTTTTCTCATGCTCATCCAATAGATTGTAAAAGGTGCATTTTCAGCTCTTCGGGCTGCCATTTCTTCAAATACACCGTTTATTATCATATATTATTATTATTATTATTATTATTACACACAACGGAAGAAGTGAGAGACAGGTGGAATGTAAAGGTGTTTGGGAGCTATGTCGCCTCTGGCTGTCGGAGTGACATCCCTCTTTTACACACACATACACACACACACACACACACACACACACACACACACACACACACACACACACACACACACACAGACACACACAAAGTATAGAGTGAGAAAGACAGGTAGAATATAAGGGTGTTGGGAGGTGGTATTGCCTCTGGCTTGTCGAATTGACATCCTCTCTTACACACACACACATACATACAGTACACACACACACACACACACACACACACAATGTACAGAATGAGAAAGACAGGTATTATAAGGGTGTCAGGAGCTGATATCGCCTCTGGCTTGTAGAATGTTACTCTACCCTCCTTCCCCCTTCTCTCTCTCTCTCTCTCTCTCTCTCTCTCTCTCTCACACACACACACACACACACACACATAAACTAGGTATATATTGAGAGAAAGTGATGGAATATAAGGATGCGATAAGCTTATGTCTCCTCTGGTTTGTAGACTGACATCCTCTCCTACCCTGCCCATCTCCGATAGTATATACAGAAACACGCACATACACTCACTCTCTCTCTCTCTATGTCATACGCTGTCAAATTCACAGTATCACTAATAAGGAATCTAAATTAAACGTCACATACCACATATGGGCTCCAATAATACACTGGTTAGATAGACTATTTTTTTGTAAACAAAGGACAAATTAAGCTTTTTCATATATTGGGCGAGTAATCCTAATACAAGTCCCCAACTATAAGAACATAAGAACATAAGAAAATGGGAGTCTGCAGAAAGCCGATTGGCCTAAGCAAGGCAGATCCCTGTCCCACACAACCCCAAATCAATTACAAAGCCCAATTATAGGCTCAACACTCTAATACCCTGAGGATCATCCTACCAAAACGGTTAGAGATTAACGCAGGATTATGGTGGTCTGCAGAGCGCTGATTGGCCCAACCCGGCTGATCCCCCTTCACACCCAACCCTTCTCGTCCATATGCTTATCCAATTTTATCTTAAAGCTCCCTACAGTTTTAGATCCCACTATAGCACTTGGTAGTCCATTCCACCCATCTACAACTCTGTTACCAAACCAATACTTGCCTATATCTTTTCTGAAACGAAATTTATCTAATTTGAAACCATTGGTACGAGTTCTTTCGCTATCACTGAGCTTTAGTACATTTGTCATGTCCCCTTTGTTAATCCCACTAACCCACTTGAACACCTCTATCATATCCCCTCTAACTCTGCGTCTCTCTAACGATTGTAAACCTAATTTCTTCAACCTTTCTTCATACGGAAGATTTCTAATATTATGGATCATTTTTGTCATTCTACGCTGTACTCTCTCCAATGAATCTATGTCCATTCTGTAATAAGGGCACCAAAATTGGACAGCATAATCCATATGGGATCTCACTAATGACAAGTAAAGTTTTAAGATAACATCAGCAGTTCTGTTACTCACACTCCTAGAGATGAACCCGAGAATCCTGTTTGCCTTATTACGAACGCCTATACACTGTTTTCTAGGCTTCAAATCATTGCTAACAAACACACCTAGATCTTTCTCGCAGTCTGAATTTTCTAATTCTAAATTAGCTAGTTTATATTTAACATTTGTTTGCATCTTCCCTATCTTTAATACCTTGCATTTGTCAATGTTAAACTTCATCTGCCAATTTACTGACCATTCATGTAAGGTATCTAGATCCCTTTGGAGGCACTCTATATCGCTATCTGAATCAATTGATCTCCCCATTTTAGTATCGTCTGCGAATTTACTTATCCTACTAGTTATACCTAAATCTAGGTCATTTATGTATATAAGAAACAACAGGGGACCTAATACCGATCCCTGGGGGACACCACTTTTGACTGCTCCCCACTCTGACTTGGTACCATTTATGCTGACTCTCTGTTTCCTACCAATTAGCCATGACCTAATCCATCCCAACAACGCCCCACCTATTCCATGTGCCTCAACCTTTCTCATCAATCTCTCATGAGGGACTCTGTCGAAAGCTTTACTGAAATCTAAATATATAATATCGTATGCCTTGTCATTATCTACTGCTTCATATACCTCTGAGAAAAAACTAAGCAAATTAGTTAGGCAAGAACGTCCCTGTGTGAATCCATGGTGAGAAGAATTGATTAAGTTAAATGTTTCTAAGTGGTTTCTCATTTTCCTAGCAATAATTGACTCTAGTAGCTTTCCTATGATTGAAGTGAGACTAATGGGACGGTAATTGGATGCTATTGATTTATCACCTTTTTTGAAAATCGGAACTACATTTGCAAGCTTCCAAGCTTCTGGAACTATACCTGTTTCTGAATTGTTAAAAAGAAATGTTAATGGGTAACTTAACTCATCTCTGCATTCTTTTAATACTCTGGCATATACCTCATCGGGACCAGGCGATTTCTGAGGTTTCAGTCTGTCAATTTCCTTAAGCACATCATTTCTACTTATAGTAACCGTACTTAACCTATTTTCTATACTATCTCTATACACCTTACGGACTTCTGGAATCTGTGCCAAATTTTCATTAGTGAAAACGGATAGAAACTGACTATTTAATGTACTGCACATTTCTAAATCACTTTCTGTCATTTCTCCTATCGAAGTTTTAAGGGGGCCTATTTTATCTCTAACTTTAGATTTATATAGCTGGTAAAAAGCCTTAGGGTTATTTTTGAGTCATTGGCTATCCTGATTTCATAATTTCTTTTGTCTGTCCTTATACATTTTTTAACCTCTCTTGATAGATTCTGATAGTAAGCAAGTAGGTGAATTTCGCCTTTCTTTATTTTTCGATATATTCCTCTCTTTTTTCCTAGAAGGTCTAATAGTCTATTATTCATCCATTTGGGTTGGTTCTGTGTTGATCTAAATTTTCTTTTGGGGATATATTTATTTTGCGCATTGTGGAGTGAAGAAATAAAAATTATTATATGTAGCTGTCAAATTATCCTGAGTTAAGACAGGTATCTGAGAGAGAGTATGTTCATTAGCGCACCTGGGTCCACTTAATAGTTTAACCATAGGATCGACTCTTAAGGCTCGTCTTAATCCACCATAATTGGCTTTTCTGAAATCTGTGATAAGTGTCGTATTCTCTTTAGCCTTTCCTGTCCATTGTATGTTAAAATAAATTGATTTATGATCACTATTTCCTAGTTGGTCTCCTATCTCTACATTATTTATCATTTGTTCATTATTACTGAGAACTAAATCGAGGATATTATTACCTCTAGTAGGCGAGTCTATGAATTGAAATAAAAAACTATCCTGTACCGCCTCAATAAACTCTGTTGAATCTGAGTCGCCGATTTGATGCTGCCAATCAATATTCGGAAAATTGAAATCCCCTATAATACACACATTGCTAAACCTTGATGCTATTTTCACTTCCTGCCATAAAGCTGTACCTTCGTTTCTACTCATATTTGGTGGTCTATAAATAACTCCAATAATTATGGTCTCACTACCTTCGCTAACCTCAACCCAAACACTTTCGTTATCAGTATTTAGTCTAATACCTGATTTAATACAGCTTTTTAAAGAACTCCTGACAAACACTGCTATTCCGCCGCCCCTCCTACTTGTTCGGTCGCGTTTAAACAAACTATATCCTGGTATATGGAATTCTGCTAAAAAATGTCTTGATTCTGTATTAATCCATGTTTCAGTCAGTGCTATAATGTCTATATTTTCGTTGCTAACAAGTAGGAGTTTATGTAACAAAATGGATGAACTTAGAGTTCATCCATTTTGTTACATAAACTCCTACAGTTTGTATAATATAATCGCAATGAATTTATTTTACTGGTATCGGATTTACCTTTATTTCTAACTGAATTCCCATCTTCTGTTACACCTTTAATATTTCTACTAGCAGTACAATTAAAATCCTGTGACTGATATTTTCTATTCCTATCTGATGTACCAGTACGGCAATTTACCCTATCTAGACAATTATTCTTACTCATATTCTCAGGCTTTATTTTCAGCGAAACCCCGCGACAATCCTATCTATTGACCTAGCTAAATTTGCCACCCCTAGCCGAGAAAGATGAACCCCGTCCTGTGCATACAACTGATTTTTACCATAGAAACGGGTCCAGTTATCAAGGAATGGTATTGCATTTGCATTACAGTATTTTTCCAGCCGACAATTGATACCAATTGCCCTAGATGACCATTCCTTGCTGACCCCTCTCCGTGGCAAGATACTGTGTACTACAGGTATGCCTCCCTTCCTCCTAACTTTATCTAACACCTCCCTGTACTGCCGAAGCAGTACTTCCGTCCTACCTTTACCAACATCATTGCTCCCTGTACTGAGACAGATAATGGGGCTATCTCCAATATCTTTCATGATGTAATCAATGTCCTCTAACACCTTCCCAACCCCGGCACCAGGCAGACAGACAAGCTTCCTAATATCAGTACAGGTGGACCTAGCTAAGTGTCTGACCATGGAGTCCCCAACAATTGAGAAGGACTTGCCTCTCCTTGTCGATGACTTGGTAGCAGCTGCGGCAGCGGCAGGAACTCCTGGGGCAGCAGTTGAAGGTACTCCTGGGGGGGCAGCAGTCACACCTGTTGGAGGCAACTCACTTACCTTTCTCCTGGTTTCCTCGCCGAAGGAAGCACTCGCAGCCTCACCATCACATTCGTCATCCAAGGTGATGAACTTGTTGCTGAGGGCAACTGGCCGCCGTAGAAATTTGCAGGTTGTTGCACTTGTTGGAACAACTGTCCAGGGAGCATCACGATCCCTAACAGCAGTTGCACTATCCTCACTTTTCTTCTCAGCCAAAGTCAGCTTTAAGGCCAAATTCTCGTCTTTGAGAGACTGCACCTCTCTCTCCACATTCTCCATCCTTTCTTGCAAAGCAAGACAAAGCTGGAGAATATGAGAGGAGGTAGCAATCTCGTCAACACCAGCCATTTTATGAAAGCGTTAATACTATCACCACACTATGGGCAAAGATATTCACTGGGAGTCACTAGGGACAGGTCCTCACTCAGCAAAGGTCAGGCAGGTGACCTATGGTTCCCACAACACTCTTGAGTCTCTTATGTTGGGGAAGTGATGGTTTAGGACTATTGGGCGTCTCTGGCGAGGGCAGTTCTGTGGCGCTTGGCCAGATACTCTCATGCCCCTTTCCCACTGATGCGATTTCATACGATTTTCATCGCCGACACCAAGAAATGGGCACATTTGTGACATGTCGCAAACAAATCTTGAACCCTCGCATGAAAATCGTTTGACTCGCAAGGCCTCGCATGGGCCCTCGCGGGTCATTGCAAATGTTCGGATTGTTCAAAATTTTGTACGAGGACTGACGAGGGGTCGTAGCCCTCGCAAGCATCGTCGAACATCTCAGAGGGATCTGCGAGGCCCTCTGAGATCATCTGCGACATCGGCGAGACATCGCGGAGGGTGTCGCACAAAAAAAAAGTTGCAATTTTCCAAAACGTCGCACGATGGCTCGCAGATGCTCTCAGATGTTCTGAGAACATCGACAATGCACAATAATCATCGGCGATTTCCTCGTCGATTAGTCGTCGACGTGCTGACGGATACTCGCCGAGAGTATACCCGCCACGGGTATACTTCGCAGAGGCGTGCGAAGGGCTGTGCGATGTAGATGAATGCTCGGAAGACATCTCGCAGAGGCCAAAGAGCACCTTCGGCGAGGTGGGTAAAAAAAATGATTAGGCCTATAGTTAACCTGTCAACCCTTTTTTCTATGCACCTCTCGTAAGGGGGTTCACCTGTTTTTTTTTCTATTTCTCTCCTTTTCTCTCTTTCTTTGGCTTGTATCTATTCGGCCCCATTCAGCCAACTGTTTTAAGACGTTTATCCCCATCCAAGTATCGATATCTTCCTGGCTAGCGATAGCGAGCCAGCATTGTATGGAGAAATCCGGCTTCGCCGGAGACATTTTTCTATCGAAAAATGTACAAATTTAGCTTGCTCTCAAAACAAAAATATATATATGTTGGCTCGCTACCGCTCACCAGGAAAATATTGAAACCTGGATGGGGGTAAACGTCTTAAAACAGTAGGCTGAATGGGGCTGAACGGATACAAGGCAAAGAGAGAGGGAGAGAAAGAGAAAACAAAAAAAGTGAGGTGGGCTCAATTAAGCCGTAACGTATACATACGGCAAGGACATTGCCAATCTCCGATTTTCTTTTTTTTTTTTTTTTTTTTTTTTACATTCACCGCTTTACAATGAACAGTGAAGCCCGTGTCTTGTTCCAGTCTAGGGATTCACATGAGGCACGGTGCTCACTCATGGCCCGAAACGACCCCATCTCTGAAGCCACCTCATTCCCGTGATTCACTGTCTCACCCCCTACACTCGGAGTCTCACACTTACACACACACAATTAAGGGGAGATGGGTCGTTTTTCTGGTCCCCTTTTCTGGTCCCCGTTCTTCCTCATGGTTAACCCCATTAGTTTTCATATTTTGTGACGTTCAGCCCATTAGTTTGGCGATTTTAAGACATTTCACCCTATTTCGTTGTCAATATTAAGACTTTTCGTGTCATTTAGGCGTCGAGTTTTTCCTGGCTAGCGATAGCGAGCCTGTACTTTTTGGGGAGCCGGCCTTCGGCCAGGATATTTTTCTATCGAAAAAATTACAAATTGATCTTGAAGGAGGGTGTTGGGGGGTGCTTTATATGCTTGATGGAGGTCTAGGGATGAAACTAAATAAATCATAAACAAATATATAAATGACCAAATATTACGCCCATCCCCCCTTAAGGGGAAACGGACCGTTTGTTTGGTCATGCATTCCTTTATTTCTTAGTTTCCTCACTAGACCTCCATCAAACTTAAAACAAAAAACTCTAGACCCCCCTTCAAGATAAATTTGTACATTTGCGACGAGATGGGTTGGATATTAGGGGGGATCTGCTTGGTGTGGGCCAATCGGCGCTCTGCAGACCCCCTTAATCTTGTGTTGATCTCTCACCGTTTTGGTGAGGTCAGTCCTCAAGGCATTGGTGAGTTGGGTCTATAATTAGGCCTTGTAATTGGGGTTGGGTGTGACAGGGATCTGCCTTGTGTGGGCCGATCGGCTTTCTGCAGACTCCCATTTTCTTATGTTCTTATGTTTGTGCCATGAAATATATGCAAAACGGAGATTTTCGGATAATCTCGCCGAGGTATTCGCCGAACCATCGCTTAATTCGCCGAAGACGTCGCAGAACATATGCCGAGGATTCGTTCATCCTTCGTATTATTTCGCAATATTTTATTCAAATGTGACAGTTCTCGCCGAGGTCATCGGCGAACCATCGCTCAATTTGCCGATGATGTCGCATAATGTCGCCGATTACGTAGTATCCATCGGCGACATCGTCGCCGAGTGTACACTTGTCAACAGTTTGTAACGGTCAAAATCGTTGACGTCGCACAAATTCGTTCCGAATTGACAAGACTACGTCCTCGGCGACGAAAAAACGTATGAAATCGTATCAGTGGGAAAGGGGCATTAGAGGTCTCTGTAGCTGTTCTGCTGACACTTAACTCTCTCATGCTCGCTTAAGTTTTAGCGATTAAGTATGTACCACTATTATTCACTCCCAAGCGCAATTTGCTCTACCGCGAGACAATACGTGTATGTTATCACTTTATTTTAACCCACAATAATTGCCTGTACATGCAGTGTATTATACATCCAAAGATAGAGCAAGACCCATACCATGAAAATACTGGAAAAAATATTCCACAAGATAAAATTATCACTTTGAAAATGGCTGTATAAGAAATATTTTATAATTTTTCCGAGTTTACACAGTCACAATTTTGTTATATGTTGAGCATTAATATTTGTATATGAAATAAGAAGCATTTTTCACGATCATTTTAAATGTGTCATCAGAATTTATTTATCATCAAACGTTATTTTTATATGAATGATATAAAAATAGGTACTTGGCGAATAGCAATTATCCATGTGTAACAATAATATTAATTTGATATCTATTTTGAACAACAAGAATTACGTTTACTACAATCTTGTATATCTTAATAGAAAGAGGAAATGCCGATCTACAATATAACAGTAACAAAACCCACAAACAAAATATAATCATCGATAAAAATGATCCAAACTCATCTTTTATCCAATATCATTCGACTTCCCATAGTCATAAACCAAAATTGTGAGCAACGACAATAGGTTTTGATATATGAAAAAACAACTATTTTTCATGCACTTTCCAAAAACTTAATCAGAATTTGTGAATCATTAATATATTATTTTATATGAATATAATAGCACTAGAGTATACTCTCTCTGTTCTCGCACATTATCGAGGTAATCCTCTTGGGCATGGAGGTGTACATTCCATTTTCTTTCTCTCAGATTAATGCAAAAATATCTTGGTTTACTCATGCTTGTTCTACCGCTGTCTGCAATAAGGAGAAAGCATTCAAATGGTACTGATGCCTTAAAACTCAAGAATCTCATTATTCCTATGTTTCTGCCTGGAATCAAGCCAAATCTGTTCTTTGACTCGCCAAACACTCTTTCATCAATAATAAATGCACTGAACTATCCAACTCTAGCTATTCCCAAGCTTTCTGGCATTTAGCCAAAAACCTTTCCAACAATTTTACTTCCTTGTCTTTCCCTGCCCTTTTCCACTCTGATGGCACAACCATCACTTCTTCCTATGACAAAGCTGAACTGATCCCCCAAACTTTCGATAGAAACTCCATTTGGATTATTCCGGTGCTATTCCTCCCTCTCCACCCCTCTCTCCTACTTATTCCAAGTATCCTAATCTCTTCTAAAGATGTACTTTCTACCCTCTCTGGGCTTAACCCAAAAACGGTGACCGTCCTCAATAGATCCAGAGCATGAAAAAAAAACTTAAAAAACATCACAGTGGCACTCAAAACAAAAAAAATTGTGATTAGGTGATATAATTCCCCTCCATTACTTGCTACCACTCCTACATATATGTCCCAATGACCCCCTTCCCCTCCTCCCCCCCCCCTCCTCAATTATCAGCTATTTTTCCTCTTATTCTCCCTTATATCGGGTAATTTTTGGCACGAATTTCCCCCTCCCGGTCTCTTTAGCACGGGTGAGTCAGCTAGAGATCCTTGCAAGACAGAGACTTCTACTCAGACTCGTCAGTGTCGCTCTACAGCTCAGAGAGGGTGGATATACGTCCCCATAGCTCTCGCCTCATGATACGATCACGCAGCAATAATACATCTTTTTCAACCCCCAAATGCTATTCCCAATTCTTTTATTGCTCTTAAATATTCATATATTCATATTAAAAGCAAAATAGGTGCATATCGATAAGTAATAATTATATATATATGTTACATATGACGATTTTCGTCAGAATAGAACCAAATACCTTCGCTTGGCGGGAGGGTTTGAACTACTATATCTTCGCAGTTTATGAGTTAATACTAAGAAAGCGTACGGTCTGGATGGTGTTCCTCCTGTTGTACTAAAAATCTGTGCTTCCGTGCTGACTCCCTGATTAGGCAAACTCTTCCGTCTCTATCTCTTCTAATGTCTTCCTTTCTTGCTGGAAGTTTGCTCTCATTCAACCTGTCCCAACCTGTCTCCAAGTACCCTTATTTCTTGGATCTCTAAAGTTTTTGAAACTATTCTTACTTCAAAATTTCTTAAGCATTTACCTTCTCATAACCTACTCTCAGATTGCAAGTATGGCTTCCTTAGCCTAGCGACTGCGACATTCCTCTCGAGACGTTTTACTGGTGGGCTGCGACACTCCTCTCGGTGGAAGAAATGTCAGACACGTACCAAAACTCTCCAAATGACAAAAATAAGAAGTGTGACTGTCAGGGTTTATGAGGTGAGCTTTCAATGACATTTCCTGCCCACCATCTTGCCTCCACCCTGCTCCTCCCATTTCCTCCCTCCATTAGACAAATACACAAATACGCACGGCCGCTCGTTGCCGATTTCGTGCCACATTTTCAACTGCAGACCACCGTAACACCTCAACCATGCATCTTTGGGTACTCATGTATATACGTATGGTTGGATGCGGAATTGAATTTCCTACACGGTGATGTGGTTTTCGTTGCATTTTGGAAGAGTTGCCAAATCGGCCTAGGTCTATCACAGGGCAATAGTGAGTCCTACAGGTTAGGGGTCGCTCAACTGGTGATCTTCTTTCATATCTTACTAACTCTTGGTCATCCTCCTTTCGGGACTTCAGTGAAACCTTTTCTATTGCACTAGACATATCGATGACCTTCGATAGAGTCTAGCATAAATCTCTTATTTCTAAACTACCCTCCTTCGGTTTCTATCCCTCCATCTGTGCCTTTATCTCTAAAAAAAAAATCTGGTCGTTCCATAGCTTCGGTTGTCGACAGCCAACGTTCACTTCCTCATTCTATCAACTTTGGTGTTCCTCAGGGTTCTGTCTTATCTTCGATTATCTTTTTAGTATTCATAAATTATCTCAACTGTACCTCCAGCCCTATCTATTCATATGCTGACGACTCTACCTTACACTTTTCAACTAGTTTTCCAGAACGCCCCTGCAAGCAATCACTCAAAAACTCACGTGATGAAGCCATGGAACACTTATCATCTGATCTAACAACCATTTCCATTTATGGCAGTGAAAATATTTTTGCTTATAATGCTTCCAAAACCCACTGTCTCCATTTATCTACCTGTCAAGAACTTTCAGAGGACTATCATTTATACTTCAACAATATAAAAATCAACCCTTCTTCTCTCAGTATTTTCGGTGTCTCTTTTTCTTCTGATCTCCCTCGGAGAGACCATATTACTACTCATGCAAAATGGCTTCCCAGAAGCTGGGTGGGCTTAACCGTCTCAGGGTGTTCTTTACCCCTTCACAGCTTCTTGCTATGTACAGGGGTACAGTGTGTCCATGTATTGAGTATTTTTGTATGTGTGGGGAGGATCCTCTCACACAAAACTTCTAGACAAACTAGAAAAAAAGCCTTTCGTCTCATTAACTCGCTTCCACTCACTGATTCTTTGCAATCTTTCTCTCTTCGCCGCAATGTTGCAGCTCACTCGCTATTCTATCGATATTACAATAATCAGTGTTCCTCAGAGCTCTCTTAGTGTATACCACTTCTTTTTCATAGGGTGCGTAGTAGCCGTCTTACAACACAGTTCCACCCCTGCCCTGTGCAGCTCTCCAACCCAAGAGTGAAACCATCTCTTTTATCTATTCAACAGCTGAGCTCTGGAACTCTTATATACTGTATATATATATATATATATATATATATATATATATATATATATATACTGTATACATATAGATAGATAGATATATAGATAGATAGATAGATAAATCCATAGATAGATATACATGGAAGGTCCCACCCCTTTCCCAATCTTCAGTAAAGCGGCAGTCACACTATGAAGACTTAAGGGAATTACCGCGGCGACTTAGAGGTCTTAAGGAGGTCTTCATCTAAGTCACCGCGCATCGTGGGTGGTCCCCGCGCATCCCCACAGTACACTACGGTACGATGGGTGGCCAGGATGGTCGTGGCTGGTTTCGATTTGCTTTGAACATGCAAGAGGCATGGAAAATTGGTCGCCGAGCTAGCCGCGGTCGTGAGGCAAGAGCCGTCACGCGCCCACCGGTATGCACGTGAGGGGGACCGGTAGCCGACCGGTCAGCGCCGTGTGGCGCCATGCGTCGCCAAAGCGTTGGCCCCCGACACGCGCCACGTGGCGGGGCTCGCGCGCCAGCGCGAGTAGGGGACCTGCGTAACACGAAGGCCGTCAAGTTGCCTTCCTTTTGCCATCCTGTTGCCTCGTTGCGCCGCATGACGCCGGCGGTCTGCTATGCTATGTCTCCGTGTAGCCCCATCCATGATGCCGTGATCCGTGATGCCGTCCAGCCTGCCTCAGGCAGACATTTACTCTTGGTCAAGTTACGGATGATCGGCAAAGACAATCGGCACTCCTTGAGTCGCCGCGGTAATTACCTTAAGTCTTCATAGTATGACCGCACCTTTAGCCATTTAGATTTACAGGAGAGCGACCATTACTTGCATTACTGTATGTCCACATATATCTCAATTATGTAAGCATGTTTCCTTCTATTTGTTTTCCACACGCACACATACATACAAACCTCATACCGTACACCAATCAGTATAGAAGAAATACTGTAGGTAGTTCTACACACACACACACACACACACACACACACACACACTACATGACGTACACCAACCATTATAGAAGATGTAAGTATAGTTCTTTACTAAAACACAAACCCTTGATGACGTACAACAATCGTTACATGAGCAGGAGGTAGTAATACACACACACACCTCATGACGTTCACGAGCCGGTAGAGGTAGACACTGTATACGCACACGCAGCCACATACACACTTCATGACCGTTTCCAACCGTTACAGAAGGTGAGGGTAGAGTATACACTTATACATACACACACTCACATACACCTCATAACATACATTGGCCGTTACGTAGGCTGTACACACACCGCACTTCATGACGTACACCAACCGTTACAAAAAGGTACAGGTAGCTTCACGCACACATACATACACACGTAGACGCACACCTCATGACGCACATCAACCGTTACAGAAGGTTGTGGTAGTTGTATAAGCACACACATACACACACACACGCACTCGCAGTTGGGGCTGGGAGGGTGACTGACAAGGACTAATGATTGTCCAATCACTGTACACACACACACACACACACACACACACTCTCTCTCTCTCTCTCTCTCTCTCTCTCTCTCTCTCTTCGTATATTCTATTTTTTATTAATTTCACCACAACACCAAACACCTCCAATGAAATTAATGAAAGTATATATGTGATCCACCAGGATTCGAACCCGGGTTATCACACACAAATTTTTAGACACCTTAACCATTACACCACCAAGACGGTTAAAGGTTTATGCAGATGCCTCCGACTTGTTATCCATTCTCGAATACTGGATATTAATATAATCATGTTCATATTCCCACCGCACTATGGTAGCCTAATGTTTAAGTGAGAGGAAAGCATTTTACATATTTTAATACCCCTTACTTTTTTACCCCTTATCTCAATTCTCTCCTTGCCCTCCCTGTTTATTACATCATTCCTCACTTCCCTTCCCTCTTTTTACCTCTGTTATCTCTCCCATTCCTTCTCTTCTCTTTCCTGTATTGCGTTTCTCATTACTCTGTCCACATCCTCTATTCTATCACCTGATTCCTTTTTTGGATTTGTTTGCATATATCATTTCTTTTCCAGTCCAATTCTCTATGTTAGTTTCGACGTGTTATATTCCGATTCATACCCATTCTTTTCCTTCCCCTGTTCAATTACGGTTTTACATCAATCATTGTGTTTTTCTACTTCCATTCTCTATTGAGCTTCTATTTCATCATTCTATTTTCTTTCTCTCCATTTGGTCTAGGCTCTCACATCACTTTCTATAAGAATTCCAGCTCCCCCCCCCCCCCCGTCTATCTCTCTCTTTCACGCACATATCCCCCTTCTGAGCCTTCTCTCTCTCTCTCGTTCTCTACATTTACTCTGATTTCTTCCTCGAAATCTGTCATTGTAAAGTAGCTTTTACTCCAGCTGATTTCATGGATTTGTATTACTCCTCTCTTTCCCCCACTAATATATCCTTCACATTATTGATTTTACATATTCCATTTCCTTTGGTAATCATAATTTACCAGTCTTGCCCTTAGTCTTTTGTTGTAATTGAATTCTGACTAAAAGAAAGCAATTTTAGTAAGTTTATGGCAGACGCAGAACAGACAAAAGTATTAAATAATAATCAAGTAACTCCAGTACAACAAGTCCAAGCTGGACTATAGGTCCGTGCGGGTCGTGTCAACTCCGTGGCGCGTGGTGCGACGCTCAGGATGAAATGTAAACAAAATAGGCTCCATTACGGCTTAGAGGATCAATTAGAATATATACCTGTGGAAGACCATTAAATTTGGTTCAATAATGTACACCAAATTTCGTGAACAGCAGTTCATAACTTTGAGAGCCGCCTACGCTGGCGGAGAAATGCGCTCTATTTATCGTCTCCAATATTTAATCACTTCTTACTTGGAGCATATTCTATATGCTCACCAAATCTCGTGGTCATCGGTTCACAACTTTTGAGATATCTTCTTTTACAGACAAACGGAGCCAAAACCATTACCTCCACCCAACTTCGTTGGCGGAGGTAACAATGAGGGGCACTCTGGAAAGTGCGTACCGTACCTCCTCCTAAGCTGGTGGAGGTATGCGCTCTACCGATTGCCTCCTCAATTTAATTGCTTCTCCCTTGGTGCATATCCTATCTGCCCACCAAGTTTCTTGAACATTGGTTCAAAACTTTGTGAGCCGTCTATGGTGACGGAGGTATGTGCTCTACCAATCACCTCCACAATTAAACAACTTCTTCCTTGGTGCATATCCTATCTGGCCTCCAACTTTCGTGACAATCTGTTCGTAGGTTTGTGATAGGCTTATCTTATTTACAGACAAATAAACAAATGGAGGCAAAAACATAACCTCCTCCAACTTCGTTGGCGGAGGTAATTACTATAAAGTGCCATTGTACGTAATGTATTTAATTACCACCGGATCACATCTTCTGTCACTCATGCAAAAGGGAAGCAACAGCCGGGCACCCTGGGCAAAATGTTAAAATATGTCTACGAAATAGATGAGATTATTACATGTTCAAGTAAAAATTAGTACTATCCCCAACTGTAACCGTTTACAATTTCCGTCACTCCTGTAGAAGGGGGCCTGTGGTAGGGCGCCATGGCCGACATGTTGGGTCCAATTGAAAGTATCTGTATGTATATTATATGTGTGGTTCATTAATTACATAGAAATATCCGATCTAATTTTTCGTCACTCCTGTAAAAGGGAGACAGTAGCAAGGCGCCCTGGGCTAAAGTTGGAGATTGGACTCCGTTATGGTCAGAGAATAGATCAGGCTACAGTATACAGTATGCATGTGAATGAAATTAGCAAAGCAAAGACCCCAAAAGACAGCTGATTAAATTTTCCATATTTTCCTGTAGAAGGGGCCCTAAAGTTAACCGTCAAGGGAGAAGTATTTTAAAAGTTCCCTCTTAAAGACTAATCAATAAGCAAGAGTCATGCATAAAGAGTTCTATGAAATATGCCTTAGCAATTTACAAATGGGTGGTCATTTTATTTTTCACCACTACTGCAGAAGGCACCGATTAGCCGGGCGCCCAGAACGAAATTTAACCCTTTCCCTGCGGGAGACGTTCCCGAACGCCATGGCAATTTACAGCAATTTACAGGCTTTTAAAGCCTCTAAAAGCCTGTAAAATCGAGTGCAAGGGAGCAGGAGTGCGACAGGCCACACGTCCGTCTCCAAGTCATGCGGCCGTGGCACTGAAAACTCTGAGTCAGAGTCTCGCGAGTTATACAGTGCTGCCAAAGGCAAATGTAGCGAGACATTAGCGAGAATTGCTCCTTTTAGTGAATGTCTATGGTAGCACTGCAGGTGAACCCCGCGAGCTACGAAGCTTGTTTAGGTGTCATTTTGATGTTATTTTCTTCTAGTTTTCGGCTGAATACATTTAATTTCATTCAGACACTTGCCTAATCAATCAGGAGTGCCTGAATGAGCCCTAATATGGCGGAAATAGGCGGAAATATGCCCGCAGAGAAAGTGTTAAGAAAAGGATTCTGTTACGGCCTAGATAATATATTCGAGAATATGCATGTATAAGCTCATAAAATTTGGTTCAGTATTAACCGAAAAATAGCAAATTTTGATGGGTGTCACACTACTGCAGAAGGAGGCTATTTGGGGGGTGGGCGCCATGGCAGGAATTGAAACAAAGGGCTCAGTTACGGCCTAAAGGATAGATCATTTATATGTATGTGTAAGTTCATTACATTTGGTTCAGTAATAACCGGGAAATAGCAATTATGAGTAGTGGGGTTTCTGAAAAATGTGAATGTTAGGAGCATTTTTAGGTAAAAGTTGGGAACCAGACTTTTTAGCATATTTCAGGTATGCTGAATTCGATAAACCCGGTTCCCAAGCGAAATTTTGTGTTTTTGACCATCTAATTTGCATAAACAAAATGGCTGCCAAATTGGAAATTTTTGACACTTCATGAACCATTTTCTTCAATATCTCTCTAACTAGGCAAGCAAAAATGACAAATAAAGTGTCTATACTTATGTTTTGAGGGTCAGAGAATGTGATTAAGGCATCTTTAAAGTGATTAGTGATAAGCCTTCACGTAAATGTGCAAATTAGTGGCTGCAATTATAGAAAAATCAATTTCTCCAATATCTAATGCTAATACTAATACTAATTGTTTCTTTTATTTGCAGACTACAATGGATCCAGTAGTTACTTTGAAGAGGCCTTCACCTGTAGATTACAGCTTGTGCATCTTCTGCCAAACTCACACAGCCAGTGTTATTCCTAGTAATGCAAGTGACCATGGACTCGCAAAAGTCAGGGATGCTGCCAGTACCAAAAGAAAGCTTAGAGACACTAAGAATATCGATGTGATTGACCGTCTTGAGAATGTCTTGGATTCTGCTGAAGCCGAAACTCTTGTGTGGCACAAAATGTGCTATGCCCACTTCACGGACAAAAGTAAACTTGAACGTTTGCGGAAGATGCAGGCAGTGGATTCAAAACAAGAAGCAAGTTGCAGCAGCAGTGGTAACAGATGTTCATTGCGAAGGCACGTGGAACCAGTAAACTGGAACTTATTCATTTTCTGTCAAACTGTTGTTTTGAAGGCACGATTGATCTCAGTAATGACAAAACAAATGAGTGATCAGATAATTGAAGCTTCCCCTCTCGACTACAAAATTGGCCTTCGATTGGCTGGAGTGATTGACTTAATTGCAGCTGAAGCCAAATACCACTTGAAGTGTCTAAGAGCATTCACCAGATCTACCAATAAAACAAAGCTGGACTCGGACAATACAGACCTTGCGATGGTATGGCTATGCAAAGAGTTGCAACAATCTGCAGACAGAGGGCACGTTATCCTGCTGAATGATGTCTGGGAACGGTATAAGGAGCTTGCTGAAGAATCGTCAACCATAATTCAACCGTCTTACTACAGTAGAAGGACAACCTTCAAGGAAAAGTTGCAGTCACAGCTGGGAGACATTTTCAACTTCTTCCAACCTCTTGATAGCTGCTGATGACAATCCCGAAAGAATTCCAGAGCTGATAAGATGTCTGAAGCAGGAACGGTTTCACAATCTTCTGAAAGGTTTCATAGCAAGTAAATCTGATGATGTGAACTTTGTCTTCTGGTGGAACTATATAGGACATGGTCTCAATACTGTTGCAGTTCACTCGAGCTCAGCGTGATGGAATCTGGGACCTTCATCTCCACTCCTTCAGTCTGATGTTGCCATACTTCATGCGGTATGACCACCTGAACTATGCAAGATGGGGTACAGTGTACATAGCCGAGATGAACCAACTACCAGAATCCGTGTTATCAGAGTTTCAAAGGGGCAACTTTGTTGTAAAACGTTCTGTTCAAAAGTTCAACCAAGTAGATCCAGACCAAGCCATGGAGTGGATAAATGGTACAGGAAAGAAAGCAGGTGGAATCATTGGCATCACAAAGACAACATCAGCGCTTTGTAGATGGACCCTTTCGTATAATATGAGGTCTCACATTGCAGCTGAAACGCATGCAATGTACAACAACTGTCCTGGTAGTGCACGTGTTCACAATGAAGCTACCAAATCACGGCAAAAGCGGGACAACGATGACGAGATGGCATTGCTCTCGGCCTTCCAGGGATTCAAGGTTTTTGCATCGGTTTCACCAGCGTCATTGCAGAATCTGGCCACAAAAGACATAGCAACAGAGGCAATCCAAAACTCATTACTTTGTGCCAAAGAACTCGGACAAGAAAAAGTGAATACATTCGTTGAGGAGAGGATGATTGTACCTGAGCAAGGTGACAAGCCAGATGTCAGAATCCATGCACCCCTACACAGGAGTAATGCCAAAACGTTTGCATCTCTGTATGAAGTGGTCAAAGACAATAAAGAGAAAGACATGAGAACTATCCTGAAGGCAGATAGAAACGTGCTTCAACGCCTTCTTACTGCCTATGAGGCAGGTCGTCCAGTTGACTTGCCAGCTGTCCTAAAGCACGAGCTTCTGCCAGTTCCTGTATCACTCGCTGAAATGAATGGTACACTCCGCACTGGAAATAAGTCCATACTGGCAGATAAGTTAACGGAAGACATAATCTGCCCTGAAGCTATTGAACTTCACGACTCATCATCCTGCCTAATCATTGATGGACAAGCACTGGTGGTTGCTCTGGGAAAGCCTGACAATGCAATGACCTTTGGGGATTTGGCTGACACATACGTAAGAGCAGTATTAAAGGCAGGTTCTAACTATCAACGGGTAGACATTGTGTTCGACAGATATAGAGAAGAGACAATCAAGGGTGGTACGAGGACACGACGCACGAAAGCAGATCGACCAATCAGACGAATTGTTGAGGGACGTGATGTGCCTCTTCCAAAACAATGGACTAACTTTGTGTCGCTCCCTGCTAATAAAGCTGATCTTGCAAATTTCCTGTCTGAGGAACTGTGTTCTCAGGCACCTGATGATAAGGAGATTGTAGTTGCCGGGGGATTCAGAGAAGAAATTGAGGTTAGGTCATCAAAGACAATCACTGATTTGACTCAACTGAGAGCCACACATGAAGAAGCTGACACTAGGTTGGTGTTACATGCTGTGCACAGCCAGTTCAATACAGTTGTTGTGTCATCAAGGGACACTGATGTTCTCGTACTTTTGGTTTCCCACTTCCCACGTGTACAATGTGAACACCTCTGGGTGATGTCTGGTACCACCAAGAAAAGGCGATATATACCCATTGATGCAGTTTTCAACAACCTACCAAGAGATTCAACAACAACTCTGTTACCATTTCATGCATTAACCGGGTGCGACACCACCTCCTACATCGCAAATCACACCAAAAGGTCATCATGGAAAGTCTTCAAACAGCACCATCAATTGCTCATAAACTTGGGAATCGGTGAACTCACAGAGGAGACCATTCGATCTTCAGAAACGTTTGTCTGCAGAATATATGATGTGCACAAAACAGACTCTGTTGATGCAGCAAGGCATATACTGTTCTCAAAGACTGCCAAACCAGAAGCAATGCCACCAACACGTGATGCTCTCCGCTTCCATTTGATGCGAGTACACTATCAAGCAATGATTTGGAGAAATGCTCACTGTGCTGTACCTGAGCTTCCTGCACCCACAGACATGGGATGGAAACATGGCGATTCAGGACTACAACCCATTCTGATGTCATTGAGTCCGATCCCACAAAGTTGCCTGGAAATTATTTCATGTGCCTGCCAGAAACAATGCAGGACGCGTCGGTGCAAATGCCGCAAATCCGGGTTACGATGCACAGCAATGTGTGCATGTCAGCAACAGAGTGATGATCAAACTCCTTGTATTGCATGAATATGGTTTACTCCAATAAATAGTTCAGGTGAGTGACAGATATTGCCCTGTTTTGCCTGCATAAGCATCAAGGAGTATCTTGGGGTAAAGTTGGGAACCATTGATTTTTCTCTAATGACAGCCGCTAAAACATAGGTATAGATGCTTCACTTGTGATATTTGCTTGCCTAGTTAGAGAGATATTGGAGAAAATGGTTCAAGAAGTGTCAAAAATTTCCAATTTGGTGGCCATTTTGTTTATGCAAATTAGACGGTCAAAACTCAAAATTTCGCTTGGGAACCGGGTTTATCGAATTCGACATGCCTGAATTATGCTAAAAAGTCTGGTTCCCAACTTTTACCCAAAAATGCTCCTTGATTCTTATAGAGGGCCTTTTTTAGGAAATCCCACTATACTATATGTCGCCCTACTGCAGAAGGTGGCGATTTGAGGGGTGCCCAGGCCGAAGGATAGAGGATAGATCAGCGTATATGCATGTAAAAAATAATTAAATTTGGTTTAGTAATAACCGAGAAATAGCCCTTTTTAACTCTCAAAGAGCGGGGGGTCTTGTGAATATCACCGTAGCGTCAGGCGGCTATATTTACCGAAAATGACCTTCATTCCATGCTCTTTTTCATGCATAAGCAAGAGCCAGAGCATAATACAATTATATATCCGTGAAAGAATGATAATAGTGCTTTCCAACGACACCTGAATCATCCTTATACGACATAAGGTTATCTTGCAACGATCGTGCAACCGAAGGTTAAAATCTGTAATTTATTGGCAATTTGGCGGTTTTTGGCGTGTGAGAGAGGTGTGAGGTGTGAGAGAGGTATGTGGTTGACTTCAGTGTATGCCGCGGAACCGTGGCGGGCGGGTGAAGCCCGCTTATCGTCCCTGCAATGCCTGGTCTCTCTCTCATCGCTCATATTAGCCTCAAAAGGGCGTACGTCATATGACGGGCATCGTACAGATGGCCAATTTTCTCTCTCCCATCATATGATGGTCACCGCGAATTAAGGGTTAATAATGATCGTCCTAACAACAACAACAATAAGAATAACAAGAAGAAGAAGAAGAAGAAGAAGAATAACAACATGAGTGGCGACTAGAAATTCTCGATTCACACAGACGTAATAAATACTTTTCCTCTTGTATTCTGGCTAAAACTAATAAAATATATTAAGCCTAGGTAAAGCCTCTCATAATCAATGGGTTAATCATATTTGTTAGTAGTACTTTGAATGATATATATATATATATATATATATATATATATATATATATATATATATATATGTACTTGTATTAGTATTTACTAATAATTATAGGTATTTATTAGCATTTATTAGCGTTTTCTGGTCACACCCTTCCTCTCCTAATAAGGCTGTTTACTGCATCAGGAGAGGGAGTGCTGATAAATTGCATTATTTTGATTCAGCCCACTGGGCTCCTGTCCTTGCTATAATGTATGTTATGCGGAACCTGGAGGTAAGGTGCCGAGGCTAGATAGTATTCAGGAGTCTGCTCCTACCAAAATAGATTCTGTGAAGACTACACCATCAGCCCTGTCTTCTTTGACACTAGCTACACCCTGGCTTGAAGAGGAAACACGGGCAAAGGGTCAAGACCTCGGGAAATCCCTGAGCCGAGCCACCTGTGCTACTGCCATTCATTAGCCCACTCCCCAGGCTTCCAGGGCGAGACCGGCCTAAAAGCCAGCTGTCAGAAGAGAGACAACGAAAACTTCTTGCCGGGGAAGGAGGAATAGTAAAAATAAACAAAAAGTACATGACACCCTCTGCAGCGACACCGAAGTTAGATCACCTTTCTAATGCAACCAGCACCCTCTCTGGCTATTCCGTGAGGTTAAGGTTTGAGATTCTCGGCCGCCCAGACGTGAGATACTCCATCCCTCTAGTCATGAGGTATGCAAACCCCCGTTTTGAGTAGCTCCTTCGGGTTAAGCCTGGCTATTCCGGCATGGATATGAGCAGCAATTTGAGTATGCAATTTGCCAGGTCTTTACTGTATATCAAACTGGAATTCCTCCAATGTCTCCCTCCAGCGCACTATTAACCCCCCCTGACAGATTATATTAACTTACTGACGAGGAGGCGGCTAACACGGTATTATCCCCACAACTGTCAAAATATCACTGGAAGTCGGAGGAACATGGGGTTGCCACCATTCGACAGATTTTGATCTAACTTACCTATCTTACTGAGCTCAATATGACGCTAGAGCGTCATATAACTTATTAGAGAGATATTAAGATAAGTTCATATGACGCTCTAGCGTCATATGAGTATTTTGGCCAAACCACCATATGACGCTCTAGCGTCATATGAGTCAGAGAGTGTTAACGCGTTGGCTGTCTCTGACTTCCTGAGCCATTGGACCAAGTGGTGATCGGTGACTATCACTGTTAGAGAAGCCCTAGTAAACATAACTGGAAGTGTTGCAGGGCCCATACTAACCCTAGACATTCGCGTATCGTGGCAGCGTACTTTACTTCAGCTCGGGTTAACTAGAAAAGGAAACACCAAGAATACTGAGAATGCTGATTTGTGTATACCTATGGTGGGGGAACAAAAGAATATGCCTCACGCACCCTACTTCGTGTCGTACAAGGCGACTAATAGGGGGGATGGCGTTAGATTTGCGGACCAACAGCCATTACTATGCAATGAAGCCTTGTATTGGCGCTGTCATTGTTTTCATATGACAGTGCTGTGACAGGGCTTCATTGTTCTTGTTCCAAGTTGGCGGCACACTGGCGGTGGATGTCGCTCCCTCTGGACCCGGACCTGGCGCCTTGGGCCCAACCTGGACGAAATGGATCCAGAGGGTACAGTGCGTAGTGTTTCCCCGGACTTGCACTTTCCGCCCAACAGTATACTGGCCCGAACTTGGTGTAGCATTCCAGGAGGCTGCCCTGTCATTGGGCAAAAATACCGGACCAGTCGTAGTGTCGTATACGCGCACGGGGTGCGTCCCTGCGGCTGCTTTTGGTGGGGCGCCACTGGATCCTACCCCTTTGTAATCTCTTGGGGGAAGGTGCTGGGAATGGTCCCCAGGGTAGACTGGAGTTCTGGGGGGGGGGGGGGGGGGCGGTGATGCCCATTTGCCAGCTAATTTACCAAATATGACTAAACCTAAAGAGAAACAATGTAAGTCCGATGATCCAAAACCGCACAGGATAAGAACAAAATATGCCCCCCCATAATATCAGACTTGCTAGTGTGAATTTTGGCAGTTTGAATCTGCGTGCAAATGAAGTGGCTGAGATGTGTGAGAGGAGGCGAGTGGACGTCTGCTGTGCCCAGGAAACACTCTGGAAAGGGCATGGGGTACAGTGGATTGTTGGAAGATAGAAAAGATATAGGATCTACTGGAAGGGGGTGGAGACTGATAAAGCGAAAGGAGGAGTGGGTGTTCTGGTGGCTGAAGAGCTGGCGAAAAGTGTGCTTCAGATTACAAGAGTTAGTGAAAGGCTAATTGTTTTGAAGTTGAAAGTTGGTGAAAGAATTCTGAATCTGATAATTGCATATGCCCCACAGGCTGGCCTACAGAAAGAGATAAAAGAAGACTTCTGGAATGACACCGTCAGTGTCATTTCAGGCCTCTCGGAGAATGAATTAACAATCCAGGTAGGGAACCTGAATGGTCACATGGGAGCATCTGCAGATGGATACGATGGAGTACATGGAGGAAATGGATACGGAAGGAGGAAACTGGAAGGCGAATATATACTGGAGTCCTGCGTTGCATTCAACATGATTGTGTGTAATACAAAGTTCAAGAAAAGACAGAGCCATCTGGTCACATATAACTCTGGGGTCTCCAGTAGCCAGATAGATTACTTTTTGGTGAACAGGAAAGACTAGAAACTGGTTCGGGATGTAAAGGTCATCCCGAGCGAAGAATGTATCCCCCAGCATACGCTACTTGTGTGCGACATGAGCTTATACAGAGTTCCTAAGCGCAAGAAGGTATACATGCCCAAAAGGAAAGTGTGGCTGCTGAAGATAAAGGAAGTTAGGGATAGGTTTCATAGTGAACTGGAGGAAATTAATAGAAATAAGGAAGCTAGGCCTCGCAATGTAAATAGTCAATGGAATTTTCTTAAGCATAGCCTTCTTGCTGCCACTGACAAAGTCTGTGGGAAAACAAAGGGTCACCCCAGGAATGAGACCTCCTGGTGGTGGAACGATGAAGTAGAACATGCTGTGAAAGAGAAAGGAGATGCTTCAAAGCATGGCAGAAGGGAGACAGCAAGGAGGAATACCAGGGCCGGTAAAGTAAAGGATGTCAACAGAATGGAACGTAATGAGATGAGAATGGTGAGATGGATGTGTGGGGCCAGGCTGCAGGATAGAATAACAAATGATTAGCTGAGGAGACGTTTAGGTATAAAGAGTATTAGCGAGGTGATGCGTACAAGTAGACTGGGATGGTATGGACATGTGGAGAGAATGGATGAACAAAATTGGGTGAAAAAATGCAGTTCTGTGATTGTGGAGGGAGCTGCACCAAGGGGTGGACCGAGGAAGACCTGGGATTGGACTATATGTGTCGATCTCAAATCCAAAAACTTGACAAGTGAAGCAGCCCTTAACAGGGTTGCCTGGAACGCCGCCATTAGGACAAGAGACTGAAACGTATGTTCTGAAGCACACTAATTATTTTAATAGCGGTAGAAGAGTGATAGAGATGGAACATTGTGGCATGTAGAGAGAGATAGTTTGAAATTAGTAAGAGGAAGTGAGTTGATGAGATGAAATGCTTTTGATTCTACCCTTTCGAGAAGCGCTGTATGGGGGGTACCGTCCACTTACGTACGAAGAATACTCAATACATGGGCGCACTGTGTCCTTATACAGACCAAGAAGCTGAGCGGGGGTGAAGAACCCAAAGAGACCATTGAGGACACCTAACTTCTGGGAAGCTGTTTTTAGCAAGAGTGGTAATATGATCTTTCCAAGAAAGGTCACTAGAAAACGAAACACCAAGAATACTGAGAATGCTGATTTGTGTACAGTTGAAGAATAAGGAAGACTGTAATTAGAGAAAAAGGCACAGATGGAGGGATAGAAACCGAAGGAGGGTAGTTTAGAAATTAGAGATTTGTGCCAGTTTCTATCGAAGGCTTTCGTTATGTCTAACCCAATAGAAAAACTCTCACTGAACTTCCGAAAGGAGGACTGTTTTCCTATGTGTATGAAGGAGACAAAAGGTAGGCTGCCTGTAACGAGTGTCTCCCCCCAAACCAAAAGAGTAACGGAGAGCCACATTCAAGGGACGGTTGTGTCAAAATACATGGACACATGAAGTTAAATGCAGTCAATGTCATAGGATGAATGAATGATTGTTCGGGAGTTCACTTGTTGAGTAGAAGATAGATTGGGATTTTTTTTTTAATTCTTGGGTGGAAGAGTTGGACAGAATAGAAGTGGGACTGTGTTGAAAGGCATTTTTTTTTTCTTCTATAAGCCAACTACTCCCTTTCAGGCATAGGCTGAGAGCCTGTACATTCAACCGCTAATCATTGAACGATGAAAAGTCTGTGAGGTCTCGTTCCAGTCTAGGGGGTGAGACATGTGAAGCACTTTTAGCTGCAACCAGCTCCTGCTATCTTGCCTTCGCAGGATGCATGGGGTTTAGTTGCCCACTCACAGCTCGAAGCTGTCCCATCTCTGAAGCTGCCTCGCTCCAGTGCTTCACTATCTCACCTCCTGTCTGAACTCACTAGGGATATTCCCCCTGTAGCATATTTTGAAGATGGGAATATTCATACAATGCTATTTAATCAGGGAACAATTAGGGTAATTATTTGGCATTTCGGTGGGCTTTGTGGTAATACACTAATACTAGGTACAGCACAAATTCTCAATCAATCTATTGCCTGACGCCGTGATCCCCGAAGGGGTGGCCACGAACGAACCACCCCCATGCACCTTTGTCCCCAGTCAGTCGACGCCCCTCCTCCCAACCAGCACCGCCTTCATTCACATACTTCCTCACTCCATCCTTCCACCTCTCCTTCGATCTACCTCTCCCTCTCTGTCCTTCCACCTCGCTCTCGTACACCCTCTTAGTCATTCTCTCGCTTCCCATACGTTCCATATGGCCGAACCATCTCAAGTTGTTCCTTTTCACACTTTCCAGCACATCTACCTCCACACCACACCTTCTTACTTCCTCATTCGTCTGTCTATCCCTCCATGTAACTCCGCAAGCACTTCGCAAGTAACTCATTTCCACCGCTCTCATTTTTGGTCTGAGTCTCTTACCTAACGTCCATGCTTCGCTTCCGTAAGTTAGTGTCGGGATTACCACACTGTCATGCAAGGGCTTCTTCACTTCCATACTGACCACTCTATTTCTTGTTACTGCTTTCAAGGTTCCTACAACCCTCTTCCCCTGTTGCACCCTCTCCCGCACTTCTTCATCCATAGTCCCATCTTTACTCAACACACTGCCCAGATACTTAAAAGAGCTGACGATCTCCATAGCCTGACCGTTCAACTTCACCTCACACTCTGTGATGTCACCCCTTTCGAAGACCATAACCTTGCTCTTTCCCGCATTAACCTTCAAATTCCGTTTTTCGCACACTGTTCCAAACTCATTTACCAGACCCTGCAACTCCCATTCATTATCGCTCATCAGAACTGTATCATCCTCAAACAGCAGTATAGGCAGCTTCCACTCATTTCCCTCCATTTTCAGCGATACACCAACATCCACTGCTCTTCCTAGTATTTCTTTCATGGCTCCATCCATATATACAGTAAACAACCACGGGGACATCACACACCCCTGTTTCAACCCAACACTCAGGTCAAAAAATTCTCTCTGCTCATTCTCCACACGTACTGCCGCCTTTGCACCCTCATACATGCTCCTCACTGCTTTCAGCAACTTGCCATCTACTCCATATATTCTAAGTAATTTCCACATGCCTCCTCTATCCACTCTGTCATAGGCCTTCTCCAAGTCCATAAAGGCAACATACACCTTTTGTTGCTTCTCCAGATAAATTCCATCCCAATAATATCTTCCCATTGACATATCGGGATTCGAAGCCAGGTCCATTGGATTACCAGTCCAGTGGCAAGACCACTCCATCACACCTCCCCAATATACTGTGTATATGATACACCAGAAACTCCAACTTCATTATCATAATTTGATTAAACGTGCAGGAGTGTTTGCATACAAACATTTCCTCCGGCATACCAACCGCAAAACTGCACCGCTGTGGTATTGACAGTCTTACCAACACCCTGTCCAAAGACATTCGCTCAAGATACCGACTGACGGTACTACCTGAACGTACTTTGGTACTGTGGGTACTGAGGAACCAAGTGCTGCTCTCAACACTCTAGTATTTAAGGGAGACATGAACAGCAAGCTGAGCTGTGGAGCTGAGGTACTTCAAAATAGCAGCTGGTGTGAATAGGTTAGATAGACTAAATAATAGCGAAGTATATAAGCAAGCTTCAGTCATTGAAGGTGGAATGGTTGAGTGACAAAAGAGAAGCACTTTGAGGTTGTTCGGTCATGTTCAAAGAATGGATGGGAACAGAACAGAATACCAAGACTGATACAAGAAGTCAGGTGAGGGGAACAACTTGTAGTGGGAGTTGAAAGTGGAAACAAAATATTGAATACAAACTTCCAAGTAATGGCATTGTGGCATGGACAAAGGAAGCATGCCTGGAAACAGTAGTTTGGAGGAGTGTCTGCCATGGCTATCCTTTATTGGGGGGTTTTCAGGAGGAAGCAAGGCATCGAAGATGATGAAGGATGAATAGATGGTCGTTACCTGCTCACCATTCTTCTGGAGACTTCTTTTCTTTTCCGCAGGAGAGATTTTGCTCTACAGGTCCTGTACTGAACCTGATCTCCAGCCAGTCTGTCAGCATGAATTGCTTAAAAACTGTCAAATAACTAACCAGCGGTAATGCCTCTTCTTGATGGTCTTGACCTTAGCTCAATTCCAGTGGACTGATTAGTTGCTACAATCAATTTTTGTTTGAGGTTATCTCACTGTTCTAATTGGTCCTCCAGTGAACCAAACAGTTCATATGATTAAGATTCTCATTGCATGCTCACTTGCACACTCCTAGTCCTTGATGACTTCAAACAAGTTTGAGCCTTCTCATTGCAGGTAACTTGTGAGACTTTTCAAGTTTTGAAGCGGAACTTTTGGGTGGCAACAGAATCCTTTGGTCGGTAGTATAAAAACTCAGTGCTCCTGTACACCCTACAATTCTGAATGATTTTCCAATGAGTGTGGATGTCGTCAGTCTAATATGCAACTCTGCCAGCATTGAAGTATCAAGTACAGAGAAGTAGGGTTCAATTGATGGTCAATTGAACCTGGACCTATAAAGCCTCACATGTCAGGGCCTTGTGAAGTTTTGGAAGAGGGTACAATTAACATTCCTGGTATCAGAACCATGAGAACTAGCATAGACTACAGGGAAGGTGTGGTGGAGTGGTCTTGCCACTGGACTGGTAATCCAATGGTCCCGGGTTCAAATTCCGAAGTATCAATGGGGAGATATTATTGGGATGGAGTTTGTGTTGTACCTAGTATTAGTGCATTACCACAAAGACCACCGAAACGCCAAAAAAATACACTCATGGTTCCCTGATTAAATAGCACTGTATGCATATTCCCATATTCAAAATAGGCTATAGGAGGTCAATGCCTTGGTGGCGTTCAGAGAGTGAGGGTCCGAGTCTAGGAGATTAGACAGTGAAGCACTGGGCCGAAGCAGCTTCAGAGATGGGGCTACTTCGAACCATGAGTGAGCAATCAAGCCCCATGCATCTTGTGAAGGCAAGATGGCAGGGTCTGGTTGCAGCTGAAAGTGCTTCATATGTCTCACTCCCTAGATTGGAACGAGACCTCACAGGCTTCACCAATCAATGTATAATACATGAATATACAGGCTCTCAGCCTTTGCCCGGGAGGGAGTAGTTGGAATATAGAAAACAAAGTGAAATGAGGCCCAACATGTGTTTTATAGTCTTCAGCAGTATGAGTTCAACTATAGTTCATCTATCATAGTATTTTTAGGTAGCGACTATCTAACATATATGAGTAGCTTTACCCCTTTACTGCTATAGATGTTAGGCTAATTCGCTGAATTGAAGAAACTCCTGGTTCCGCATCTTTACAGTATGGGATCTCGTTGGACAGATTAATTCACAAACCTCAAGCCAAATAATATTCCACTTGATCCCGTACTCCTCTATGATCGTGGGTGGCAATCCATCTGGACCAGGCAATTTTTAACATATTTAGCTTATCTATTCTAGATGCCACTTCCTATGGAGTACATCTAGCACTAATGAGAGGCTTGAGAGCTTCACAATCGTGAAGTTACCCTGAACTAAGGATGTAACTAATATCTTCCTGAAACAAAGTTATTAAAACAGTTTGCCGTTTTCAGGTCCGAGGCTTGTAATTCCATCTACTGTTGGGTTCTTTAGGAGCCTACTGTATAATTCAATGGATTTTATGCCACTCATGTAACTGAGCAATTCGAGAATGTCAATAGACCTTACATCTCTAACCCTAATATGGTGTTTAGTTGGGCACCAAGCAACCATAGTTTGTCCAGTTCACAAGTCTAGGAGAAATCATTATGAAAGTCAAATATATAAACAGACAGTCATCGAATATCATATGAACTCAACACGGTAACATACAAACAAACACACAACGACAATCACAAAACCTCTCCACGACAATTGTTGGTGGCAGAGGTAATCTGACTGATATCTGAAAAGTGAGCATAAATTGAGATTTCCCGAGTACCAGTATCCCAGCTGAGATCATTGCAGGTTGTCCCTCAGCTTCCACGTGTTGCACATTACCCACCGCCGCTGGGGCCTCCCATCATCTTCCTCATCCTTCCCTTGCATGTGTGAGGGAAGCAACGTGATCCGTGTCAGGTAAAGCACCAAACACTGGGATTGGCCCACACTGGTGAGGCATGTCCATGTTACCAGTTAGTGGAGAGGAAAAAAAATGGTTGGTGGATCGTGGGCACCTCACGATACGAACCCTATTGTAAAGAGCGATATGCCAACTTGTATATATTTGTGTTTCTGATACTGTTATCTCATTTATATATTGAACAAAATCTATATTTGTTACACTAATATAACAATACTGGTGCTTGCCATTTTTTTTCTTCTTGATTGCCATTTGCAAAGTATCATATAATTATGACACTATTATGGTGACCTGTATCTAAACAATCCAATATTTTCTACGTATGTTTTTTAGGACCTTGCAATGCTATTTTAACAACTCTACATGGGGTATTTTAACAACTCTACATGGGGTATTTTAACAACTCTACATGGGGTATTCACTCAAATCCTCGACCATTTTATGTATATACTCAATTAAAAGTACCTAAGCTAAACTGACCTATTCGCAGTCTTACGTGGGTTAATAATTGTTCTAAAGTTATTTCACTTTATAGAACTAAAAGCGTAGCCTTTGTCTACTGAGGTGTCTAAGTGGTAAGAACTTGAGGTCCTCTCGAATATGTTTAGCCGCTGCAGTTAAAAGAGACGAATAATTGCCGACATATTGTGCCTCCGTCAGAATAGTCTAAGTACTGTCAATCAAGAATTGCCTGTCTGCCATTATTTAAAAATAGACAAATTTTGTAGTTAACTCAGTGGAATATAGTAGTCTTATTTCTTTAATATTAATAATTTTGTACAGTTTCGTTTGTGCACAATTACTACATTACTACACATTACACATTACTACATTACTACACATTGCACATTACTAGTAATTACACATTACTACAATACGATCTTTCGTCTTCATGAATTAGGTTAGTAAAAATAAAGTTGTCTTGATGAAAACGAGCGCTATATATTTGTACATAATTGTATCCACAGTTGTTCTATCTTCTGTAACTATGTGACCTGTAACACCCTCCCCTCATGTTACCTTTAACTATGTGACCTGTAACACCCTCCCCTCATGTTACCTTTAACTATGTGACCTGTAACACCCTCCCCTCATGTTACCTTTAACTATGTGACCTGTAACACCCTCCCCTCATGTTACCTTTAACTATGTGACCTGTAACACCCTCCCCTCATGTTAGCTTTAACTATGTGACCTGTAACACCCTCCCCTCAGGTTACCTTTAACTATGTGACCTGTAACACCCTCCCCTCATGTTACCTTTAACTATGTGACCTGTAACACCCTCCCCTCAGGTTACCTTTAACTATGTGACCTGTAACACCCTCCCCTCAGGTTACCTTTTCAATATTATGACACCTTTCTTTAGTTAGTTCTGGTTAAGGGGAGGCAGACTGTTTTTCTGGACCCCTTTCTCCCTAATGTTTAGCCCCACTAGTTTTGAGATTATAAGACGTTCGGTCCATTAGTTTGGCGATTTTAACACCTTTCGCCCAATTTAGTTGTTTTAATTTTAAGACATTTCATGCCATTTAGGTGTCGATTATTTCCTGGCGAGCGATAGCGAGCCTGCAATTTTTAAGAAGAACCGGCCGGGACATTTTTCTACCGAAAAATGTACAAATTTATCTTGAAGGAGGGTCTAGGGTTTTTTTTTTCTAAGCTTGATGGAGGTCTAGGGAGGAAACTTTAAAAATATATGAATAAATGAATTAATAGACGAAACAAACGGTCAGTCTCCCCTTAAGTAATTCTAGGTAGTTAAACAAAGGATATACAGGAGTCAAAAAGTGTATTGAAATATGTTTTACACTTTGTATTCCTAGTAGTCTTTCCTGAGTACAACTGTAAATTGACAGCCTGAATATTAACACACAACAAAAATATGGTAAACTTATTGTTGAATGTCAATGCACTCATAACCATCGTGAACCCTTAATGTGATCCTTATGTTTTAGATGTTTAGGGTACCAGTAATTATTAACAAATTGATATATGGAGGCAATAACTTTGATACATATGGACAAATAATATTCGCACGCACTTAATAGTAAATTTCGTCCATCTAATAAATACTCCAGATACTTTTGTATGCATTATAAAACAAAATAAGTCCACAAATTGTAATTAATGATTATACAATATACAGTCATAACGTAAATAAGGCTGTACCCATTTGAATCTTTGACTATTTTAAGCCAAGTTCTAATGTAATTGGGATTTCAAAGACCATTAAGATGTGTACGTAGCTCATGTTCACGACTGTAACTAAATGGCGTCAGGGGGGGAAAATATCCACTCCCTGTTTTCTACAGGGTGTGCAGGCGTTGGTCGGTGATTGGTAGGTTCGGTGACGAGTGCTTGTAAGTCTCAGTGTGATTGGCGGGTGGGTTTGGCTGGAACAAGGTTATTTGGAGATCTCAGGCGGTATGGGGCGCGAGTTTCTTTCATAACAAAATGAGGCAGTTTAACTTTTTCTCCGCCATTGTGGGTTCTCTTCTCAACCACCACAGGGCAGTTTGTTCAGCCCGATTAATTATGTTAGGTTATGTTGACTAAAGTTGCTATTAACAATAGTGCGCCATGAACATTAATTATGTTAGGTTATGTTGACTAAAGTTGCTATTAACAATAGTGCGCCATGAACATTAATTATGTTAGGTTATGTTGACTAAAGTTGCTATTAACAATAGTGCGCCATGAACATTAATTATGTTAGGTTATGTTGACTAAAGTTGCTATTAACAATAGTGCGCCATGAACATTAATTATGTTAGGTTATGTTGACTAAAGTTGCTATTAACAATAGTGCGCCATGAACATTAATTATGTTAGGTTATGTTGACTAAAGTTGCTATTAACAATAGTGCGCCATGAACATTAATTATGTTAGGTTATGTTGACTAAAGTTGCTATTAACAATAGTGCGCCATGAACATTAATTATGTTAGGTTATGTTGACTAAAGTTGCTATTAACAATAGTGCGCCATGAACATTAATTATGTTAGGTTATGTTGACTAAAGTTGCTATTAACAATAGTGCGCCATGAACATTAATTATGTTAGGTTATGTTGACTAAAGTTGCTATTAACAATAGTGCGCCATGAACATTAATTATGTTAGGTTATGTTGACTAAAGTTGCTATTAACAATAGTGCGCCATGAACATTAATTATGTTAGGTTATGTTGACTAAAGTTGCTATTAACAATAGTGCGCCATGAACATTAATTATGTTAGGTTATGTTGACTAAAGTTGCTATTAACAATAGTGCGCCATGAACATTAATTATGTTAGGTTATGTTGACTAAAGTTGCTATTAACAATAGTGCGCCATGAACATTAATTATGTTAGGTTATGTTGACTAAAGTTGCTATTAACAATAGTGCGCCATGAACATTAATTATGTTAGGTTATGTTGACTAAAGTTGCTATTAACAATAGTGCGCCATGAACATTAATTATGTTAGGTTATGTTGACTAAAGTTGCTATTAACAATAGTGCGCCATGAACATTAATTATGTTAGGTTATGTTGACTAAAGTTGCTATTAACAATAGTGCGCCATGAACATTAATTATGTTAGGTTATGTTGACTAAAGTTGCTATTAACAATAGTGCGCCATGAACATTAATTATGTTAGGTTATGTTGACTAAAGTTGCTATTAACAATAGTGCGCCATGAACATTAATTATGTTAGGTTATGTTGACTAAAGTTGCTATTAACAATAGTGCGCCATGAACATTAATTATGTTAGGTTATGTTGACTAAAGTTGCTATTAACAATAGTGCGCCATGATATTAACAATAGTGCGCCATGAACATTAATTATGTTAGGTTATGTTGACTAAAGTTGCTATTAACAATAGTGCGCCATGAACATTAATTATGTTAGGTTATGTTGACTAAAGTTGCTATTAACAATAGTGCGCCATGAACATTAATTATGTTAGGTTATGTTGACTAAAGTTGCTATTAACAATAGTGCGCCATGAACATTGGTATGAAATTTCAAATGAATTTTCAAAGTCACTTTATATAGATAGTTTGTATACGTTTCTACTAGCCGCAGACTAGTACTATTATTTTCAAAGTCACTTTATATAGATAGTTTGTATACGTTTCTACTAGCCGCAGACTAGTACTATTATTTTCAAAGTCACTTTATATAGATAGTTTGTATACGTTTTCTACTAGCCGCAGACTAGTACTATTATTTTCAAAGTCACTTTATATAGATAGTTTGTATACGTTTCTACTAGCCGCAGACTAGTACTATTATTTTCAAAGTCACTTTATATAGATAGTTTGTATACGTTTCTACTAGCCGCAGACTAGTACTATTATTTTCAAAGTCACTTTATATAGATAGTTTGTATACGTTTCTACTAGCCGCAGACTAGTACTATTATTTTCAAAGTCACTTTATATAGATAGTTTGTATACGTTTCTACTAGCCGCAGACTAGTACTATTATTTTCAAAGTCACTTTATATAGATAGTTTGTATACGTTTCTACTAGCCGCAGACTAGTACTATTATTTTCAAAGTCACTTTATATAGATAGTTTGTATACGTTTCTACTAGCCGCAGACTAGTACTATTATTTTCAAAGTCACTTTATATAGATAGTTTGTATACGTTTCTACTAGCCGCAGACTAGTACTATTATTTTCAAAGTCACTTTATATAGATAGTTTGTATGTTTCTACTAGCCGCAGACTATTTCAAAGTCACTTTATATAGATAGTTTGTATACGTTTCTACTAGCCGCAGACTAGTACTATTATTTCATGTAAGAGTGCCAAGTTTTTCCATTTCGTAAGTGATAAGTGATCGTTTTCTCATGATTTCACCCAAGTGATCTTTAGTGATTTCAGCGAAGTATTGACATCAATTATCACCAACTGCACTAGATTCACAGCCAAAAGTCAACGTTTGATCGAGTTATAGCACTTCAGTTACTAGATAAATACTGACTAAAGTTCAAGAAGGACTACTTGCACTCTAGGTTTATCTAAAAGATGCTTTTGATGCAGTGCATCATTAGACTCTATGGAAGCTGCCGCATCTCCTGTGGCAATTCTTCTTCTGGTGTCTGGACTTTATTCAGAAATAGAGAGCGCTGTCTAATGTTGAAACAGACACTTGTCTTCCTTGGGAATTTGTAAGTAAGTCAGTGGTGTGTACTGATGCCTTTACTTATCAACAACTGCAATGACTGGTCATTAGGCCGGACATTCAGACAAAGTCAATGCAAAGCATCTGTCAGATATATCTGACCTCTGAAGAACACTGATTGTTGTAATAGCGATAGAAGAGTGAAAGAGATGCAACATTGCAGCGTGTAGATAGAGATTGTAGGTACTAGTAAGAGGAGGTGAGTTATTGAGACAAAATGCTTTTGATTCTACTCTTTCGAGAATTGTAGTATGGGTGGAGCTTCCCAACACATGTAAACAATACTCAATACAGGGGCACACTGTGCCCCGATCCAGAACAAGAACTGTGCGGGGGTGTAGAAGCCACGGAGACAGTTGAGCACACCTAACTTTCCACTTCCGTATATAGATATGAGAATAACAATCATATAATATAGGGGTAGCGGTATACGATCATCATATTTATGAATATTATAAACTTGTATGATTACAATAAATATAACCATAATTATGTTCATATAACATTATTATACTGTATCGTACAGTATGATAACACAGTATTGTACAGTATCGTAATACTGTATCACCGACTATGGCCCAAGTATCACGTTAACTATCGTATTTTACAATATATTGAGCCCCACAAGAGAAAACCTGAACCCCCACTTGGCGGTCTTCGTTAGCACCACCCTCTCCACTGAATCCTCCCCCTCGTATACTTAACACGCTGCCCATTTTTCAGTATAACCAAGGACATTCTTAATGGATAAGCACCACATCGCCAACTGAGAGTGTTGTTGCACTACCAGTGCTCTTAATAGTCTTCTCTAGCAGAGCTAACAGTAGTCATGAACCCACCTTTTTCGAAAGTCCTCAATTATTCTTTAAATATATTTATACTGCTAAGTTACTAATATGTGTAAGTACAGTGAGGGATCATCTAATTCCACTTCCGACTGTGGGTCAGAAGGGAAAGAGGTCAAAGGTTTTCCATAGAGCAATTGTGCTGGGACAAGTGGCAATGCTTCTTGCAGGTCTGTGGAAAAGTAGGCTAGTGAATGGTCATTCACTATGGCTTCTACTTCAGTGAGTACAGTAAGCAAATATGTCTTTCTTCAACAAAGCACGACCCACGACTGCCCATAGTCCTGATTTGACTATGCCCACACATCATTCACACATACCGCCAAACCAAGGCGCTTTAACAATTTAACCAACGCAATTAACAGAAACGTGTATTACCATACCGTACCGTATCATAGCACAGTATCGCAATACCGTGTCACCGAATTCGGCCCAAGTATCGCATTAACTATTATATTAGCACATTTAAGTATGTCACCATTCCTGAATCAACACTCAACAGCAACTTAAAGACACTTAACTTTATAAGTACCATATATCTTTGCAGGATCATGGATTACTGCTGGTTTGGTTACCTATCACTCTAAGGGATGGGAAAAGTTGTGGTGTGGAGTTCCTCCCTCCATAAGAGGAGTCGGAGGGGAGTGCAGCTATTCCCCGACGAGGTATAAGCATCTTTAGATTATTTGATTATTGTTAGATATCCAAGCCAAAGGTAAGCTAACCAATCCTAATCTAAATGTCTTTAACACACTGTGATATTCATACATGTCAGTGAATAAATGCAACAAATACTTTAATAAAAAAAAAAAAAATAGCAAAATAAAACAAAAACAAATATAAATAGTGGTGTGTGTGTGTGTGTCAGACATTATATGAAGTGTCAATGACTCAATTGTTAACTACCCTACCTTGGTGGGAAAAAAGAAAAAATCACGTCTGGGGCATGAATGCAACAAAATATTTAGAAACAAATCTGGGTATCGTCTGATGAGGAAATTGTAGGCCGACGCTCAGACAAATTGAGGATTCGTCACAGGTTTCATCCCCGTGGCGACTAGGGAGAGAGAGAAAGAGAGAGAGAGTGAGTTACACAGATACTCAGACAACACAAACCTTGAGGTCCCTACCAGGTGGTCCGGTCTTAATACTACTACAGACGGGGACAGCTTATAGTGAAAACATAGGGAAGCAAAGCAGAAGGCTCCCTCCGGCTAAAAAGCTGTACCGGAAATAGGAGGAAGTGTAACCTTATGGGCACAAGGAAAGTTTCTGTATAGGATACAAGGGAAATATTTGTCAAGGAAAGTTGCACATTAATACATAATGATTTTAAATATACTCCCATATACTAATCCAATCTCCATCAATCTCTTCTTGAACATAACAAATGTATTACTATCGACCACTCTATTCCACTCCTTAACCACACTGTAATAGTATGTGAAGATGTTTTGTGTGGCATCTAGACATGCCTTCTTTCTGTTTAATTTAATTCCATTAGCTTGGGTTGCAGCATTGTTATTAATCGTGAACAATGCATTGATATCTACTCTGGCAAATCCTTTAAGCATCTTAAAGCACTCAATAAGTTGGTCTCGTAACCTTCTCCTCTTTAGGGAGAACAAATTTAATGTATGTAATCACTCACAATATGGCTTGTTTCTCAGAGAGGGGATTAGGTTTAATACTCTACGTTGCACGGGTTCGAGTTTTTCAATGTATTTGTTGAGATACGGGGATCAGAACTGAACACCATACTCAAAATGAGGTCTTGTAATGCTTTTTAAATAGCGGCGCAATTATATTCTTGTTTTTTACAGGTCAAATTTCTTTTGATATATCCCAAGCTCGTCTTTTTCGCCACAGCCGCACATTGCTCTGAGGTTTTCAGGTTTTCAAATAATTTAACCAAGAAATCTTTAACCTTAGAGTTTGTTATACTGTTCTGTAAGATGATGAACGAAATGATTACAATAAAATGAGAGATAGAGAAATATTTGGAAAACTTGAGGATTGAAAAATGATATTGCTTGGTGGTTATAATGGACACGTGGGATTTAAGGGAAAACTAAAAATAACCGTAATGGGCATATTAAAATGGATGGAGAAATTTCGATTAATTGTGTTAAATGATAACCCAGAATGTAAAGGTGAAGTAACATGGAGGAGAAACGAACAATACAGCAGCCTACCATACACCATGTATAAATATCAAACAAAATGTATGACAGCTAAAATATAATGGAAATAGACGAAATGCAAGAGATACTCGATTTATCAGACCATAATTTAATACAGGTATATTTTGAAGAGAGAGATACCAAAGGAAATTGTTTTAACAATACAAAATGTGAGATAAAGGAATACTATAAAACAGATGAGGAATAATTATTACATTCAAATATATACAAACATTGAAAGACTACTATGAAATGACGAAACTAATGACATAGAAAGCCTCAACCAAAAGATGAAGACAACATTTCGGTCACACATAGAAGGAAAATAGCAAGAGGTAAAAACAGTAAAGAAGTACCGTGGATAAATAATAGTATTTGATAGGGCATATCAAAAACAAGATAATATAACAGGCAATGGAGAAATGTTAAAAATAGAAATGAGGAAGAAAAGGGCAAAACATTATACCTAAAACAATAAAAGCAATTACAGAATGAAATTAAAGAAGCAATATGTGCACATGAGAAAAAGATAACCAAGGAAAAAACTGAAGGAGGGGATGTTAGTGAGATGTGGACGTATATTAAGAAATTTAGAATTCAAAATTCAAAAGAGGAGAAAGATTTGAAACTATATAACGATCAAGGGAAAGAACTATCAGATGCAGAAGCGGCAGAGGAATTAAAGATATTCTAGAACAATATATACATAATGCCTGACAGTATTCGGGAGGTGTGGAACCACAAGTACAGCATATATATAGAGAGGAAAGGGAGAGCGAAATGATTGACAGATAGGAAGGTAAATGATATAAAGTAGAATTAAATATAAATGGGGATGATACTAACAATGGACAAACATTAACAATAATGGAAGCGATATATGAACATATGGAGATGCCCATTGGCCTTTAGAACAAATAAACTCATAAAATACATTGATAAACCTAAGATAACGGTAAATGAAATAAAGGAATGCTTGAACAAATATAAAACTGAGAAAACAGCGGGTCCTGATTCATTGAAACCTGAGCTTTACAGTTATTATATGAAGTTATATATGTTTAAAAAAAACAAGCATGTTTCAACAAAATATATATCAGTAATATACCAGAACAATGGAAGAGATAAACAACTGTGATGATTCCAGAAGTGAGTAAACCAAAGGTAAATGACTTAAGACCACTTGCTCTGATAGATATCTCTTATAAACTATTTATGACATTTGCAGTAAAAAATATAATAGAACACCTAGAATTAATAAGGAAATCCAGGAAACTCACAGTGGCTTCACAAGTAAGGATAGGATTGAAAACAATTTAAATATATTAAAATACTGTATAGACAAGTCATTTGAACGGAAGAAATCTCTTATAGTTATCTAAGTTGATATTGCAAAATCATATGATTCAGTGAGAAGAGAATAATTAATTAAGTGTTAAAAGACGATCAAATATACTCAGATAGTATATATCAAATGAATAAAGTTTACACAGGATATAGCACAATTATAAATAAAGTATATAAACATGAAATTCAGATTAAACAGAAAAAAAGCAATAGACTTTATAATCAATATTGAAAAAAGGTTGTGGCTTAAACGTAAAGAAACTAGAAGTAAAATATAAATATTAAATATGAATAACAAGCAAAATACCATCCAAGAAATAGAAGTACTTAATTAAATTAAAATATTCAAAATTACAAACAAATTATAATAAAAAAATGTATTAAAGTACATCAAAATGAGGCTATAAAAAAGGCAAATAGAATGGCAAATTTAACGTATCCAGTTATATCACAAAGCTTTATTAGGAAAAACATATTGGAAAGGTGTGGTGTACTTCCATCAGTCCTGAAAAGCTCTAACATGGAGGAGTGCAGAGGAGCAAGGGCCTAAGTGCCACTTTAAAAACGCTTAGTAAAATGACTTTAAAGTTGAATAAGTGTCACTCAATGAAGAATAAGAGCAGCAAAGTGAGGAGGAGTTTAAGCTATAAAATGGTACAGACCCCATTTGCTGCTCTTATTCTTCATTGAGTGACACTTATTCAACTTTAAAGTAATTTTACTAAGCGTTTTTAAAGTGGCACTTAGGCCCTTGCTCCTCTGCACTCCTTTTATTATTAATTTATTAATTTTATTTTATTAGGATTTACAAACACAGAGATTAACATAAATGTTAAAAGGTATCGGCTAGTGAACTCTTCCTCTGCCTGCCACACTGATACTGACAGCTCTCGCTCTTTAGGCCTAACGGGAGGCTAGAGGTTGACTGAGAGCAGTGTTGCCAAGGTTTTCCTTCAGCGTGCCACTACTAAAACTTATTGTAGCCTAATTTATATGCAACTTAAGTATTCAGTTTTGATTTAATTGATTTATAAAGTATCCAAAATGCTAATCGCATATCCATGCATTTAGGAACACCTTCCTGAATACATGATTTGAGTATCCTAGCGTGAGAGGGTTAACTTTTCACCTCGATGGCGTCATTTTGACTTTACTCTGAATAATGTTAGATGATTTTATTCGACTTTGTATGGACCTCTAGAAATCAGGGGGAAAACAAACTGTCCTGATTACCTATTGACTTGTATGGTCCGTGTTAGACGTAAATAAGTCGTTTAACATTTACAGTACATAGGCATGTTTGTACTGAAAGGATTAAGTAAAGTTGTTGGGCATGTATGTTATTTAACCCTTTCAAGCTCCAATATGCATTTCTGTTCTGTTTCTGGCTACTATTAGACGATTTTATTCAGATTAGTAACGGTGTATGGAAGTCAAAAGGTTGATTGAGATAGTATTTACCCATTTTAATACCCACAGATACTTCCTAAGCTGCATAAAACGTCTAATGATAGCCAAAATAAACTGGTAAAACGCGTCAGAGCTTCAAAGGGTTAAGTCAAATTATATCTCTGCATTTTTTCTATTTATATCTGGACTTTCTGTGTTGGCTACTTGCAATGTTCTCTTTTCATTTTTTCTTCCTCCAACGTGCTCGTGTCCAGACTATCGGAACGTAATCCCCTTAATCTTATCGAGCCCATCATTATTATATTCTTATACTGGAGCATTTCACTGCCTTTGTCCTCTCTCAGACATGCTTCTTTTATTGGATGGCAGTACCAACTTCATTACAGTGTTGTGAATGATCCTCTTTGCACAATACTGTATGTCAAGCAGTGAACTTCTGTTTACTCTGTTATGTTAGGTAAATAATCTGTCGTGTTCAACAGTTCGGCGACAACATTGATGATGTCTTGCAAATTCCAGAGTAAACACATTAATTTGACTATTCTACGGGGATAACGAGAAACAATAGTTAAAAAGTGAATGGAGGCACAATTGAAGACAGTCATCTCAATAAATACTTTTTGTTTTCATTGTAATATTTGTCTCTTACTGTATGTTTAAGTGCACACTGTTAAAGCTCACAGTCGTGAGCCAAAACGTATGTATAGACCCATTTAGATATGTAATGCCAAACTCCGAAACATGTTGCACATACAGTATATATAGCACTGTATTGTCGTGTATGGGTTCGATAGCAATTAAAATAAACTTTATTTATTATGACTTGTGAGTGTGCAGTCTTCAAATGTGCTGCAACAACTTCGAACAAAACCGTGTACATTCCAGAAGCCGATTGTCCTTATAATCTTACGAGTGAACACACAAAAAAACACTTGAAGGTTGACTAGAGTGAGGAACAGCTGTATCTACAGGGGTCACATCTCAATTTCTCACCTACTTGGTAAAGTAGTCCAATTCGAGATTATAGACAAATAAGGAGCGAATGCAGAAGATAGCAATTAAAATGGTGAGGTCAACGCTTGACCTACGAGGGTCAAGAAGGAGCAAGTTAGAATAAGTCGAGGCAAGAAGTTAGTGTGAGTTACACCAAAGTTGCGCAAAATTATACTGTATATTTTGTGGTCAGTCTTAAATAGAACTCGATATTAACATTGAGTTTATTTAAAAGAGGAAGTTACGGATTGTAAAGAAAAAGAGATCGAGAGAGTGGGAAAGAGTAACAGTGAGAGAGAGATCGAAATGGAAATAATACATGTCTAACAAAATTACAAAATATATAGACTAATTTGCATATGGACCATAAGCACATATGACTCTATGTAAGAAAAATAAATATTCGATATACAAGTTAGCAAACTAAGAAAACAAAAGTTAATACTTATACAAACAATATTGATATACATAACTCATTCTGTGTATACACAAATACCCATACACGAAGGAAATTGTTTACTTGTAAATTATTGTGGTGTAAGTCATTGGCCTGATGAAGCTATATGCGAAACATTGTCAATAAAATGCTCCTTCTCACATGGTGTTTATATTCATTCTGTCTACTTTTCTAAGTTTAATTTAATCAATCGGTTGTTGTTGTTGCTGTTCCCCAGGCTGTCTGGCCGAACAGCCCCAAGGTCCTGAGCAAGGCCAAGGCCATAAACGAGCGGCCTCACAAAACTCTCTCTGCTTATCACTAATAAAGCCCGGGTGACCGAAGCCACTCCCATCCAATCGGTAGTTCTGTGTTGTATTTTGCAAAGCAAGACAAATAATATCCTGAATCCAATACTAACATGGAGCCGTATGAGTATTGTAAGATCCTGATATTAAGTCTAAGATACATTTAAGACAGTATGTTCATTGTAGTTTGTTATTTCTGGTGATTTTATAAGGGGCTGGAAAGCCTAGACTTGAATATTTTCTGGAAGTGCAAGGAGGGAAATTGTTTCCAGTAGTCGCAAGGCAAACGCAATTTATTTGTTCTCTCTCAGGCATGGTAGGGAGGGCTTTCAATTCATGTCCTTAATTTTCCTTGGACGGCTTGATCCTCTACTTCTTCTTCTCTTTCTTTGATTTCTTAATGTAGGGTTAGATATACAGTAGGCTGCGAGGGGCTTGCCAAGGGTAGGAGTGGAGGTGACTGAGACGGATGTGTCACTGGGAGGGTTTTCTTAATGTAGGGTTAGATATACAGTAGGCTGCGAGGGGCTTGCCAAGGGTAGGAGTGGAGGTGACTGAGACGGATGTGTCACTGGGAGGGTTTTCTTAATGTAGGGTTAGATATACAGTAGGCTGCGAGGGGCTTGCCAAGGGTAGGAGTGGAGGTGACTGAGACGGATGTGTCACTGGGAGGGTTTTTGACTGCGTTGGGAGTGTCAAAGGAAAGAGGTTGGGCTGCGATGGGCATACCCAGGATAGGTGTTGTGGCTGCGAAGGGTGTGCCACCAAAAGATCAGGCTGTGAAGAGCGTGTCAGAGAGGTTGATTTGGTAAAATTTAGGTAGGCGATGCAATACTTTTTATGTGTACAGGTTGTAAAGTCAAGAGTGGCTTTCGGCCTCGGGAAGCCTCTGGTTGTGGTGAGACTGCTGGTGATTGCGCTGCAATTAAGGAGTTGCACGAGAGTGTCAGGGCACTTTGTGCCTCAGTGAAAGCTCTGACTGAACAAGTTACAACCATGGCTATTGCTCAAGGGGATATTGCCACAGTTAACCAGCCACAAATGACCTCACCGGGGAGCCTGGCACCATCTTCTGACATTGGTATTACCATCAGGAAGGCAATTGTTGAGATGGAGGAGTGGAAAAAGAGAAACGACTCCTTAATTGCTTAGTTGGTCCAAACGTTTCAGAGGCATACATGTTGATAATTTGCAAAATCTGGTAATAATAACATGCAGAGACATAACAGCTTCTCACGTTTCCATATATTATCGAAAAACACACAGTTGCTAAGGAACTAAACTTACTGTATTCATAATGGTCACACCTGGCTACATTTAAATACCATAATTACCAGATGTTTAAGTCTCGCTCAAAATATGTTTTACGTGACTTTACTGTGCTTTATTTGGTCAGCCTTCAATACCCCAATATCCCCTACCACCCCCTCTATTTACTGCTAAGTGAAGACAATTAAAAAGGTGCAAGGAGACTTCCCAACCATCTCGCCCCACCAAACTGTGCCACAAATCAACTTGATTTAACTGCTTCACTAAAATAGTAGTCAGTATGTTGCGTTTAGTACAGAACCAGGAGAAGGATGCTGCTTAAGTCGGGGAGTGAAATTGGTAGTGATCCGGTGTTTTAGCAATCCCCAAAGGCCCTTGGCCTGAATTGTGGTTCTTATTACGTTTTCATAAATATTTTTAAAAGCTTATGATGCCTATAGGCTATATATTTATGAAAGGTAGTCGGTATATGCTCATCATTTTCTAAGAAAATTAATGTATAATTTAGCTATGGCAACTCGAAGGGGTTCCGGTTTATTATATCAAATAGCTTTACTACCATGCAAATGCATTTAACTTATAGGACAGATCCGTTTGAGTGCCAGGATCCTTTTAAATAATGTGCAGAAAGTAAGCATAGGGAAGGAGTATGGAACTATTATGAACAGTTTGTGTTCTTATCTAAAGTACCGACATTTCGTATCTCTTGGTCAATCATCTAAAGCATCATGTGGCTAATATCCAGGTCGGGTAAGGCAATATGTAAGCTAATGGCAAGGCGTAGAAGGAATGGAGGGTATGATTTTGTTTGTCCCTAACATTTTCTTCGTTCCCATCACAATAAACGCCCATTTATAGCTTATTATAAGGTGGCTATTGAACCTTCCAGATCGATTACCTGTATATTTTGGTTTAACATTACACGACTTTATTAAAATTAAGAAGAATCTCTGGTAATTAAAGTGGCCCATTTATCATTTATTGCATCAACTTCAACATATCCTACACAATCTGAAAAGAAAGGTCAAATACTAGCCTGAGTATTACGAGATATTCGTGGAGAGAGGGAAGGAGGGATAAAAGCAGTCAAACGTGTACTTTTATCACAGTATATTGTTTTGCTTTAGTCATTCTAGGTTTGCACTTTCTGAATTAAACTTCTTTAAAATTCATCTTCCTAAGCTATTTGCTATACCAAGGAAAGGCAAGCCGCCCACAACAACCAGCCACCTGCAACCCCCGAAACTTACCAGGGCGCCCCAAACCGACCACCACACCAAAGGCAACAGAACCAGGTACAACCCTACAGCCGAGGTCACCTACAGCAGGCGCACCAAAGACCTAACCCCGTACGGTACCAAAACAACTAGACGCTTCGCCGATCATTGGGGCCTTAAAATACCTACAGTCTACAGACATTTATAACTATAATTTGATATACACTAATAATAACACCATTTATATTATACATTATAAGGCAGATTCCATGCATAAATCAATCCCGATCGCTGTTTTTGCCTAAACAAAACACTCGATGGTCCACGAATTTTAATTAAAGAGTGACATAACCTCTCTTCCCCCACCATGATGGATACTTAAGCTCACCGAGTTAGTTCTGGTAAATAAAGGTGACCAGTTGAATTTATGAACGAAATGTTGTCAACAAAATATTCCTCCACAAATGGGTATTTTTGTCTATGTTGTCTAAAGTTAGGTGCTGACTCTAATGCACAAAGAACCGAAAGGTTGTCTGAAAAATCGTTGCTGAGCCCAAACTGCCATTAACTGCGGTGGTTTGATTAGCTTTAATGATTGGTATTTTATCGATTCCAAGAGAGGCAGGGTAGCCGAGAGGGACGGCGAGATTGTTTCTGCCCTTCTCAGAATCAACCCTTGGCAACAGCAGGGCCTCTCATGACAAACTACACTAAACCTGTGTTATTTAACCCGAGAAAGAATGTAACCACGAAATATGTGAAGTTGCCGAAATAAGAATGGGCAAAGAAAATATGAGAATTAACCTCAGGAAAAATGTTTGTTTTCTATATTTATTATATTGTATACATTGTCTGTAGTAGATTGTTTTTTCTTTTGTTTTTCCCCATTCCTTATCTCGCCTTCCTCTTAAACGAACTATGGCAAGGGACTGGAGTTATCGAAAAGGGGCTCCAGTCCTGACGCTATTCTTGACTTACATTGTGCTGGCTTAATAATCCAGAAGGGCTGATAGCCTCTGAAGTCCTATTTTAATTAACTAACGAACTATGACATCAAATTTCACCCCATATTATTCTGTCTTAAACTGATTAAGTGGGTTATGGATTCCTTTGTATTATATGTTTACATAATTACAAAGGGATTACTAACACCGTAGTGGCAACTTGAAGACAACACTCCATTCTTACTATAAAAAGGCCAATACAATAACAAACCTATCAATTGTCAATGAGCACATCTGTATCTTAAACTTATGAATTCATCTGATAAGCTTATATCAATATATAACTCATGTTACAGTTAATGCAATTCATCTGATAAGCTTATATCAATATATAACTCATGTTACAGTTAATGCAATTCATCTGATAAGCTTATATCAATATATAACTCATGTTACAGTTAATGCAATTCATCTGATAAGCTTATATCAATATATAACTCATGTTACAGTTAATGCAATTCATCTGGTAAGCTTATATCAATATATAACTCATGTTACAGTTAATGCAATTCATCTGATAAGCTTATATCAATATATAACTCATGTTACAGTTAATGCAATTCATCTGATAAGCTTATATCAATATATAACTCATGTTACAGTTAATGCAATTCATCTGATAAGCTTATATCAATATATAACTCATGTTACAGTTAATGCAATTCAGTTTGTTTCATCATTTGGTGATGACGTCATATTGTCAGATTTGCTAATGGTATTGTGTGTGCACAAATATAAGCTACATTCCTACTAACATATTATGTATTCAGGTGTAATAGGTACATGTCTTAATAGTTTATATGGAAGAAATGAATGTTGGTGAATATATTCAGGTGTAAGAGGTACATGTCTTAATAGTTTATATGGAAGACATGAATGTTGGTGAATATATTGCGTAAGTCGCTCAGTGTATATGGGTCTTTAATTCCATGTCATGCTATTTGATCAAGTTTCCTTATATTGTTTGACAGACTTAAGCCTCTTTCCCACCTACAAAAACCACGTGCCGATTTGCCAGGAACATAAAATAGTATTGAATCCTGAGATTTTGACCCCGATTTCGCATTCAAATGGAGGTGCTATGATGTAGTTACGGAATAACCTATTGAGCAATAAATATCAGCTTGGAACTAATACAAACCATCTACGGTATCCCAAGGATGCAAAGACGAACCACGGATTTTGCTTCCAAACATTATAAATTAAAAGGCAGGTTACTTGACCAGTACAGTTCTACCTTTGCCTAGCGGCCCCACTATATTTACGTAGCCCTGGTCGAAAATAAATTAATTCCCGTGAAAAGATTGGATCGAAAACTCCCCATAAAAGTCTTCCGTCATTGACCTTGACTATTATTTATCCAGAGCTGCAACTCTCTCCCTTTCTCCATTTCTCTCTCTCTCTCTCTCTCTCTCTCTCTCTCTCTCTCTCTCTCTCTCTCTCTCTCTCTCTCTCTCTCTCTCTCTCTCTCTCACAAAAAACCCACACACATTCACAAAAACCAAACGGACAGTCATACTATAAAAGATTAATTAGCACTACATAATTAATTAGCACTACATAATTAATTAGCACTACATAATTAATTAGCACTACATAATTACAAGATGAAAGAGTTAAACTACAGCAGCTGCCGTATTTGTTAATACAAACGCAACCAAATTATGCCCGGGTATGATAAGCAGAAGCTTTAAGGGGGGTGACCTGTTTTTGTTCTGTCCTTTTCTATCTTTCTCTGGCTTGTATCCATTTGGCCCCATTCAGCCTACTGTTTAAGACGTTTATCCCCATCCAGGTCTCAATTTTTTACCGGTGAGCGGTAGCGAGCCAGCATATTCGTTATTTTTGTTTGACAGCAGGCTAAATTTGTACATTTTTCGATAGAAAAATGTCTCCGGCAAATCCGGATTTCTTCATATAATGCTGGCTCGCTATCGCTCGCCAGGAAGAAATCGACACCTAGATGGGGATAAACGTCTTAAAATAGTTGGGTGAATGGGGCCGAATGGATACAAGCCAGAGAAAGAGAGAAAAAGACAGAAATAACAAAAAACAGGTCACCCCCCTTAACACAGACCTACACAATAAAGTACATTATATTAGTCATGTGCAATAAATAATTACACCACATTTCAGTTTTCACATATGTTATTTTAGTTACCGGTACATATAGTTTTTAAAAGCAAGTATATTTTTACACGTTGTCTAAATACATATTTCGAGAATTAGTTTGAAATGTCAGAATCATAGAATATTAAGAATCAGAAAAAATATGGAGTGAGTGGAATTTTTTGCTGTATGTTATTAACAACAGGTAACATTAGGGTTATGATGAAGTGGAAGGTATATGATTGATAATGGAGAGAGAGAGAGAGAGACTGACTGGCTGACTCACTGACCGATCGACCTTTCTTGTCACTTCTTAGTATTCTGTGCGTTTCAATGCAATAACAAGGTCTCATTCCGGTTTTTCCAAGGTTTTCCTGTTGCTGTGAAACAAAAATGTGCACACTGGAGCAAACAAAATGTGCACACTGGAGCAAACAAAAATGAACTTGGATAAGCTTAGATTCGGCACGAAATGCCAGGAAGTGCCTCGTGGACTGGCCGAAAATCGGAGCACACCAGGGAATTTTCGAAATTATGTTTGAAAATTCCCTGGCGTTTACGGAGATGCAGCGGTAAATCACGGTACTCTAGGACACATCAGGAGGTATCCTGAGAATATACAAATTCGGATACCGAATAGGCCACAAACCGCGTTTCGTTGCAAGTCGGTGCCTGATTCTTGTAACTGCCTGATTGAACCAAGTAGTGTATGACTAAATATCCTTTAACCCTCTGAGTACCAGCGATGTGTGATATATTATATTCTAGCTATGCTTAGACGATATTATGCAGCTTGGGAAGGATCTGTGGTAGTTAAAAGGGTTGGTTGGGATAGTTTGAAGCCTAATTATTGCTAGAGGTCCTTCCTAAGCTATATAAAATCATCTAATATTTGCCAGAATATGAGGAATAGGACGTCCTGGTACTGAGTGGGACTGTGTTGTTTAGCTGTATATGTGTCAAACAAAAGTATTTATTTCCTTATTTTGTTTTATTACTTTATCAACCTGCACACCAAATTTAGTATGAATTTTCACCTACACATATATTATTTCTTCACTTCAAAGTATTCAAAATTAGCGTTTGATTTTGTACTTGCTTATGGCCGACTATGTGGAAAAGATGCCGACTACCACAGGAGTAACCGCACAGCAAACTGTCTGTGCAATGTCCATTTAACCGTGGGAGAAGTGTGGAGAGATACGCGAGTAACAAGCGTACAAGTTTATTATTTAGCCGTACAAGCAACTAGCACAAGGCCAACCTTTATTGATATGTGGAGTACTGAATTATGAAGTATACATTCAAGAATTATACTGATATACAGAGAATAATAAAATACCTATAACATTGGACATACATATAATATAACACATACAAGGAGACTGCTAGGAATGAGTCTCATGAATAATGCAAGTGTATGGGAATTCCCTAACTGGCAGCTAATGTATGTGAGTGTGTGGCAGAGCTTCCCTGTTATAGTTACACAGCGGTCTGGTAATTTAGTGATTACCAAACATGTACCAATATAACTATATGAGGGAGATCATTACGGATAGCATGTATTTGTTTACGGCAAGACTACTGGAGATGTCAATGCTACGTTAAGAAGGGAGCCTGACAGACAGGCTGCAGATAACGTCCTAGAGTTAAATAACAAAAGTCTCTCGAACCAGACAGCTAACGAGATCCTCGAGCCGGGCAACTACAAGGTCCTAGAGCCAGGGGGCAGTCTAGATATCCTAACTCGGTATTAGCCATGGTATGTTAGGAGTTGGGCCAGTCAGCGCCTAAACGAAGGTAAGTCTTCAGATCTCAGGGAGGGGAAAATATAATGTTTCCCCTGCCTGGCCTGAATACCTATGCTAGATTTAGGCACCTACTGCTGCACTAGGAGTCGTAGGCAAAAAGGGCACGCTGGTACATCGGCCGCAGGGGGACGTTAAGCCGGTGTGGTTCTGGTAATGGAGGTAGGGGGGATATCAGAGGAAGTGACCTCCGGATTCGTCGGGGGATCCCACGGAAAGTCCAATCAGAACCTACGCCGGCCGGTGATGGTGGAGAGTTTTGGTTGGCTGTGGTAAAGTGCCAGCCCGGCTGGGTGACGTCACATCCGGTGTCTTCATGCGCCGCCTTTTTGGGGAGCGGGGGTTTGTTGTGGTTTGGTTCGGGGGGAGCTGTGACCACATTTTCTCTGATGCTGAGGGCCAAAGGGGATACTTAACAAGGAAGGTATATGATAGGAGGGTTGGGGGGTTTGTAGAGGGGCACTGCGTTGTGGTGTTGGAGTTTGCCTCCGGTGTTGATAAGGTGCAACAAGGGTGTCTTGGCGAGGTGGTTGAGGTTGCCGGGGTTGCCAGGGGGAAAAACATGTGGCTGCGGTGGTGGTGGCTGTCCCGGGGTTTATGGTGGTACGGAGGGAGTATTTTGGTGAGTTGGTGCTACAGGTGGGGTTTGTCGGGGCTGAGAAGGCCCGGTAGATTTTGGTACAACAGTGGAAAATAGAGAATCTATTGTTTCATTCTCACTAGTTGTGATGGGTTCATTCTAATAAGTGATCTGATATCATCGTCCCTTCACGGTGGATGGGGGTTGGATCTGGCTGATGGCAGCCAATTCATCCGGGTCAGGGGAGATGCCTTGCTTTGATATGACATGCCCGAGGTAGGGGATGGATTCGCGGGTGAGAGTTTATTTGGAAGGTTTCAATTTCAACCCGGCTTGCTGGATGCGCGAGAATACCTGCCGTATGCATTCAATGTGTTGAACCCATGAGTTGGCGAACACGATCACGTCGTCCAGGTAGGCTAGACATGTCTCCCAGGTGAGGCTTTGCAAGACGGAGTCCATTAACCTGGAAAAGGTGGCGGGCCCGTTACAAAGGCCAAAAGGAAGCTAGCACATTAAACTGGAAATGGCGGCCACTACTGGTGAAGAAAGCTGTTTTTTTCGTATGCTCAGGTATGACGGGCACTTGCCAATAACCGGCTTGTAGATCTAATGTTAAAATAATACAGGCACCGTCTATGCGGGGCAAGGGGGTGGCAGCTTTAATAGTAACGTCATTTACTTGTCGGTAGTCGACACAAAACTTCAGCGAGCCATTTTTTTTTTTTTACTAGGACTACGGGTGATGACCATGGGCTGGTGGAAGGGTTAATCAATTCCGCATCCAGCATCTCTTCAACCTGTTTTTCTTCCTACCAGCATTGGATGGGTTTTTTCTCCATAAGGGCTGCCTGATGGGTGGCCCTTCGGTGTGGATGGCAAGGTCTAGTACTGTGGTATGCCTGATGTGGTGATGCCTGATGTATGGGACTGGGAAAAAATGTCCTGAGCATTGGATAGGCGGCGGGTAATCTGGGGTAGTTCGGGGGGGTTTGTTACATTAGATTGAGTGGATTTTTTTTTTTTTTTTTGCAAGGGGGGGGATCGTCGAGCGTTTCGAGGTCTCCTATCAACAGGCCCTTCGGCAGGCTGATGGGGTTTTCCGCGATGTTGGTGACTTTGATGTAATTAAGGGAGAAGGGTAACAGTGCAGGAGAGGTTAAACAGTGGGGGGTGATGTGAGAGGCAGGGAGAGAACAGTAAGGAGGCGGAGGAAGGGCGGTTAATGGGCACCCAGGCCTGATGTTGTGGAGGTATGGATATGGTGGCTGAGGTTGTAGCTTGTGCCACGAGATGAGGAACAGGTGGGGGGGAGGTGCCTGTGGTTGCAGTCGATCTATTCATCGAGGATTTGTAGCAAGTCTAATCTGAGGTTTCCGTCGTAACTGGCATCGGAAGACTCAATGATTACGAAAACATGGTCTACTGGGAGCCCGCGAGTGTGTGTGATGGTTACGAGGTAGGTTTCTCCTCTAATCCGTAATGGGTGGTTCCCTGCACTGACTAACTGTACTGTGGATGGCTTATGTGGCCTGAATTTTGTCATAGAAGTGGGCATGGAGGCAGGATCGGCTGGCTCCTGTGTCTACGAGCAAGCGTACTACGTATCCGTTTAACTTTAGTTTGTTATAGATAGGCGGTTTGTGCACCATATATCAGGAGTGAGCGCCTGACTATTTTCGGTCACAGCTAAAAGCTGGGGGTATCTGCGGTGTTGGTGATCACGACGGCTGTTGCCCCTCGGGGGTTGGGAGTGGGGGATGTGAAAGTTTTGATTTTGTTGGCACGAACGATCGCGAGCCCGCCAGGTACGAAGAGGACAGTTACCCTGGCAGGGTTGAAATTCATACAAGTTGACTGGGGTCATACGGGGATGGTGAGAGGAGTTACGCGGGGGGGGGGGGGGGGGGTATTGATAAGTTGGCTGGGAGTGTTGTCGTTGCTGGGTGTAAGTAGTGGGAGGGAAGGAGTGTTGATGGGAGGGGTAAGCAGAATTGGCATAAGGCTGAGGGTTAGATTGGGACAGGAGGAGTCTCGGGGCAAAACCTTCGTATGGTTGGGCGGCATAGGGAAGATTGTAAGCACCAATCGAGCAGGGCTAGACCCAGGAGAGGTTATAGGCATTTGATAAGGAGTTGCTGGAATTCCTGTTTCATTTGCTTGGCATCTCTTACTGATTTCCTTTGTGCCTCACTTACACTGAGATTAATCCAGCTAGCTCTCACAAATACCTCCTCCTACTATCCACTTCACTACACTAAGCATGCACCCCACACTTCATTCTTCCTCATCAAAATTTAAAAAAAATAACATGATGAACACGCATAGCCCAGCCTCGGATTCCCCAGTGGGGGGGGGGACCATAAATGCCCCCAAAACCCACCTGACCTTTCCCTGAAGACCCCTCAAAATTGTCTGGACCTCGGCCTGTTACACTTACTATTAACGTTTACAACATTCGCGGCCTTTCCTCTAATCTTCACTCTGTTAAACACCATCTCTCCTACAAACTGATCTTCTTTTCCTCACTGAAATGCAGGTGTTTGAAGCAACTGCCAGCAGCCCCTTCTCTGTATCCTCCTACTTTATCTATCCTAGTTTCAAAGCCAAAGGCGGATGTTGTGCACAGCAAACTCACTTGCTTTCGTGTTCCTGATTTCGACTATTCTGAATTCTCAACTTTATGGCTCAAACTATCCTATCATTCTCATACTAAATATTTCTGTGTTGTCTATCTCTCCCCTAACTCTACCAACTTTCCCAAATTCTTTGACTATCTAAACTTTAAAGTGGAACACATTCTATCATTTCTCAGAAATCTCCATCTTAGGAGATTTCAATGTTCACCACCGCCAATGGCTCTCTTCTCACACTACTGACCAACCTGGTGAACAAGCCTTCGTCTTTTCTATCCTAAGCAACCTAGAGCACTTAGTTCAGCAACCCACCCATATCCCGGATCGCTTCGGAGATCGGCCCAACATTCTTGACTTGTTTCTAACTTCTAACCCTTCTTCTTATACTGTCGATCTTTTCTCTGCTTTGGGCTCCTCCGACCATAAACTTTTCTCTGTCACCTGTCCTATCTCTCCAGTACAGCCACCTGATCCTCCCAGCCGGCGGCGGTTGTGGCACTTTGGCGCTGCCGACTGGGAAGCTCTCTGGCAGTACTTCTTTGATTTCCCATGGAATTAGTTTTGCTTCCGTGGCCGGTAACCCTCGGAGAGTGCTGAACGCATTACCGAGGTAATCCTATCGGGCATGGAGGCATCCATTCCATCTTCTTTCTCTCAGACTAATGCAAGAAAATCTTGGTTCACTTACTCTTGTTTTACTGCTGTCCGCAATAAGGAGGAAGCATTCAAACAGTACCGACGCCTTAAAATTCAAGAATCTCATTCTTCCTATGTTTCTGCCCAGAATCAAGACAAATCTGTTCTTCGACTTGCCAAACACTCTTTCATCAATAATAAATGCACTGAACTATCCAACTCTAGCTCTTCCCAAGCCTTCTGACATCTAGCCAAAAATCTCTCCAACAATTTTTCTTCCTCGTCTTTTCTTCCCCTTTTCCACTCTGATGGCACAACCATCACTTCTTCCTCTGACAAAGCCGAACTCTTCGCTCAAACTTTCGCTAGAAACTCAACCTTGGATGATTCTGGTGCTATTCCTCCCTCTTCACCCCCTCTCCTACTTATGCCTAATATCCTAATCTCTTCTAAAGATACACTTTCTACCCTCTCTGGGCTTGATACTAAAAAGGCTTATGGCACGGATGGTGTGCCTCCTGTTGTATTAAAAAACTGTGCTTCCGTGCTGACTTCCTGCCTAGGCAAACTCTTTCGTCGCTGTCTCTCCTCTGTCTTCCCTTCTTGTTAGAAGTTTGCTCTCATTCAACCTGTCCCAAAGAAGGGTGACCACTCTCAAACTTCCAACTATCGTCCAATTGCTCTCATCTCTTGTATCTCTAAAGTTTTTAAAACTATTCTTACTTCCAAAGCTGGGTGTGCTCAACCGCAGGTCCAGAGTGCAGGTGATCTCGAAGGCTTTGTCCTGCATTCTTCACAACTACCACTCATGCTCAACTGGCAAGAGCAGTAGGACCAGTTCTGCCTGCGAAGCCGGGCTTGCCTGGCATTGGACTCCCCAGAGTTGCTGGGTCGGGGTCATGGGTACCCGCCCGGTAGTGTTGACCGCGATCCCTGGTCCCTTTTCCTATATTATGTTTGGTGGCAGCTTTGGTTTATTCAGGGTCTGGTCGCAAGCCCTTCCCCAAACCAGCTGGCTATTCCCCATGGTCACTGGAGTCCATGGGGGGGTTTGTTGTCCTTCCCCTAGATGAGGTTGCCAGCCAAGGCTAACGAGACCCGTCTACCCGTCCTTTTTAGTCGCCTCTATGACATGCAGGGATTACGGAGGAAGTATTCTTCACATACTGCAACCAGTGCAGGGGCCCCTAACCCAAGGGCTGTCCTTCTATCTTTTAGCCCATCAGCCAAGGATTTCGACCTACTCTTGATGGATACACCAGGGAAGCCGCAAGATGTAAGGAATAGCCATATCTGTGATGTAAACTTATCTAGGAGCCCTGAACCAAACACAGGGCAAGTAGTGCTCCCGGATGTTGCGTTACCCATTAACAAAACTCACTGTATTAAGCACCGGAACTGTTGTGTCACTCTGTTACGCTGTCATGTCACCCACTGAAAATATTTTCACAGACATAACAAACTGTGACCTAAAACTGTTTCACCCGCCATCACTGCCGTGCACCCACCAGTATTGCTGTCACCAATAAGTCCTGTCGTGTTACCCTCCGACAAAACTCAGACAAAACAAGTGCTACCAGCCAGTAACCTAGAAGACCCCTGGGGCAATGCTTTCCCATTATGCTTCGACACAGACATCACTAAGCTCTTCACTGTTCACATTCCTGCAAACCAATGATATACTCTACAGCACCATCAAAGCCAAAGAATGTGTTTCACCTCGAATCTCTACCTACCTATCAAGAACATGTGATGGATCTTTGCACTAGGAAGTGTGCTGCCTAACCATAGCCATATAATTTATCCTGATATACACTATGCTTCAACCAGGTGAATTATTTAAACCCTATCCATGTACTTGTTTTCATTAACGCCCGCTTGGATTACGTTTAATTGATATATATCTTATCCGAGTGAAAGGGATACAATAACTTAAAGCATATTCCATAAGTGACGCATTACATCATTATATAAAACATGCTTCATTCCAATCTTATCTTTTATCTTTCTTGTTGACCTCAATGAAGAACTTGTCTTCATATCATTGCTAATAATTACATTCAAATTATTTTAAACTTCTTTCCCCATTTATAATATTGTAGGTTTACTTGACCTGTACACAATGCCCTGTCACTATTTCGTTTAATACCATAAAAACGTTCATATTGCTCTCAATTTGTATTCATCCACTTACATAGAGTTTACACTGGAGCTGATTTCAAACCAAGATATTTCTGTACAATGAAAAAATAGCCTTTTACGAGATAACAGCTTATACAAATATCATCAAACTCCAGCTAGATTATATAATGATACGGTTAGAAATACACATAATTCATAATTATAGACCACAAGTTTCCAACATCCTGCTAGTCATTAAATCCGACATTTTGCTTACATTGCTGTGTTTGGCAATCCACTGAGGGACCTTCATATTTTACATAGGTTATAATTGTGTGTGTGTGAATGGAAAAAAATGAAAACAATTGTATAAAATATTAAGGATATTGCATTCATAATTTTACCAATTCCCACGCACATTATTAGAACTCTACAATTAAAATAAATAAATTAGATAAAATACAATAATAAAAACCTTCCTTATCCCCTGCTAAACTCCCACCACGACCCTCACATATACACACATCATTGGGGGGTGTCTGAATTTCATATATTTATTAATATTATTTGATTTATCAATTTAATGTTGCCTTTCACCGCTGCTGACCCCCTATCACCCGTAAAATCGATAATCATAATTTCTCGTTTTGGTGGGGTAACTAGTGGCCCTGTAGACAATAGAGACTGGACACCTGTCAATATCTGTGTTGTGTTCTTATATATCAAACCACGTAACACTGCTGAATGTGGTTAAAGGGGCCCACCTCGATTTTTTCTCTTTCTCTCCGTCTGCGTTGGGCTTGTATCCATTCGGCCCCATTCAGCCTACTGTTCTAACACGTTTACCCCCATCCAGGTGTCAATATTTTCCTGGCGAGCGGTAGCGAGCCAGCATATATATATATATTTTTTTGACAGCAAGCTAAATTTGTACATTTTTCGATAGAAAAAATTCTCCGGCGAAGCCGGATTTCTCCATACAACAAATCGACACCTGGATGGGGATAAACATCTTAAAACAACTGGCTGAATGGGGCCGAATGGATACAAGCCAGAGAAAGAGAGAAAGAGAAAAAAGCAGGTGAGCCCCCTTAAGGACGTAAAGTATACTCTACCTGTGTACAGTCGCCGGTGCTGGTACGTTACTATATAATAAACTTGAGACACTGAACGTTGCATGAGGGATAACACTGAGTCGTGTATGTGCTTAACCCTCTCAGGCTCGGAATCACGTTAAACATTTTGAGGAAGGGTATCTTAAAGAGCACTTACAAAAATATCATCAGCATGTCAGAAGTGTTCAACATAATTGGTAACACCTTTAACAGTAAACGATTGTGCGTGTGTGTATGTGTTTATGTGTATATATTTGTGCGTGTATGAATGTGTGAGTCACGTGTTCACTTTTACAGGCGGGTAAATTGGAAATCACAGAATTAGGATACTACAAATACTGAAGTCAAATATCCATTATTCGATAATGTTCACTATATTTTGAAATGACAGCATGTTGAATCTCTTAGCTCATGTTCTTGAATAATTTAATCAAGGAGAAATAACAAATTCCTGGAATTATTATGATAATTTATAGGAAATAAAAGACATCGATAAATTCAACGGAAAATGTGCTGGTGTGAGTTTCTTATAATGATATTATGGCGAGTTGTCCGATCCCTGTATTCCCTGTACAGCCACACACAAAAGGCATGTTTAAATCCGTAATTTATACTATACTTAACTCGAGTAAAATTAACTGGCCACTAATACACCTTTACGAAACCTATATACTTAAGCTATGTTCAGTTATGTCTAGAAGTATTTCTGTTTTGTAGTGAGAGAACTAAACTACTGTAATATGTAGTTGTGAAGGTGGGCTATGGGATTTTGAGTGTAACTGTAAATGTAGTTTTACGTTCACTAAAATATTTGTACGAGACTGGGGCTAATAATTCTACCAATTGCTGTGATAAGCATTCACAATATGTTCATGTGTATTGTGATAAGTATTAGACACCAGAAATTGTCATCTGATCATATACTAAAATGACCCAGTATATATATTAATACAGGGTCTGGTACATATGTTTGGAACAGTGTGTGTAAAACAGAATCTGAAGGTAAATGCTGGAAAGAGCAAGGTTATGGTCTTTGAAAGAGGTGCAGACAGAGTGTGAGGTGAGGTTGAACGGTCAGGCTATAGAGAATGTCAGCTCATTTACGTATTTGGGCAGTGTGTTGAGTAAGGATGGGAGTATGGCTGAAGAATTGCGGGAGAGGGTGCAACAGGGGAAGAGGGTAGTAGGAATGCTGAAAGTAACAAGAAATAGGGTGGTCAGAATGGAAGTAAAGAAGTCCTTGCATGACAGTGTGGTAATCCCGACATTGGCTTATGGGAGCAAAGCATGGACGTTGGTGGAGAGCCACAAACCATGAGTGAGAGGGGTGAAGATGAATTACTTGAGAAGTGCGTGCAGAGTTACATGGAGGGATAGACAGATAAATGAGGAAGTACGAGAGAGGTGTAGTATGGATGCAGATATGCTGGAAAGTGAGAAAAGGAACACCTTGAGATGATTCAGCCATGTGGAACGTATGGGAAGCGAGAGAATGACTAAGAGCGTATACGAGAGTGAGGTGGAAGGACATAGAGGGAGAGGTAGACCGAGTGAGAGGTGGAAGGATGGAGTTAAGAACTATATGCGTGAAAGCGGTGCTGGATGGGAGGAGGGACGTCGAATGACTGGGGACAGGTGCATGAGGGCGTTTCATTCGTGGCCACCCCTTTGGGAATCACGGCGTCCGGCAATATATAGATAGATTAATACTGATATTACAGTGAAATCTTTATATGGATTATAATCACGAATATTTATATGTTACTGTCTTTCATGGCCAGATTAGAAAAAATATCGAAATTGTTGAAAGATCGTCCAAGCACAGTAAGTAACCCCAAAAGGAGCAAACCAGGATTCCCAATATCATGGCCCTTAGGATCACTGAGCCCCCAACCGTGCCTCTGATCCAGTTGGAAGACCAGCCCATCACAAACGGCAAACCTCAAAAATGGACGGACCTGCCCCCACCCTTACGCTTCCCCATTGATGGAGCCAAGGCCTTCCAGCTAATGACATCACGTCAAGTAGACCGCCGGATTGGCAGAAACGCCCCCCCGGGCATCCACCCAATTGACAGGACTCCAAAGGTAAGGAAGACCGATAAACGCGAGGCGAAAGACTTGGGCCAAGTTATAAAGAACATGGGCACTAACCCGCCCAAATCTGACAGCTCAAACCTTACCTTGGAAGCCCTGTGATTGGCTGGCGGCGGAAATCAGCATCCGCCGCCAGGCATAATAAGGACCCCCCAAATGCACCTCGACAGACAGTTTCCTCCATTGTTCACAAGAAGACGGTCCTCCGTATCCTCAAGCAACCCCCAGCTCCCCCTTCTGCAGCACCTGCCATGGTGAAAGGCTCCTCAAGAGGCGAAGAAAAAGGAAATGCTTTACATACATACATAAAACTTGAAGAATGAGTGCTCCACACATACGTGCAGCTTCAGTCTCTTGTCCTAATGACGGCGTTCCAGGCAACCCTGTTAAGGGCTGCTTCACTTGTCAAGTTTTTGGAATTAAGATCGGTTTGCATAGTCCGATCTCAGGTCTTCCTCGGTCCGCCCCTTGGTGCAGCTCCCTCCACAATCACAGACCTGTATCTTTTCACCCAATTTTGTTCATTCATTCTCTCCACATACCCATACCATCCCAGTCTACTTGTACGCATCTCCTCGCTAATACTCTTTATACCTAAACGTCTTTTCAGCTCATCATTTGTTATTCTATCCTGCAGTTTGGCACCACACATCCATATCCATCTCAACATTCTCATTCATTACGTTCCATTCTGTTGACATCCTCTACTTAAACGGCCCATGTTTCTGAGGCTTTAACTGAAGAGATTAAATGTTTTTGACTGCCCTCAAGCCTTCCTCAGCCACTGCTACAGGTACCACCGTTCATTAACCCAGGGAATGCATCAATCATGTTTTTTAACACCTATGCTGCGGGCATATTTCTGCCATATTAGGGCTCATTCAGGCACTCCTGGTTGATTAGGCAAGTGTCTGAATGAAATTAAATGAATTCAAGTGAAAACTAGAAGAAATTAGCTTCAAACTGACGCCAGAACGAGCTTCGTAGCTCGCGGGGTTCACCCGCAGCGGTACCATAGACATTCGCTAAAATGAGCAATTCTCGCTAATGTCGCACTATTTTTGCCTTTGGCAGCACTGTATATCTAGCGAGACTCTGACTCAGAGCCTTCAGTATACCGGCCGGGTGGCTGGGAGAAGGACGGGTGGCCTGTCGCGCTCTCGCTCCCTCGCACTCAATTTTACAGGCTTTAAGAGGCTTTAAAAGCCTGCAGATTGCTGTAAATTGACATTGTGTTCGGGAATGTCTCCTGCAACCAATGGGTTGAAGAGCTGCCAGATTTGGCTTCAATTCTGACAACATTTGTTATATTTACCATACATAGCAATATTACTGCTCCATATGCACATATTATCTTTGTGTAATGAGCATGTGAACGTGGAGGAGCTGGACAATGGTTGTAGGGACCAAATATCCAGTGAAAAAACATATTATTGTGACAGGAGGTGAGGGTGGAGGCGTATGAGGGAGCGTGACATATATGTGCCTTCGTTGCTTACCTGAGGCATACTGAGCTCCTCTCAATAAACAATTACGTTATCCATAATGCAGTTGGATCTAAGTACATTATTAGATTAAATTCAGAAATCGAAAATGGATATTAATCATGATCGTGTACTTTACCTTTAACTGTGTTGGTGGTGTAATGGATTAGATGCTTATGTTCTGGGTGTGGTGTCCCGAGTTCGAATCCCAGGAGGATCATATGCTTTCATTAGTCTATTCTAGTGCATTGGGATTTATAATTGAGGATACATGTTAGGAATGGGGTGTTCCTTAATTGCTTCCATTTCACCAGTTCTGGGGCGTTTTTTTGTTATTTTCTTAGGTGCTATCTTCCGGAAGGAGCGTCGCATTCGTCCAGTAGAACATTCGGGATGGAGCATCACATCGTTAAGTTACCAACCTTGAATTACTAGAGCTACAAGTCCTTATTCAGAGGCACACCATAGGAGCTCCAGACTAGTACTTTGAGGAAATGCCCACCAACTGGGAAACTGAGTTGCCTCGAGTCTTATGGGAGGAACTGCAGCAGGAGACGTAGGCGGCTGTAAGCTACTGTCGAGGCCGCCTCCTGACGATGCCTCTTCCCCAGTCTTGTTGAGGAAGACCTGCTGCCAATGCCCCTCACAGAGAATGACAGAAGAAGGCACAGCTGACCCTGAGGTGGTAAGCAGATGAGATGCCCTGGCCCTGGATGGTCATGGCCAACACCTATTGAATAGTTGTAATAGACAACTACAGGACTGTTAAGCGGTCGATTGAGTACCTTTAGCAATATTGATAGAATTGCAAGGCCTTGAGTGTTCACCAAGGACCTCAATTGCCTGTAAGCTTGCTCAATTAACTTCGAGATTAGCTCTCCTAATAATCATTAACTGATTAGATAACTGACTCTAAAAGTCTTGCCAAGTTAGATACTAGTTAGCTAGTATGGCTAGTGTGCCATTCTGCTAGTATCGCGGAATGGCACAACAAAAATTAATGAGCGTCAGTTAGGAGTTTAGTTAGCTCAGTAAACGAGTTAGCTTTGCCAGTAATCGAAGAAGTCAAGAAGGATCCGTAGGCAATCCGCAACGCATAGTAGGAACTACAAACTAGAGATAAGAGCCAAGACCTACAGTTTATCTTGTTCATGTTAGCCACTCACGTTCAGGCATATGAGGCTATATAAGAGAATTACATAACAAGTTCTTCGGAACAAAAAATAAGTAACTTTATCATATGTAATCGCAAGAGACACTCACGAAGAGTTCGTTACTGATATAAGATTGATATAAGATTTCATTGTTGTTACCGTTATCCATTCATTGTAAACACGCTACCCAATGATTAGATAATTTTGTAACGAGAGACTGATACTTGGTATTTTAAACTAAGAGATTAATGTTTTACATTTGAGAGAATTAAGACTAAGGTTGAATACTTGTTGAATTATAAGATAAAATACTTGTTTCTGAATGAAGGACTTGCTAGTAACTTGAAATAATGTATACGTGCTAATTATAAGAGAAAAAGTTCTTGTTGTATATATTGTGAGAATATGACGTTGTTGCAAAGTATGTTAAGATAATGACTTCGGCCCATGAGCACAGCCAGTATACACTTATATCCAGACACCATATTGTATATTTCTGTGTTACCTTTCTGTGTTTTGTCTATGATCATGTCCTTGATATTTGTGTCAATAAACTATTTATATATCTATATGTTATATGTTTGTGTTATCCATCTGAGCATGCAGTAGACCCCACCCTTATTAGAATTGCATAACAGAAATATTTGTATAACATTATGATGCAATGTAGAAGTGTTCTATTCCATTTTCAATTCACAGAGAAAACCTCTTTGTTGCCAAGTATCTTCCTTGATGCTATGTACTGTACATACACACATTGTGTACAGTAGATGTAACTCCTTATCATTCATGATTAAGAGGTAAGCAATCATTGCAGTGATGTAAAACTAATATAAGTACTAATGCAATTAAACTTCAATATGACTCCAAATACTGATCTTAATAGTTTGTAGGCGAACTCTGATGGAAAGAAACCTTCAAGCTTGATAAAGTATATAGTATTCAATGTCAACTGTATAGAAAATAATTTCATTGTATGTCTGCATGAAGAAGTAAAACAACCTAATAATGTTTTTTGATCCAGAACACAAGCCTGTTAACAATAAATAAGAAAATAATCGTGATTTACATTTGTCGGACACTGTTTGATCAATATGTAAATATAACAAAAGTAGAACTTACGGTATGTGTGTGTGTTTTTAGCATTTGTTGTCAACTTCTGCCATACTATAGATTTGTTTAGTAATTCAAACACTTATTAAACATATACTACCTTTAGTCATAGTTGCTGATACCGAGGTAACAGAGTCGTGATAAATGTGCCGATCAAAAATTACACAAAAAAGTGCTCGTGTGACTTTTACTTGACTCTGTTTTGGTGCATACATGTAGGCCTATTTGGGTTCTAAACAAATATTGTACAAGGTTTAGAAATAACAATTACTGTAAAATATTGTACAAGGTTTAGAAATAACAATTACTGTAAAATTCAAACGCATTTCTTGTGATTTTCTGAGCATTACTCAATGCAAGAATGGATACGCTATCTTAGTTCTGGAATGATTGATTGGTAAATTCTTACATAATGCAGCAACTGGCATGATTAAACATTATTGTAGTTTTGCTCTATTCAAACTTATTAAGAGTTAGGTGGCTGGTTGAATGCCCTCCAGTAGTAAAATGTTGGTTAACATTATCTGGACACGCTTCAAACATTGGAAATGTGGTTGGAAAACCAGATTGTCTTTTTCCACAGGCGCCTAACCCAAAAGAAGTGCCGATGCTAACTACGAATACTATCACTTTGGAGTTAGTTTGTAGCTTCCTAGTGCGATGTCTTGTGAACGTATAGAGATGTTCTTTCGGAGACTATTGGGTTGAAGACATAATTAACAGAACACTAGCCTCCCATAACTAGTTTTGCCAGCTTGATCCATGGCTCTGTGCTGCCAAATAAAATCACTGATATGCAGCACCTCGGGTTCCTCTTCAAATGTGATTATAGTTTCCTGGAGCAAGGGAGGAGGGAAGGCTTTTACTTAGAGATGAGCTACATATGTAGCGTAACTGTTTGTTGGTTGTATCTGAATAACAAGCTGATCTGACACCTAATGAGATTACCCTTTAGAGTGAAATTAATAAATGTTATTATTCCTAAAGGGTTCAGGAACATTCTATAGCAAGATCCGTCCTTAGAGATCTGTGCCCCATAATTTTTTTTGTTTTCCTTTCACTTGATCATTACGCTATTCAGTGTGCAGCTGGGTCTGAGTACATGATTAGATTGATATCCAGTATTCGATAGATGGATACAAAATCTTAGTCATGTACTTAACTTTTAACTGTCTTGATGGTGTAATGGTTAGTGTTTAAAATCTGTATGTGGTAACCCAGGTCCGAATCCCGGGAGAATCACATGCTTTCATTAATTTAATTGGGAGGGGTTTGGTGTTGGGAGTGAAATGATTAAATTAGGTTATTTCAATGAGTTACAAGGAATAATTAGTCTCGAACACCTTGTGATCCATTCCGGTGAGATACTCTTCGTTGAAAAAGATATATTTTGAATGCACTATACTCATAACAGAGTGTGCCAAATACACTATACTCATAACAGTGTGCCAAATGCACTATACTCATAACAGAGTGTGCCAAATGCACTATACTCATAACAGAGTGTGCCAAATGCACTATACTCATAACAGAGTGTGCCAAATACTATATATTTTATTAATTTATTGCTCTACTGAAAACACATATTTACAACTTTTGAGAGAAGTTTGTTCCAGGTAGAACGTATCTTGTATGTAAAACATCTCTATATATACTAATATTGAAACTCTTAAATTTTAAGTTCCAGACATGTTTGCGTAATGCATTTCAAGTAAGAGTAAATATTATATAAAGATCCACAATGTCAAAGTATTTTACAGACTTCAATAAGTTGACTTCGTAGTCTTCCAACGAAACGAGACAACGCTTGGACTATTTTTAGTAGCACTATATCTTTCGATAGAGATAGAGACAAAATATTAGCAATATAATTTAGAAAAGGCCCTGTCTGAGCATTGTAGAGCGTGAGGACTATATATTATATACAGTATATACAGTACAGATTATATATATATATATATATATATATATATATATTTTTTTTTTTTTTTTTTTTTTTTTTTTCTATATTCCAACTACTTCCTCTCGGGCATAGGCTGAGAGCCTCTGCACACTCTACCGCTGAACACGGTGAGGCCCGTGAGGTCTTGTTCCAGCCTAGGGAGTGAGATATGCGAAGCACCCACGGCTCGAAGCAACTGCATCTCTGAAGCTGCTCCGCCTCTGCGCTTCACCGTCTCTTCCCCCAGGCTCAGACCCTCACTCTCAGAACGCCACCTATTGAGCAATTAAATCACTAGGCATTGCCCCCCTGTAGCATATTTTGAATATGGGAATATTCATACAATGCTATTTAATCAGGGAACAATGAGGGTATTTTTTTGGCATTTTCGGTATGCTGTGGTAATGCACTGAAACTAGGTACAGCACAAATTCCATCCCAATAATATCTTCCCATTGACACATTGGGATTCGAACCCGGTCCATTGGATTACCAGTCCAGTGGCAAGACCACTCCACTCTGCCACTCATACACTCATATATATATATATATATATATATATATATATATATATATATATATATATATATATATGTGTGTGTGTATATATATATACAGTATATACACTATATAAATATAATAATTATATATGTGTGTGTGTGTGTGTGTGTGTGCGTGTGTGTATGTGTGTTGGATGATCGCCATAGTTGAGGGAAACAGCCCCGGACAGAACAACTGCAGAAACAGGTGGCCAAGATACCCCCTCCTATGTCTCTATCAATTCCTGGACCCCCATGCCCCTGATCCAACTTGAAGACTCCCCAACACCAGCGAAAGGGGTGAAATTGCTCCCACCACCACGTACCTCCATTGACCGAGCCAAGACAGTCGAGTGCATGACGTCACCCCAGAGGAGCCCCCAGATTGGTCAAAGCGCTGCTCGCATAGGCAACCTCTTGATTGACCAGCCGTGGCAGGTGAAAAATGCTGCTGAGGAGGAATCACGAAAATTAGAAGAAATAAGAAGTAGTAAAATAAAGATCTGACCTGAAGGGCCCTCTTATTAACTGGAGACGAAAAAAGCCATCTGCAACCAGGCCTTACAAGGACCAGCTGCCGCTACCAGTCAATCCGCTCCACTGTTTCTGGTGACCAAGACTTCTTCCTCCCCATTCAGGTCCCCCTGCTGTAGCTACTGGCAATAAGGAAGCACAAAGGGGCACGGTAACGAAAGAGACCAATGAGTTTCACCAATGAGAAAAAACGAATGACAGATTGCCCTCAAGCCTTCCACCGCCTTTGCTACAGCTGCCCCCGCCCTCCATGACCCAGAGCTATTAGAGCTGCACGACCTAATACAGTGGCACACCTCAAAGACGACCAACAGCTACATCGAAGAGCTGACCATATACTGGGAGACAGAGTTACCATGAGTATTAAGAGAGGAACTGAACTGCGAGAAGCGAGTGCCTCTACCTATATTATTGTATCTTCCCTTTCAGGCTTGTTTTGCTGTTTTCATAGTTTTTTAATTGTTGCATATTAATTACATATATTTTTTGTTATTTACAGGCTTATTGTGATTAAATCATCATGGCATGAATTGTTCCGGCCTCTCCATTCTTGCTGATACTAATGTCCCAATTTTGTAGATTCTGCCAGTTCCACCAGAAGATGATAGATGAGCGCAATATAAGATTATTGCCCTGGCCACGAAGCTAGAATCTCTTAAATAATTTGCCACACTCAATGTAAGAGTGACATCGGCTCAAGAAACCATCACCCTGATGTTGACCGCCACCATTCAAGTGTAAGCTGTACCCATACCAGGAGCTGTCCAAAATGTAAACAAAATCTATAAATTACTCTGCTCTCCCCCAAGATAACTAACATGTCATGAAAAACCATGTGCATTCCAGTACCAGGAAGATCATTTCCCTAACTATGTGTAGTAACCATTTCCAGATTTCTCCAGACACCGACGAGGAAGAGAAAACAGAAGTTAAACTTGTGGACGATTCCATAGTCCGTGGCCAACTTTCGGAGGCCACCCAGGACCAGAAAGCGTTTCTGCATCCTGTGTGGCTTTGTGGACGGTGGTGGTGTGGCTCATCCAAACACGAGTACCAGCAACTGATTAGGTCATTCAAGGAAAAGTCTAACATTTGTATTTCAGGTATTGTACCCCGGTTCGATGCAGAGAACTGTTTCTATAATATGGCCAACAGTGTCAATCGTCAAGTTGCTAAACTCTGCAGGGAGGGGAACATCGAATTCATCAACACCTGGGATAACATAAACCATGATGAATATTTGCTTTAAGGATACGGCATCCATCTTAACCAGGTAGATGTATCACGTTTTGGTTGTCTGCTGAATGATGCGGTCATGAATTTTCATACAAAAAAATTAGGTCGATTGTGGGCAGCCAGGCAGGGCAGTGTAGGTCTCATAGGTACCAGAAAATTAGAAAATTCTAAGAAAATATAATGTAACCCTAATTCTCTAAAGGTGTATTATACAAATACAGCAGCATACACAATACAGCAGCATACACAATACAGCAGCATACACAATACAGCAGCATACACAATACAGCAGCATACACAATACAGCAGCATACACAATACATTTTTAGATCTAGAAGAAATTGTGTTTACAGAATATTATGATATAATCGGTATTACGGGATCCTATATATTATAGTATATATTAAATAGTTAACAACCAAATAGCATCAATGAGAAAGTCCCAAAATAAAGAAAAGCTAACTTTCGTAAACTTTGAGTAATGTTTAACCCCTCCAGGCTCTAAGATGCCGCTTAGTATTATTATATATAATTCTCTTAATCTCATAACTAGGTCTCCAAAATTATTTTTCTGCCAATAACCTCACTCAGCGACAGTTGCAGGGTTTGATAAAAACTAAACTAAAGGTTTCGTAACTCTGATGATGGTCACAAAGGCTGAACGTATCCCACGAAGTCACAGGTGCATTTTCCCGTACAAGAAAGGATTAATGAAACTGACTGGAGCTTTTTGATTAACAATAACAACAAATAAATCATGGGAATTTTTCAGCATCACGACTTAAAAACAGTGCAAGCGTGCATACCATCAAAAAAACGGCGTTTAGTCAATAATAATAAGCCTAAATGGTGGAACCGCAGACTGTTTGCTTGCTAAGGAAAAATGCTCATGATAGATTAAATACCTCAGCAAATGACTAAGAATGAGTGAATTTCATAGATCTATGACGCAAAGCCAAAAAGTAAATTAAGCAGAGTAAAGAGACCCTGGAGGTACATGTTGTGAATCAAACTATAATAAACCCAAAATAATTCTACAGTTGCATCTGATGAGAATGGAGAATACACCGAAGACGAAGCACAGATGAGTATTGTCCTCAATACCTTTTTTGCATCAATGTTTACAACAGAAGACTTTAGTGATATCTCCACAGAATTGTAGCAATATACCCCAAGGATCTATACTACGACCAGTTCTCTTATTAGTTTACATAAAAGACATAGATGAGGGTCTCACCTGTACTATCTCAAAGTTTGCTGACAATGCAAACATTGAAACTACCGTACTCTGAAATGAACATGTAGAAGATATGCAAAATAATATAGATAAGGTTAATTTGAGATGGTTGATTAACTTGTCCTTTATTACTTTAAGAGGGCATCTCACTTTTCTACCAAAGACTAACTAATTGTTTCTTGAGGGGCTTCTCGAATAGCAAACAACAGAAAAGGCAAACCTTCATCCCAGTCCTGATACTTCTCATAAAACAAATTGCGAATCATGGCCTTCAAGGTCTGGTGGCTCCTCTCAAGGGCTCCTTGCGATTGCGGATGGTATGCCGAGGACAGGGTATGCTGGACACCAAGTTCATTCAGTACCTGACGAAAGAGGTCGCTATTGAAGTTTGAACCTCGATCGCTTAGCCTCTCCTGTGGAATGCCAAAGTTAGTGAAAATATGGATTAAATGATTAGCTACATTTTTTAAGCTATATATTATGAAGGGGAAAAGCTTCTCTGGTGGTAGGTTATAATACTGTAAGAATATACTGGTTTCCTTTCTGTGTTAATGGTGAAGGACCCACTATGTCTATGATTATTTTCTGGAAAGGCTTTCATTAGATTATGAAGCTAGTGAGGCCTTGAATGACTCCCCCCCTACCCTCTTCACTTATATTAGAATTTTAAGACCTGGATGAAGCTCAAACCTGGTTCACTCGAGACAGACCGAGCTTTTGTCAAAGGTTATATAAGATGCCCAGAACTTGGGTTAAGGGGCTTTTACACATTAAAGAGTCGCAAGCCGAATCGCTATGAATGTTGAATCGCCGTGACTAAGGAAAGAATTATGGTGAATGCAATTTTGAGCCAAAAACAACAGAATAGAACCAAATAGAGGCGAATGAGTACCAAATGGACTTGTGTGAATTCAGCGTGAATGCCAACCGAATGTACAGAAATTAAAATTTAACGGTAATTTTTTCGGCCCCGAGTAAACCAGAATTATCCCAAATGTTACCGAATAAATGTAGAAAAATTACGAATTATCCCGAATGTCCAAGAGTATGCATCCGAATGCGTACAGAAAGCGCTGAGAATAATGCCACAAGGGATCCAATTGTTCGTTGGGGTTTTAAATACTGGCCCCCACTGGTGTTCCCTGCCACACCAGTATTAACCCTCACACAGGACACACCACCACAGTGAACACCATGGACCATTCCAACTGCCAACTATTCGGGAAGGTGCAACTGGACATCCTACAGCTAGAACTGGATGTCATTGTGGACGATGTGCAGAGACATCTGGCTAGGGAGGAACGCCAAAGGAATAGGAGGGCTATTTGGTCTAGGAGTTGGCTTCTGAGATGTCCCAACTATGCAATGTTTGAGGAACTTCTCCAGGAGCTAGAGTTGGAGGACGGCAAAGGGTTCCAAACTTTTTACGCAATGACATTGCCATGTTCAAGGAACTGGTGGCATGTGGCATGTGTGGGACCCAGAATTGAGAAGCAGGACACCTTCTGGCGCAAATAATTGAAACTTGGCTTACATATAGTAATCGCTCTACGCTACTTAGATATGAGGGACTCCTAGATCAGTCTACAGTACAGTTTTCGTGTAGCCCACAAGACAATATCTCTAGTGGTACCAGAGACATATGAGGCAATCATAGCAGAGTGCCAACCGGAAATGCTTTCCTGCCCACGTTCACCTGAACAGTGGCAGCAGGTAGCCCAGAAGTTCGCAGAGGGATAGAGTTTCAACCATGCAATAGGTACTTTTGATAGAAAACACGTTGCCATAAGGTGCCCACCCGACGGAGGATCCTTATACTATAAATATAAAGGGTTCCTTTTCATTGTTCTCATGGCACTTGTTGATGCAGAGTACAAGTTTCTGTATTGATATGTGGGTGCACATGGTAGTTGCTCTGATGGTGGTGTCTTCGCCCACACAGCCCTTAGGTCGGCACTGGAACAAAACAGGTTTGGAATCCCCCCTCCTGAACCCCTGCCCAATGACGAACGCCCCATCCCCTACTTCATCATTGGAGATGATGCATTCCCCATGAGGATCTGGTTAATGAAGCCCTACTCACATCGCACCATGAAGGTTGAGGACCGCATTTTCAACTACCATCTCTGAAGGGCTCGTCGAGTGATTGAGAACGCCTTTTAATAATAATATGAAAGACAGTGACTTTGTATGGATTGAATTAGAGTTGTATGAATTATCTTAAATAATTATGTATGTCGATATAGATTATCCCTTCATATTTTACTTCCCGACTAATTGCTAAGAATGATGTCAAAGTAATCCCAAACATAAAATTATTATCTATTAAGGTGTCAAAGTTTGGAACTAGCTTCCCCAGTATATAAAAAATAAGCCCACAGTATCTAGTTTGAAAATATCCCTCAAATTATACTTTTTGACTAAATATTAATTACATAATTCTGAGAGTTATTGCTGGAATGGTGTGTGATGTTTGGTCTTGTTTTGGGGAGACTGTGTATTTCCCTGTCCAGTGAGTGTTTATATATATGTGAAGGACTATATTATTTGTGTACTATGTCTTATTGGTGTTTACTGTCACAAACATTAACATTTACATATTATTATAATCGTATTCACATGGGTGTCAATATATAAATTCATAAAAAGCCTGTAGCATATATATCGTAAATTTTGTATTGAGTTTTATACAAGGTGCCATAAGGAGATATTATCGCATATGGCTTAGCCTAATTTTGTGTATGTATAAAAATATCAACATATTGTAATGCTATGGCTAAGTAAATTATAATATATTGTTATTATTTGTATTATTATTATTATTATTATTATTATTACGAGCAGGCCCGTCAGTAACTTCTACTACCCGCCAAGCGGGTGGTTTTACCCTAAATGACCTTGTTTCCGTGCTCTTTTTCATGCATAAACAAGATCCAGAGCGTAATACAATTATGTATCCCTGAAAGGGCGATAATTGAGCTTTCCAATGACACCAGAACCATCCTTCTACGACCACGCGTTCTCTTGCAACGATCGTGCAAGACGAAGGAAAAATCCCTAAAATACGGTAATTTCCTTACATAATTCCCTGTGTAGCGAGGCAGTGAGTGTCAGTGTGTGTGGAGCTGGGCCCAGTGCTGGCGCGGGAGCCGTGCCGAATGGTCAGAGCCGACCTACGCTCCTCCCACCGCTCGTCTCTCTCTCAGAGCCAAATATTGCTCAAAATTGCACACCGCCTGAAGTCGGTCCCCGCCACATAGTCCATGGTTCTCTAGACCGACTTAAGTCCGGTCCCGCTAGACAAGGGTTAATATTATTATTATTATTATTTTATTGTATAGGTAAAGTATACTCGTAAAAAGTGTTATGTATTTTATTGTATAGGTAAATTACAGTATACTCGTAAAAAGTGTTATGTATTTTATTGGCAAAGTACAATTTTCAATATAACACATATTTCTATATATTTAATAAATATTTCAATATAATTATATCATTTCCACTTATCCATGCTGCCTTGCTCCGTAACTTTGGGGTTGGAGTGCTGTGGAGTTGGAAGGGTTGTGTTTATCGGTGAGGGTGGAGAAGGAGAAAAAGTGATAGTGGGCAGGGAGATGTTCAGGAAACTGCCTAGGGTCATGTGACGTACAGGTGTCCCAGGCACTGGCAGGTTGGCACCGTATGTAGGGGTCATTGACCCCCACAGTGGATCGATTGGTGTCCTTGGCTGGTGGTACTGGGGCTGGGTCAGTACAGTCCCTGTACCAGGGGCTGGAATAGGGCCACAAACTTCGGGGGTAGCATGGTGCAGGTTGAGGAATGCGACAGAGGTGGCAGCTGAAGCATTAGCTGAGCAGGCAGGGTGTTAGTGGAGGGCTGTGCCAGGAGGGTCTGCTGGACGGGGCCCGTGGTCATTATAGGAGCCTGCTGCAGCTGTGTCTGGTGTGCCTGCTGCTGCTGCTGCTGCCGGTGCACCCTTCTCTTCTGCTCCGCCAGCTCTGGAGCCTGTATCCTGGCCTGGGTCAGGATATTGGTAATTCTGCATAACTACAACTCCTGTTATTTCAGGTTTTATTAATTTTATTTATGTATTTTAATAGTTTGTAATTGTGTATTTTATTGTTAGAAAGTGCGGAAAGCACTTTTTATTAGCATTTGCATTGTTAATTGTAATTCAGATACCCCTACAATCTAGGAGTTTACTCGATTTAGTAAACTTTGAAAAGACATTAGCCTAACCTAACAACCTTACCTAACCTATCCTAGTATTATGGGTTGGGGCTGCATCCCCGCTGATTGGGTCTTAAAACTATAAACGATTGACAGGCATCGAAAGAAAAGTCGATAAAGTCTATGGTGTTTACTCTGCAATCTTCAGCTTTGGCTGTCGATAACCGGAAGTACCAATACAAATTGTGACGCTTCTGCAAAGTAGCCACGTGCGGGCATGCGCGCGCGTCGGTTGCCCAGCCGTTTAGAAACCGGCAGGTGGCAGCCGGTCGGCAGGCTTTTCCTTAGTATATATCCTACGACAACGTAACTAATGTCTGGGATATTCTTATGTTGTTTCACAGCTTTAAGCTGCCCTTATTCTTAACCAACGCATCTTAGTATATTTTATTCTCGATAGTTGATTATTTCATTATAATATAATATAAGATGTAAGTCTAGTGAGGGCGGGAGGAGACGAGCGGGAGAGAGAGACCGGCTTAGGACGTTGCTTCGCTTGCCAGCTTGGGACGAGCCTGAAGCATTGCCATATGCATTTGATTGCAACGTTAGGCTTAGTTTCGATTCACGCACGGGGTAGAGGATTTTGACCAGGCAACAGTGTTGAGTGTTGCCAAGCCTGGGATGTATTTTGTATGCCTAGGGTGGGATCCAGACAGATTCAAGACTCAGAGCTCACCTCACTGTCGTACCCTTCGGACCCCCTTGATATCTATCCCTCTCAACCCCACTAAGAAACTTTCTCTCTTACTTTGTATACCTTCCTTCCACTACTTCACCAATCTAATTAATTATCCCATCCCCTTGATAGACCTTATATCTATTATTGTATTAACGACGAGCTCTCAGATAACTACAGTAGATAGGATTTTGGGCCTTATGCAGAGACGAAATTGTTAATGAGACCTAGGAAGCTTTTTTGTTGTCTCATATTTGGTGGTTTCATGCTTGCTAGTGTGTTCTTGTGTCAGGTTAGCAGGGGCTAGACCGGAGGGGAGGCTTTTTGCGATCCTTTAAGTAAAGTCTGCTGGTGCGAGTCCTGTGGACCCGCACGACTTTACTAGGATACCCGTGGGAGTCTGGGGGCATTTTCTTGTCTGTGTCCCTGTGTGTCTAGTGTTGTGTTGTGTGAGGGCCCTTGCCTAGTCCACTCAGCACTGCGCTAGCACGTCTTGCTTTTGTTTTAGGGTCGCCAGGAGAGAGTCAGATACTTGCGATCTGAGTCTCTCAAGAGAGCACCCTTTCAATTAGAGTAATTTGGCGCACAGACTTGGGAACGTCCCTAGGCTAGAGCAGGTGGCTCAGCCCGGGTATTCGAAGCCTATATCCTTCCGGCTAGACCTCTGCCACCTGGCAGATTAACAGCTAGGGGTTTATCATCTCTGTATGCTTGTTATTGTGCCACAGTTTACCGTTTTTGTGAGCATTGTGAGTCAGGGTGTGGCTTAGAGACTCTGTCCGAGCAGGCTTGCCTGACTAAGAGTGAGAAGCACACCTGTATGTGGTTATGTTGCGAGTTGCTGCCTTTATTTAATTATACCTATGGCCTATCACTAGTATTTATTCCTGCTTATGAGTTAAGAGTTCTCTAAATCCGTAACATATTTTCTTTGCTAAGCATCAGATCCTACAGTAGCCGCATGCAGTTTAGAAACCCGCATCTTGTCTACCTGTACGATGTTTTGAGGACTGTTTGCTTTCACCTTCTTTCACACAGGGGTGATTAGTTGTATTAATTAACGTAACGTTAAATGTACTTTCTTCTAGTTTGTTATTAAATTGTTTCTGCAATTTAATTCCGTTATCTATCTTTTCCTTGAAGCTTTAAGTCAACTTAATTGTGTGATCTTTTATATAGCCTGCTTGACTATCAGCAGTCTATAGTGCGTGCACCCTGTAACCGAGTCATAGGATACCTTGTTGTCCAGGCAGGACTCTTGACGGTTTAGGGTGGTTTGTTGCCTGGGTTTATAGATAAGGGTTGGATCTAGCGTTTTCCGTTGTTGCTTGTTGCCGCATACCTAGTCCAATAGAAAGAGCCCAGTGTTTATATATCCCAGGACGTAACAAATGGCGACCTTGCATAGGATTTACTGAACAGAGGAATATAGTGGTCATTTGTTTTGAGATTCCTTATGATTAGAGGAATACAGTGGACATAGAGTGTTTTTTTGGAGCAACCAATATAACACATTAAAGACTTTAAATAACATTAGTATATACATACTTGCATAGGATATAAGGCACATTCTATAACCGTGATAATTACTGCAGTACACAAACATGTCTAATACATCAGAACACAGTGATGGGTCAGGTCACGATACAGGCTCGGAGGGAGAAAGACCTGTGGAGTGGCTAGTCGATAGCGAGGAGGGTGCTAGAAGATTTTTAGAGGTGCGCCTTACCGCTGCCAGGGTGTTGAAGCTGAATAAGTATGGCTTAAAGTGTGTGGCAGGTCTTCAGGGTCACCAGGGTTTAAGTGGCATGAGGAAAGATCAGCTGAGGACTTTGATATTGGGTTTAGAAGGGAGAGACCTGGGTGGAGAGGCGACTGGGGGCCCCAGTCCCCAGCCCCCCCTCCACTCTACCCCCGTATCAAACGTCAGGGTGCCTGAATTTAGTACATACCTCCAAGTTGATGGTCAATGGCAGCGTGGAATTCAATCACAGGGACCCTCCCCATTAAATGCACCTTCCCCTCCTCAAGGGTTGACTCCAGATTTGTTGTTTCGGCTTGAGATGGCCAAGGTTGAGGCAGCCGAAAGACAGGTTAGTGTGCAGGCTGAGGTTGCTAGAGCTCAGGTTGAGGCTACCGAAAGACAGGCTAGTGTGCAGGCTGAGGCTGCAGAGAGAACAGCTATACGAGAGGCTGAACTGCAGGCAGAGTCTACTAGGTATCGGGCTGACAGGGAGCTGGAGAGATCTCGAGTGGAGGTAACAGGGCGAAATATTGGGGGAGGTAAAAGACATCGGGACCAATCATTGTCGCACCTGCTTAAACTAGTTCCTGTGTTCGATGAATTATGTGTGACTGAGTTTTTTATGCGATTTGAGAAGAAGTGTCAGGAACACCAGTGGCCTCAGGAAAAGTGGGCAGCATTAGTTTCATCAAGACTCCTAGGAAAGGGGCTAAAAGCGTATGATGCACTACCTTTAGAGTCCTGTGTAGTTTATGATGAGCTAAAGAAGGCTGTGCTACGGGCCTATGAGTTACAACCAGAAACTTACCGCTTGAAGTTTCGGGGTGTTACTAAGGGCAAGGATAGTACCTTCCTAGAACACGCCCGGGACTTGTCTGATGCACTACGACATTGGCTGCATTCTGAGAGGGCAGCTACTTTTGAGGAGTTGTTGTTGTTGTTGTTCCCTAAGCTCCCTGGCCGAACAGCCCCGAGTCCCTGAGAAAGGCCATGGCCACGATCGGACTTTCCCACAGAGCTCTCATTGAGTGTAGATTGTGTTGTTGGCGTAAGTGGTTGTGTGAAATGCAGTCTTCTATGATGTGTTTAATGGTATGGGATGCTGTGTTACATCCCGGGCAGGCGTCGACAACGGAGTCATCCAGTCTCTTCTGATAGCTCAGGAGAGCTGGATGGTGTCCGCATCTCAGCCTGGCCAGGTGGACTCTGTCCTCGCGAGGAAGGGAGGATTCGGAAGGATGGATTTCGGGAGGTCGTGCATGCAGCTGCGTGTTGTCTGTGAGTGAGTGGATGGATCGGTGAGAGATATGAGTATGGATGTGCTTCTGGAAGTTGGTTCGGGGTGGGCAGGGAGGGAGAGAGGACAATAATTGTGTGTGATACCGTGTGCTGGGTGGTGTTTTGATATTTCTTGGTGTCTGTGGGTGTGTTGCCATGTAGTTTAGTGGGTGGTCTTGGTTCGTGGAGGCTGCTGCCAGGAATTGAGTGCCTCTCATGTCCAGATGGTCTTTGACTTTGAGGATTTTGGTTTCTTGATGTAGGTGATCTGTAGGTGAAGTAGCTGTGCAGCTGCATTCTGAGAGGGCAGCTACTTTTGAGGAGTTGTTGTTGTTGTTGTTCCCTAAGCTCCCTGGCCGAACAGCCCCGAGTCCCTGAGAAAGGCCATGGCCACGATCGGGCTTTCCCACAGAGCTCTCATTGAGTGTAGATTGTGTTGTTGGCGTAAGTGGTTGTGTGAAATGCAGTCTTCTATGATGTGTTTAATGGTATGGGATGCTGTGTTACATCCCGGGCAGGCGTCGACAACGGAGTCATCTTCAGGGCTTTGTTTTGAATAGTCTGTAAGGTCTTATGATGTGTTTCAGCTAGGTTAGAAGCCCAGGCTGGGCTTGCGTATTCCATCACTGATCTTATGTATTGTTTATATACTGTGGTGGTAGTTTCTTTGTTGTGTCCAAATTTTGTGTGAGCAAGTGACCTGGGGGCGTTAAGTCTGGGTTTCAGTTTCTTTTTAATGTTGGTGGTGTGCTGTTTGAATGTCATATGAGTATCATATGTTACTCCTAGGATTTTGTGTGTGTGTGTATGTGTTAGGGGTGTGTTGTTTATGGTGAGTTGAGGGATGTATTCGTGTTCTCCTGTCCAACTTGTGAGCAGGGTTGCGGTGGATTTGGCTGGGGCTAGATTAAGTCTGTTTGTAGTGCACCAACCATGCGGATGGCTGCCGACCCTCCACGGCCGAAGACAAAATCAACGACCAGTGGAGGAAAACCGGATGCCGGCCGCGGGGAGCAGTTTCGGGAGCCAAACCGTCACAACCATCCCCTGCCCCCTCCCTGGGGGCACGGGTCCCTGGAGCGGCTTCGGTCGCGCCGGGAATTTCCACTTTTGAGGAGTTGAGTGAGCTGGTTCTCTTGGAGCAGTTCTTTAAGTGCACAGGCGGGGACTTAACATTAAATATAAAGGAAACAAATCCTAGAACTCTCCAGGAGGCAGCAGAAATGGCTGACCTCCGACTGTCATTAATTCGAGGGTGCGGAGCAGCAGCTAGGAGTGAGTCGGGTGCAAAGGATCGTACCCCTCCCCCTCCCAAGAATTTTGATACACATAAATACACAAAACCATCTAGCACTGACAATAAAACTGAACATAAACCAAATACCGTCCCGTATAAGAAGTCTAATGGTACCTCCCACTCCCAAGGGAAACCAAAGAGTAAAGAGTGCTTTGCATGTCACAAGAAGGGTCACTTTGCAAATGCTTGTCCGAACAAGCCACCAAACAAGGTTGTGTCATTGGCCCGCAGCATAGGGGTGTCGCCTATATCTTCTGAGTTTGCCAAGGGTAGTTCGTCAGAGGTTGGGACACAGCCTGTGTTCAAGAGTCCGGAAGGCTCGAACCCTGTCCGCGACGTCTTTGGGGGTCATAGAGGGCATGGTTTTGTGAGGTGGGCTGGCGAAAGGCGAGGAGTTAAGCTATTTTGCGTGATACGGGGGCTTCTCAGACCTTGTTAAAGAACTTTACTGGTAGGCCGATTAACGCTGCTCGGGTGGTGGTAGTTCAGGGGATCAATGCTACGAAGTCCTACCCGCTGGTGCGGATGGAGCTGGAGGTGGGTGGTGTGGCGAAGGAGCTGGATGTAGGAATTGTAGAGAACTTGCCTGTTGGGGGCGTCGACCTCCTCCTCGGCAACGACTTTGCGGTGCCTGCTTCTAAGGTTTCACCCTTGGTCGTTGCCGAGAAGGCGGCCGACGTTAGTAGGGAGGAACAGGAGTGGGTTGAGAAGTGTAGCGTACAAACCATGGCGTGTGTTGTGACGCGTTCTCAGACATCCTGAGCCTTGCAGCCACCACCTCAGTCTATCAAACCGCGGAGGAAAGGTCACAAGAAAACGGGAAGTGTTGGTCAATTGGAGAGTTTTGAGCCGGCAGTGTTTCTTGGTGACTCATTATTGGCACCTATGTTAGAGTCTGGAGAGGCCCCGGGGCCTGTCACCGCTAGTGCAGGTGCAGGGCAGGAAGAGACTCTGCGACAGCATCGTTATGCGCAGCGTGAGGAAAGGATGGCTCAGCGGGACATTGGAGGTGGAAATAAATTATTTAAGATGAACTTGGATAATCTCGTACCTGCTGATATATGTTCCTTGCAGCTGGAAGATCCTGAAGTCAGGGCGTGTGGTAATGGTGCTGTCGAACTGGAGAGCGATGGGGATGCGCAGCCTGGTGATTTTTTCTTGTCCGAGGGGATCTTGTATCGGAGACATCAGGATCCCAAGAAAAAGTGGGATGGCGGGTCAGGATTAGTGGACCAGTTAGTAGTACCGAGGGTGTGCCGTGAGAGCTTATTGAGATTAGCTCATGATGTGCCTTTGGCAGGGCACTTGGGGGCACGTAAGACGGAGGCAGCTCTGAGCAAGCTTTTCTGGTGGCCTGGGTTAAAGGCGAGTGTCGTGTCATGGGTGTCACAGTGTCACACTTGTCAAGTTGTTGGGAAACCCAATCAGGTCATCCCGAGAGCCCCGTTACAACCCATCCCTGTCATTGGGCCGCCATTCAGCAAAGTAGTTATCGATATGGTTGGCCCATTGCCCCCCACTACTGCCAGCAATAAATTGTTACTAACTGTAATGGATGTAGCAACACGGTAACCAGATGCTTACCCCATGCGCAACGGGATGTCTAAGACTGTTGTCAAAAACCTACTTGTCTATTTCTCTCGTTATGGCTACCCTCAGGAGATCCAGTCTGATCAGGGATCCAATTTTACTTCTGCTCTGTTTAAGCAGACCATGCAGCAACATGGGATAGTGTCTGTGGTGTCATCTGTCTACCATCCCGAGAGTCAGGGAGTTTTGGAAAGGTGGCACTCGACTCTCAAGAGTATGTTGCGGTGTTATTGCATGGAAAATGGGAAGGACTGGGATCTAGGTCTCCCATACGTTTTATTTGCTGCGAGAGAAGTACCTGGGGAGAGCTTGGGATTTAGCCCGAACGAGTTGGTTTTTGGACACAGGGTCAGGGGGCCCCTCCACATAGTCAAGGAGATCTGGGAGGGAGTCACAAAGCCATGCTCGCTTCTAAAGTATGTTGTTGAAAGCCGTGAGAGAATGCTAAAGAGCCTGGAGGTAGCGGGTCGGAACCTTAAGAGTTCACAAGCTCAGATGAAGGACAGATACGACCAGAAGGTGAAGCTGAGGGAGTTTGAAGTAGATCAGGAGGTACTGATACTACTGCCTCTGGTGGGACACCCCTTGTCTGCTGAGTATTCTGGTCCGTATCGGGTTGTAAGGAAGGTTTCTGATCTCGACTATTTAGTAGCTACTCCTGATCGTAAGAATAAGAACCAACTTTGCCATGTAAATCTGATGAAAGAGTATGTGAGGCGCCCCTCCGAGCCTCTCACTGTCCCGGTGTTGATCTGCAGCGATCGTGGTGGAGAAGGAGGAAGGGACAGTCAAGCTGCGGGGAGGATAATTGGGATTGTCATGTTTCCGCGGATCAGTGGGCGGGAATTCTAGACAAGTGGCTCACGAGTTGATATTGCACCTGCCTGAGCAACAGCGTGTAGCTGTGCAGCACTTGTTTGATTCAAACCCAGCTGTTTTCGCGGAGCATCCTGGCCTCACTACTCAAGCGGTGCACGATGTCGATGTTGGGGACCACCCGCCCTTTAAATCAGTGCCATACCGTGTTCCCCCTATTAAATTACCAGCACTTAGGGAAGAGCTGGATTATATGCTGAAACGTGGGCTGATTTCTGAGGGTGCAGTAAGGTGGACTTCCCCAGTCACACTGCAGCCCAAACCAGATGGCAAGGTGCGGTTTTGTATAGATTTCCGCAGGTTGAATGGTTTAACCCCCACAAATGCCTACCCTCTCCCTCGCGTGGACGACAGTGTGGATAAGATAGGAAAAGCCAAGTTCCTCACTAAGATAGACCTTGTTAAGGGTTATTGGCAAGTGCCCTTGTCTGAGCGAGCGCGAGAGGTGTGTGGGTTTGTGGTGGACGGTGCCACATATCGTTGCCATGTTATGCCATACGGGCTGAAAAATGCCCCTCCAACGTTTCAGAAATTAATGAACGACTTTGTAGCCGACATTCCCAACTGCACGGTGTACCTAGATGATGTCATAATATACGACGAGGATTTTAACAGTCACTGTGCTCACATCGGACAGCTTTTTAGTAAACTGAATGAAGCAGGTTTGGTGGTAAACCTGGGTAAGTGCGATTTTGTCAAAGCCACAGTTTTGTACCTGGGGTTCGAGGTGGGGATGGGTCAGGTGTGCCCTCCACAGACAAAGATCAAAGCCATCGATCAGTTTCCCCAGCCTACGACTAAGAAACAAATCATGCGGTTTCTAGGTATGATAGGCTATTATCGTCGCTTCATCAAAGTCTATTCGACTGTAGTTGCACCTTTAACTGACTTATTATCTAAGGACAAGAAGTTCCGGTGGTCTCCTGAGTGTGCAGAGACGTTTTCCTTGGTGAAACACCTGTTATGTACCCACCCCATACTCAGGGCCCCGGACTTTAGCAGACCTTTTCAGCTGGCGACTGATGCCAGTGGCGTAGGGGCTGGGGCTGTCTTGTTACAGACAGATGATGAAGGTATCGAACATCCAGTGAGTTTTTACAGTAAAAAATTCAATAGTGCACAAAGGAATTACTCTGTAATTGAAAAAGGACTCCTGGCGATAGTGCTGGCGCTCAGGCACTTCGATGTATATGTTCCTGCTTTCGGACCAGTCGTAGTGGTTTATACCGATCATCACCCTCTGAAATTCTTGAATCAGTTTCATAACCGGAATATGAGGCTGACCAGGTGGTCATTCATGCTTCAGGAGTATAATCTGGACATACGCCATATTGCCGGTTCTGATAACGTGATAGCGGATTGTCTATCAAGGGTGGATGATGTTGGTTAGACTGCCACAGGATTGAGGGTTGAGTGTGGAGGAAAATAGGCTGTCACTGTAGTTCAGCCGAAAAAAACAAATTAAAAAAGCAAAAAACCTTATAAAAACTTTTTATTTTGTATAACGTGTAGAATTTTGTATAAGATGTTGTAGCAGTATCTAAGTTGAATGTTTTCGCTTATTGTCGCTAAGTTAGTTGAACTTGCTCGGTGGAGCGCAACAGTCTTTATTTTTTTTATATATAGTGCCTTGTGTCGCAACAGTGTGTGGTACTATGAGAAGCTTTCTGTTAGATATGAAGAACTTAGTCAAGGGTCTTATATCTTGGGGGAGGTGCGACGCTTCTGCATAGTAGCCATGTGCGGGCATGCACGCGCGTCGGTTGCCCAGCCGTTTAGAAACCAGCTGGTGGCAGCCGGTCGGCAGGCTTTTCCTTAGTATATATCCTACGACAACGTAACTAATGTCTGGGATATTCATATGTTGTTTCACAGCTTGAAGCTGCCCTTATTCTTAACCAACGCATCTTAGTATATTTTATTCTCGATAGTTGATTATTTCATTATAATATATAAGATGTAAGTCTAGTGAGGGCGGGAGGAGACGAGCGGGAGAGAGAGACCGGCTTGGGACGTTGCTTCGCTTGCCAGCTTGGGACGAGCCTGAAGCGTTGCCATATGCATTTGATTGCAACGTTAGGCTTAGTTTCGATTCACGCACGGGGTAGAGGATTTTGACCAGGCAACAGTGTTGAGTGTTGCCAAGCCTGGGATGTATTTTGTATGCCTAGGGTGGGGTCCAGACAGATTCAAGACTCAGAGCTCACCTCACTGTCGTACCCTTCGGACCCCCTTTATATCTATCCCTCTCAACCCCACTTAGAAACTTTCTCTCTTACTTTGTATACATTCCTTCCACTACTTCACCAATCTATTTAATTATCCCATCCCCTTGATAGACCTTATATCTATTATTGTATTAACGACGAGCTCTCAGATAACTAGATAGGATTTTGGGCCTTATGCAGAGACGAAATTGTTAATGAGACCTAGGAAGCTTTTTTGTTGTCTCATATTTGGTGGTTTCATGCTTGCTAGTGTGTTCTTGTGTCAGGTTAGCAGGGGCTAGACCGGAGGGGAGGCTTTTTGCGATCCTTTAAGTAAAGTCTGCTGATGCGAGTCCTGTGGACCCGCATGACTTTACTAGGATGCCCGTGGGAGTCTGGGGGCATTTTCTTGTCTGTGTCCCTGTGTGTCTAGTGATGTGTTGTGTGAGGGCCCTTGCCTAGTCCACTCAGCACTGCGCTAGCACGTCTTGCTTTTGTTTTAGGGTCGCCAGGAGAGAGTCAGATACTCGCAATCTGAGTCTCTCAAGAGAGCACCCTTTCAATTAGAGTAATTTGGCGCACAGACTTGGGAACGTCCCTAGGCTAGAGCAGGTGGCTCAGCCCGGGTATCCGAAGCCTATATCCTTCCGGCTAGACCTCTGCCACCTGGCAGATTAACAGCTAGGGGTTTATCATCTCTGTATGCTTGTTATTGTGCCACAGTTTACCGTTTTTGTGAGCATTGTGAGTCAGGGTGTGGCTTAGAGACTCTGTCCGAGCAGGCTTGCCTGACTAAGAGTGAGAAGCACACCTGTATGTGGTTATGTTGCGAGTTGCTGCCTTTATTTAATTATACCTATGCCATTATACACTGTATGGCCTATCACTAGTATTTATTCCTGCTTATGAGTTAAGAGTTCTCTAAATCTGTAACGTATTTTCTTTGCTAAGCATCAGATCCTACAGTAGCCGCATGCAGTTTAGAAACCCGCATCTTGTCTACCTGTACGATGTTTTGAGGACTGTTTGCTTTCACCTTCTTTCACGCAGGGGTGATTAGTTGTATTAATTAACGTAACGTTAAATGTACTTTCTTCTAGTTTGTTATTAAATTGTTTCTGCAATTTAATTCCGTTATCTATCTTTTCCTTGAAGCTTTAAGTCAACTTAATTGTGTGATCTTTTATTTAGCCTGCTTGACTATCAGCAGTCTATAGTGCGTGCACCCTGTAACCGAGTCATAGGATACCTTGTTGTCCAGGCAGGACTCTTGACGGTTTAGGGTGGTTTGTTGCCTGGGTTTATAGATAAGGGTTGGATCTAGCGTTTTCCGTTGTTGCTTGTTGCCGCATACCTAGTCCAATAGAAAGAGCCCAGTGTTTATATATCCCAGGACGTAACAAAATATACTGACGTCTTGTAGGTGAAGCTTCACTCTGATTGGCTACTGAACATCAAGGAGGCTAGAATGTAAACAAAGTGTCCTGGACTGGCTGTACAAAAATAACTCTGAAGATGTTATAGGGGAGTGAAAATCAAATTGACAAAATAAGAAAGGTAGCACTTATCCGCACATCAGTAAGGTCCCCTAAGTAAGGTAAGAGCGAAAACAAATAATTCCATGAGACAGGAATCCCGTAATCGAGGAGTTGTTGTTCTGCAGAATACCCAAAATAAAAATGAAGCTTCCTAGAAATGAAGTTATGTATTTAATTCTGGTTTGAATTTCCTTATATCGTATTTTTCAGCAATAAAGGTATCATTTATAGCTTGATTTTTTTTTTAACTTTTACTTCATTTGTGAAAATTATACGAAAATTTATTGCAGGGAAATTAATGCGAAAAATTATATTTCGTTGTTTTCTTAATTCAAACCTAGGTTTACCGTAAAATGGCAGTTTTATATATTTGTTTAATTTAGGAACATCATAAACTATATATCTACTATATCTCTATATATATATTATATTACCCGAATTTATCATCACCACCATACCAGTTCGACAAGGAAAAGGAAAGGAACAGTAGGAGGGGAGACTAACATAACCGAAACAAGAAGGCACACGCGCCAAGGAAAACGAAGCAAGATCAACGAAGGAGAAACTAAACTAAAACTAACAAAGACGAAGGAAGGAGAAGACAAAGATCAGAAGAAGGAAGAGCCCAAGAATACCCACACTCGACAATTACGCAACAGGAAAAAGCGACAACAAGAACAAGGAACAGAAGACCAACACAGAGAAAGAAAATTCACCTCCACCACGGAAAACAAACGTGGCATCAAAACCACGGAAGGACATCAATACCACAGCAAAACCATCAACACATGGCCACCTAGAATCTACCTGTACACCACTACACCATACCAGACGAGACGCCAGGATTGCCACAATAAATCCTTCTATACCAACCACGCCAGGCAAGACAATTCCAGTCCACAGCAATAACCACGAGGCTACTAAGAAATAGATAGTGTACAGTCAGAGGCACAAGGACCAACACAGACAAACCACCAAGGAGCAGCTGCACCGTTCTTCCCCGCAGAGGCCTACTCACCTGCCCGCAAACTTCCAGGGGGTCTACCTAATCCCCCCAGAATACACCCTCCCTGTACTTATGACCTTCTGACCTTCGCACACTTGACCTGGGACATATCAGCCGAAGTCGTCACTACCCCGACGAAAACCATGGTAGAGCAAGCAATTCTAGGGCTTGATAAACTGACATGTTAGCAATCAAGTCCTAAAATTACCATCCCATTCAAGGAAAGAATTGAAGCCATGGTGAATAGCTTTCGAGATCTGAGGATTTGTTTTCCCTATTGAGGAATTACCTCATGGGTGGATGGGACTCGTTAGCCTTGGTCGGCAACTCATCTAGGGGAGACAACCTTATACAAATTCGGGTGGATGGGACTCGTCAGCCTTGGTTGGCAACCTGTCTAGGGGAGTAAACCTGATACAAATCCGTACTGCTTACCTAAGGGTAAGGCAGGTTAGTGGATGGATTAGCCGAACACCACTGTAGAAAAATAGTGCTAACAAGATACACAGAGGGCCTCGGAGTCGGACCGATCCTAAATTGAGTGGTCAATCCTGTAAGTCCTTCACTAAACTGGCTCGGGTTGTCCCTCTCACAGGGAATAGGTCCGCTTGGGGGCATTCTGTGTATGGCCACCCTCGTAAGGGGAGTAAGGCGTCCGGCAATAGATAGATAGATAGACATGCCATGGTATAGTGTTTAATAATAAGATCCCTAATAGGCTGCACCTTTGGTATTAGAAGCATAACCGCAAGGACATGTCCCCACCTTACTTCTTTTGCCAAAACTGCACTCTAAAACTATAGAAAGATACTTGCCATGGTAAAAGTTATTCTAATAGTTCGGGCTTTGTGAGACACCGTCTAAATAACGGCACTCTACAAATAGAAGTCCATACTGTATCTGTCTAACGCCATGGTCGAGGACACTTACAGTAAAAAGGTCTAAACACCGAACCTGAGTTCTTTGAACCTCTTATAACGGTCAGTGGCAAATCGAGTGAAATTAGTAAGTTCATGATCTTACTATCTCCTTGCATTAGCCCGATACCTTGTCACTGTGTCATGACACTAGAGACACTGTATTAAAGAAGCCAAGTCAAAAGTACCGAAACGGAACTTCATCAACGATTAGTATAACGGTCAGAATAGACGAGCACATGTCCTCGCTAACGCTTGCGTTATTCCGATGAAAGTGCCCTATGTCATGACATCAAGGAGCTATCATTTAAGACCCAAAACCAACTAGTCCATATGTATCCCAACGGCAGGACCACGTAAGCGGCTCGACGGAAACTAGACGACCAGACTTCATCACTCTCATGTCTACCCAGACTGTACTCATCACTCCAGCCTTCATGTGCTAAATTAGGAGTGTTACTGAAAATCTCTCACTCATACACCAGTGCGCCCAGCTGAAATACTTAAGAAAACAGAGTCACTCATTGGACTCTGTGTTATTTTCACGCCAGTACGACCAGGTGAAATACTTAGGAAAATAGAGTCATTCATTGGACTCTGTTTTATTTTCACATCAGTGCGACCAAGGTGAAATACTTATGAAACATAGGGTCACTCCTAGGACTCCGTTTTATTTATATACCAGTGTGATTAAGTGTATTATATTTATCATGTGTTCTATGATACTAGTGATAAACCTGAGATAACTAGTGGAACCTAAGTATATGTTTTCTCATCAATACAAGATATGAGATGAAGTACTAAAGAGAATAAAGTAAAGTATATCGTACACCAGTGAATTAAGGTGTATAGTGCATAGTAAGAAAGAGAGAGAGACAAGTACAGTATATTCCTAGTTCCCTCATGGATCCTCGTCCGTGCTCGGCTAATATATGTATATAACCATTGTTCAAGCCTAATTAAGTATTATTGTTCTACCTAGTGAGTTACTAATTAAAGTTGTTAGTATGATGTACGCAGTGTTATATTTTACCCTTTACTCCTGTGCATGTGTTGTATGATTTTGACTTCTCCCGTTAAGTAGAACCTACCAAATCCCAATACAAATCCGGTAAACACCCTGGCATAACATATATATTTATATTTATTTTTGTATGAAGCAGACACAAGGCAAAGCTGCCTGTAACAAGTGTCTGCCCAATGTTGCAAGACTGATAAAGGACCAAATTTAAGCTACGTTTGAGGCATAATGTCTGGACAGACGTACCTAGAAGCAGTTTAAGTCATAGGATGAGGGAAAGACAGATTGTGGGAGAGAGTTCCAGAGATTACATGGTACTGTTAAAGTTGAAAACAGGGAGAGCCAGATTAATTATCTTATATTAATTTTGTATGTGTATGAAGGAGACAAAAGGCAGGGTTCCTGTAAAAAGTGTCTCCCTCAAAGCCAAAAGAGTGACAGAGAGCCAAATTCAAAGTATGTTGGGATCAGAATGCTTGGACACATGAAGTTATAGCATTCTAAGTCATAGGATGAAGGAAAGATTGATTGAGGGACAGAATTCCAGAGTTCACTTGTTAACCAAAAGAAAGACTGAGATAATCTGTTAATTCTTGGGTTTGAGAGCTTGACTAAATACGAGTGGGAATGTGTTGAAAGGCGGGTGCCTCCCACTCGCCGTATGGGAGGGGGTATGTACTGAGAGAGCTCTGAAGAACACTGATTGTTGTAATAGTGATAGAAAAGTGAGAGAGATGCAACATTGTGGCATGTAGAAGAGAGCTTGTAGAGAATAAGTAAGAGGTGGTGAGTTGATAAGACAAAATATTTTGGACTGTACCTTTTCGAGAAGTGCGGTATGGGGGGAACCTCCCCAAACATGACAACAATACTCACTATATGGGTTCAGCTGTGCGGGGGTAAAAAATCCATCGAGACTTTTTTTTGTTATGTGAGTAAAGGAGACAAAAAGCCAGGCTGCCTGTAGCAAGTGTTTCCCCTAAACATGAAAGAGTTATAGAGAGCCAAATTCAAGGTATGTTAGAGTTAAAGTGCCAGGACACACAGAGTTTGAAGCAGCTTAAGTCATAAGATGAGGAAAAGACAGCTTAAAGGAGAGAGTACCAAAGCTTACTTGTTGAGTAGAAGAAAGACTAGGAAAATCAGTTCACTCTTGGATTAGAGAGTTGAAAAAGAATAGAGGAGGGAGTGTGTTGAGAGGCAGATGGCCCCCACTCTCCGTAAGGAAGGAGGTATACACTGAGAAAGCTCTGAAAAAAACTGTTTATTATAATAGTGGTAAAAGATTGAGAGAGATGCAACATTAAGTCGTGTAGAGAGAGATTGTAGGGAATTAGTAAGAGGAAGAGAGTTGATGATATGAAATGCTTTTGACTGTACCCTTTCTAAAAGTGTGGTATAGGCGGAACCTCCCCACACACACGAACAATACTCGATACATGGGCACACTCTGCATCTATACAGAGCAAGAAGCTGTGAAGTGGTGTAGAACCCACGGAGATGGTTGAGCATACCTAACTTTTGGGAAGCTGTTATAGCAAGGGTGGTACTATGGTCTATAAAAGAAAGGTCAGGAGAAAAAGAAACACTAAGAATTCTGAGAGAAGATGAAGGGTTGATTTGTGTATTGTTGAAGAATTAGGGAAAGTTGTGTTGAAGAAAATTACAGGGAGATTGAAGGAGACATTTGGATTGAGCACACCCAATCTCTGAGATTCTGTTTTGGAAAGAGTGGTGATATGGTCTTCCTACGAAAGCTTAGAGGAAAAGGAGACACCAAGGATATTGAGAGAAGATGAGGGGTGGATTTGTGCATTGTTGACAAATAAGGGAGAGTTGAGTGGAAGATTGTGACAGGTTGACAATTGGAGAAATTGGATTTTGGAAACATTGAAAATATCAAGATTTTCTTCGCCCCAATCAGAAATTATTGAAAGATCAGATGATAGGCACGCTATGGCCTCATCTCGTGAGTTTTGGCGTGACTTTGAACAAATTGGTATTAGAAAGCAAGTTAAATAGTGTAACATAGAGTCATCAGCATTTGAGTGGATAGAATTGGAGGAACAGCTGACCAGATCATTAATGAAACTTAGAAATAGCACTGGAGACAGGACAGAATGCAGAGGAACACCTGAGTTGATAGGGTGAGGAAGTAAGTGATGGCCATCCACAACCGCAACTATGGCATGGCCAAATAGGAAATTTGAGATACAGGCACAGACAGAGGGATGGAAGCCACAAATATGTAGTTTGGAAATATATTATTAGTGGCGTACTCTATCAAAAGCTTTTGATATGTGTAGCGCAATAGAAAAAGTTTCACCGAAGTCCCGAATGGAGGATGACCAGGAGTTAGTAAGGTAGAAAAGTAGATCACCAGTAGAGCTGTCTTTGAGAAAGCAATACTGGCAATCTAAAAAATGTTTAATGGGAAGTCAGATGCTTAACCCAATAATGGCGAGCGTCATCATATGAGTCTGAACCCTACGAGGGCGAGCGTCCTCATATGAGCCAAGGCCTAAAACAAAGCTTTTCAAAACATCCCACTGGCACTCAAAACAAAGCAATGTGTGATTAAGTGAGATCATTCTCTTCCATACCTTCTATCACTCCTCCACATGTGTCAACCCACCCCCCTTCAATTATCACCTAGTTTTCCTCTTATTCCCTTGTTTATCGGTTTATTTTCCGCGACAATATCTCCCACCCAGTTTCAAGGTCATCTGGGACGCATAGATAGATCGTGGCAAGAGAGAGACTTCACTAGCGAGACATCAGTCTCACTTCAGGCCTCGAGAGGGGAAGGTGTATGCTCACGTGCCTCTCACCACATGACTGGACGGTCTGCAATAATTTTTCTTTTTCACCCTCCTAATTCTATTCCCAAGTGAATTATTTCTGTTACATGTTAATATCTTCATATTAAACGTAAAATAGGCGCATATGAAAAAGTAATAACAATATTTATCGTAAAAGGACAAAATTCGTCTTGATTTACCCACAATACCTTCGCCAAGAGGGACGTTTTAAATACCATAGGCTCGCCGCGCTCAGGTTAAGAAGTTTAGAATTAAGAATAGATTACAAAACGTTTAGAGATACAAGGTGTGAGGGCAAATGGACGATAGTTGGAGGACTGAGAGTGGTCACCCTTTTTTGGACAGGTTGAATGAGAGCAAACTTCCAACAAGAAGGAAAGGTGTTAGACAAAAGACAGAGGCGGAAGAGTTTACCTAAACAAGGAGTCAGCCCAGAAGAACAGTTTTAAGTACAACAGGAGGGACACCATCTGGCCCATACGCCTTCTTAGTATTTAGGCCAGAAAAGAAAAAAAAACACAGATAATACAGCTTTGGAAGAGATTATAATATTAGGCATAAGTAAGAGAGAGGGGAACATCACTTAAATCATCCAAGGTAGAGTTTTTAGTGAAATTTTGAATAAATAGTTAAGCTTTGTCAGAGGAAGAAGTGAGGGTGGTGCCATCTGAGCTGAAAAGAGGAGGGAAAGACAAGGAGTGAAAGTTATTGAAGAGTTTTGGGCTAGGTGCCAGAAAGCTTGGGAAGAGCAAAAATGTGAAAGTTTATTACATTTACCATTGATGAAAGAGTTTTAGGCAAGTTAAACAGCAGATTTGGCATGATTCCGGGAACAAAAATATATGCTTCAAGATTCCTGAGTTTTAACATCTTAAGAGCGGGTGGTGGAGTATATTTGACCGTGCCGACCAGCGTTTTTTTTTTTACCATAAATGGGGTTGTTTCCGTGCTCTTTTTCATGCATAAACAAGAGCCAGATCATAATACAAGTATGTATCCCTGATAGGGCGTAAATTGAGCTTTCCATTGACACCCGAACCATCCTTCTACGATCACTGGTTGTCTTGCAACGTCCGTGCAACCGAAGGGAAAAATTGCTAAAATACGGTCATTTTGTTACATAATTACGTGTGTAGCGAGTGAGAGAGGGTGGAGTAAAGTGGAGTAAATGTCAGTGGGCCCACGACGGTCGTGGCGAGCGATCATGAGGTAGCCTATGCTCCTCCCACCGCTCGGCTCTCTCTCAGAGCCAATATTGCGCCAAAATTGCACACGGACTTAAGTCGGGCCCCGCCACATTGTCCAGCATTTTAGATACGGACTTAAGTCGGGCCCCGATAGACAAGGGTTAAGGTGCCGGTGATGTCTGTATGCTTCCTCCCTAGGGTGGATAGCAGTATAATAAGCGTGAGCAAAGCAAAGTTTATGTGCGTTAGTCTGAGAGAAAGAAACTGGAATGTATGCCTCCATGCCTGACAATATCACGTCAGTAATGTGCTCAACTTTCTAATGGTCCACAGAAGCAAAAATAATTCCAGGGAAAGTCCAAGAAGTCGGCAGTGCCAAAATGCAACAAGCCTCGCCTGCTGGAAGGATCAGATAGCCTTACTGGAGTGATCGGACAGTTAACAGAGATAAGGTTGTGATCGGAAGAGCCCAACGGAGAGAGAAGGTTAACAGTATAAGCAGAAGGATGAGAAGTTAGAAATAAGTCAAAGATGTTGGACCGTTCTTCTAGGCGGTCAGGGATACGGGTAGGGTGCTGGATTAATTATTATAGGTAATTTAGGATAGACACGATGTAGGCTTGTTGACCAGGTTGGTCAGTGAAATGAGACGAGAGCCATTGTTGGTGGTGAACATTGAAATCACCCAAGATGGAGATTTCTGCAATAAGGTAGATGGATAGAATGTGCTCTACTTTAGAAGTTAGATGGTCAAAACATTATGGATAGTCAGTAGAAATAGGGAAGCGATAAACAGCACAGAAATATTTAGTTTGAGAGTAACAGGAGTGAATTGCTGAAAAAATGTGAGTTATTACAAATATTGCTTGATAGGATACTTGGTCAGATAGATCAATTATCTTGACATTTTGCATACTAGAGTACAGTACTTTGTTAAATAGAGCAATTTGATAGCTAAAATAGGATACTTTACTAACTAGAAAATATCTCCAAATAAAATAAATCGCTTGGATACTAAACTTCTTAGAGCAATTTGGAACTAAAGCACATTGGCACCTAGGATGGTATTGACTGAAACAAAAATAATTCTACATAACATTTTAAGACTGAGTGCTCCACACATACGTGCAGTGTCAGTCTCTTGTCCTAATGGCGGCGTTCCAGGCAACCCTGTTAAGGGCTGCTTCACTTGTCAAGTTTTTTGGATTTGAGATCGGCACGTATAGTCCGATCCCAGGTCTTCCTCGGTCAAACACTTCAGTGCTTAGAACTTTTTTCTTTTAGGATACCTTGTGTTTTAAGGCCGTTTGGTTTGGAGCCGAAATAACTAGGGACTCATGCAGGAAGTCGGTAACCAATATGAACTTCCAAATCCCTCCCCAAAAAAACCCTACCCCCAATATCAATCCCGTAACCAAGCACCGCACACCACAACCATAGACTAATTTGAATTCCCATTCTGCTCTCAATACTGCGCAGTGCATATATTCTGAGACCAAATGCTCCACCCTGCCCCACTCCCACGTAACCCTCAGTTTAATCGGGGTAGATTCAAATGGGAATCCCGTAATCACTCTCATCTGGCAGGCACTACCCCAAACGAGTTGCACACACCTACCCGGAAGAAGGCTCCGCAAAACTTCAAGACACTTCAAGCCTTGGAGGACTTCTACCAAGAAGTTGATAAGTTGCACATAACCAATCCAGATTTCGAGCCACAAAGGGAGGACTTTTAGATCGACCTCCGCCACCACGTCCGGTAGCGTGGGTAGCCAGCCACCTTCATAGGCCACCAATCTATGACAAACTACTACAAAACGACGCTCGGGCAAAATTAATTGTCAACACAGGAGCCGCCGAATCCTGCATCAGCATGAACTACCTCTTCAAAAATCAATGTATTTTTGCCCCTCTACGTGCCTCCACTACCAAACTAATATGCGCCGGAAATTACCCATTGTACATGCACGGCGACACTCTACCTATAAAAGTCACCACCCATGATGGCAAAAGCACTCACCACAGTTTTATTGTACTCAATTCCCCATGCCATGCGTAATGATGGTTACGTGGGGCTAGATGTTTTGCAATTGCTAGGCACCTAAATTAATTGTGAACATCGCCAACTGCAATATGTGAACTCCCCAACAAACTCCCACTACCTACCTAATCACCCCTGCACCGATCTCGCAAGCCTGTAACGATATATCCCTAACACCAAACGTGCCCTGCCCCCACCATCCTCATTTGCTCACCAATCCCACTGTTTTATTTTATTTGCCGTACTTCTGGAACATGATAGCATAGTACAAGTTGCAAATGTCTCCAAATATCCCCTCACATTGCCAAAAGGTCTCATAATTGGCGACCTAGAAACATTTGAAGAGGTCAACCACACTGAAACCCCCCCCTAACACCTCCTCCACCTCCCGCCATCTTGCATCCTGACCCACCTTCGCAGACGAAGCGTTACACACCCTCGCTCACATAATGACATGTTGCACGAATTGCAGGCATGTCAATAACTTGACAAAAAGTTAGCACCCCTGCCCCCCCCCCCCCTACAATAAGCCTCAGATCAGATGAAGTATTGAGGGATAAGCCTTTACAACGGCACCTCGTATTTACATTCTATTTTTCCTATTTGTCTGAAGCGTGTAGAGAGGGGAGAAGGGGTGTTGGAGAGAGAGGAAGCTGTTGGAGTGGCTTTGTTATGTGTGTTTAGTCTGTATACGTCGTCAGGATGTTTCATGACTGGGTGCGAGCATGTGAAACATGCTAGGATGTACTACCACACTCACTAAATGTCCGCTGTGGCAGGGATTCGTTCCCGGGTCTTGTAGATTCACACGTGAGCGTGCTCACCACTCGACCACCACGGCTCTAACAATTTATTATTTTAGCAACATGCATACTATACTTGATAACATATACCAGGTTAAGGCCTTGGTTACAGTAACACGGCCTTAACCTTGGTATTTGTCGGTGGCCACCTAACTACCTCTATCTCTCTATCTAATGTACCCCTTACTGGACGATCTGTCCAGTCTGTTCGGTGGCCACCTAACCAGTCACTGTCTGACCAAGTCTTGTATTAACTCAGGACTCAATCAGACAACCAGGCAGTGAGGCTCTCACCTCTTACTGCCTGGCTGTGAACTGGCTTTCAAATTAGGTTAAATAAATTGCAATCAAAGTTCTCACCATCATTCCAAGTAATAATTTACTTTCACGGAAAAGCCTGAATCTATAGCACCTACCATGTCTGCCGAAAAACCCAATATAACAACGTTTCTCTGGATGCTGAATCTACTGCAAACCCTCCAGAAACACATCCTGAACTTCCCCTTCCTGTCCAGTATCTAGTCTCCTATGCAGACCCTAACCCACCACCTACGTTCAGGCTGCCTTTCTACCTCAACCCCCCACCCCCCCACACACACACCCATCTAGGAATAGCTCATTGTACTTTTGCATTCTCATAAGTAAAATGTCAACCCCAGATCTAGGTCAAAGGTTTCCAGCCAGCCTACAACCAGAGCAGCAGTAACACCTTTTCCCTCACAACCTGTGTAGCTTCTCCTACCCCACCACCAGGATGAACTACATCCACTATGTATTCTGGCACCCGAGCAATGGACCAAAGCAGAGGCTGAGCAACCTCCACCAACTGCTGAAACTTCTTCAAGATTCCCCCCATGACACCCACCTCACTGTCGCCAACAAGAGGTGGTACAAAATACTGCAACACCTCACTGGAGTTCAATGCAATGCAAGAACACAACAAAAATACCGACTTAAAGCAAAGGGCCGTGACTTTCTTATTAGCGAGGGAAATGATATGCCAAAATGCCAGGTTGCAACGATCCCAGAATGCAGGATTGCAACGATTGTCACCAACTATCCCCACCCACAACTATCAGTATTGCTGGCACCCTTGCCATTTATTGCACCCTTGGTGGACACCCTGCCCCTAATATCTCCCCTGTCTGAGACACCAAGGAGAAAGGGCCTATTTTACACCAGAAATATAAGTCTCCCTTGCACAGCCATCCAACAGAAAACAAGATTCTCCACTACTTGCCCCACCTCGCACTAAGCCTACCATTAACACCTCCATGATAAAGTAACCCACCTTCGGCCCTATCATAATGACCACCCCTACCCCTCTTCCCCGAACGCCAGCCCTACTGACCAGCGCCATAAGAGGGTAGAGGCCAGGATGCGGAAATTGTTCAGCAGCTAACCGCCAATGCTTATGCAGGCTGGAAGGAGAACACATACCCATATTCTTCATTGTTTTACGCTTGTGCATGTGGAACAACCAGTCTCAGCATTGGCACAGTAATGTTTACACAGGTTACTGCGACTATATTATCCCTTAGGCACACAATTGCTTCACCAAGACAGCCACCATCCCAGCAGAAAGAAAGCGAGAACCAGTACCCACAACTATCAACCCTGACGACACCCGAGAAGCAGCAAAAGGGAAGGAGGCGAGAGGAACAAGTCCTACCCGAGATACCTGGAAAGACTATTCTTCTGAGATAGTGCAGCATTGTACCTTCAGCTAATATTGTTGTTCTCTATCTTTGAGATTTCTACTAACGAATAAACTTCAACAATACACACAACTGTCCTCCCTGCCTATAACAATACAAATATACAGGGTGTCCCGCAAGTTTTGTCAGATACTTGCAGAGATGAAAGATCAAGTAATTCTAAGAACAAACTGTTATGTACACATATAGGATTTTTGGGGCATTGTTTTGCAGTTATGGGACCTTAAAGCTGACTTCTTAGCGTTTTTTTTTTGTAAGTTTTAACTTCGTTTTTCTTCAATACGATGAGGATAGGAAAAATAAGTAAGAAGTGTAATATGAATATGAAGCACGGCATCAATACTTCAAACTGACTCCAAAAACATCACTATATCGTTATTCATATAATACCTTGGCATTGAGTTGAAAATTACAAGAAACCAATGAAACCTAATTATAAGGAAAGAAGAAAGGAGCTACAGAGCATTTGTTGGTATTTTCATGAAATATTGATACCATGCACCATCATACAGCATTTTGCATTTCCCCTGTTCATATTCATTACATATAAAATGGGTTAAAACTGAAAACAAATACAAATCCACCCCTTTTTCCATGGCAGATTTACATGTTTTGCCATGTTTATCCCTTTGTGTCCTCTAAATTATGCATATGGATATAAAACTGCGTAGTGTATGCTGGAATACGTTTAAACAATTTAAAAAGGCATTAAAAAAAAGCCTCTGTGGCTTTCTTCATCTGCCCGTGGCAATGCGTTGATTATACGGTTTTGTGTTTTATTTGTTATATTCAACTCCTTATCACAGGAAAATTAAGAAAGCTACAGAGTATTTGTTGGGGTATCTATGAATAATTGATACGATATACTATCACACAATACTTATTTTCTCCTCTATACCATTTCATGAGAGGGAAAACTACTTTAAAAATGACGAAAAACACAAAACTTCGACCTGAGCAAACTATAATAATGTCCTTTATATAAGAGATCTCTTGATCTCTAATATTAACCTAGCGGCTGCGACAATCCTCCAGAGAGGTTTTACTGGTGGCCTGTGGTGCGCCTCTTGGAAGAAGAAATATCAAGCACATACCAAAACACTCCAAAATGAATGACAAAAACAAGAAGTGTGACTGTCAGGCTTTGTGAGGTGAGCTTCGAATGACATTACAGCCCACCATCTTGCCTCCACCCTGCTCCTCCCATTTCCTCCCTCCACCAGACTAATACGCACATATACATGGCTGTTCGTTGCCGATTTCACACCACAGTTTCAGCTACGGACCACCGTAACACCTCAACCACGCAACCTTTAGGTATTCATATACAGTATATATGGTTCGATACGGAATTGGATTTCCTACACGTTGATGTTGTTTTCATTGCGGTTTGAAAGAGTTGTCAAATCGGCCTAGGTCTAGCACAGGGCAATTGTGAGTCCTAGGGGGGTCTAGCAGCCCTCAGGTTAAAGATGTATATCCTACCTTAACGTAAGATCTTATTCACAGCCCCACTAGAATATATATTAGTTATCCTCCCATGCTCCTCACTCTCCCTTCCACATCTATGTCCTGCCTTTTTCAGGTTCTACATTGTTACTGAATTGTACATATATGTATTCACTCCATTAATATTAATTACAACCAATAAGATAAGTCACATTCAACATTCCTGTGTGCAGTTCTTTTGTACCAGACCAGACCAGATGGCTGGAGTAAAATAGGAAAGAAGAGTAATTGGACAGAGGAAGAACAAGATGAGAAGTGAGTAGTACGTTAGAAAGACTGAATATTCTTGGGCTCGACCAAGTTGCTTCATTGTTTGTAACTTATAGATCAATCCTTATATACTGTGACCGTGACTCTGTCTTAGCCTTCGTCCCCTAGTTATATAAGTTAGACTGCAACCCTAAAAGGACCTGCGGACCTAAAATCCGTGGCCTTTTATTTACCTTGAAGAAGAGCTCATCTACGTGCCCTAGCCCTATTGAGCGGGTTCTGGGTGCTGATATATAAAACTGCATTAGTTAAGTTACCATAGTTTACTTTCGTAATGTTTAACTCCAGCTCCTCAATTATCAACTTACATATTGCGCTCTGAGTATGCTGAATGCCAACTTCTTTGATTTAGTAGGAAACTTGATTCAGCAGATTTGCACTCAGTACCACTAATCACTAGACTGTCTAAGCACCTTGGCAATTTATTGGATTACATTCTAACAAAAGATAACATTATTTTTAACTCACCCCTACTGTATACGTTCATGTAAGTATAAACCTGTGAGCATATTAACAATATCGATGTCAATGCATTTAGGAGACATCAAACTGTACTAATCTGGATATTCTTACAATTTAGGTTTCCTGCATATCATACATTAATTCAGTGATTAAATCAATCATGAACATAAAATTCATATGTTGTTGCTATCGTGGAATCATATCATCATGCTGGAGTATCATTGTAAGGTTCTGTGTACACCATAATGGATGATTTCGTATCTTAATTCACTCTTTAGATGTGCATTATCTCTGGAAATGTATACCTGGTTCAGATGGTCTGGACGATGAAACATATAGTCAAAACAGTTACTAGGATTTTATTATAAGAAACAAAACTATATATTCTTTAACATAATCACAAAGTGACTGCCATACATCCATAACTCGCATCCAACATCCCTAGTGCTCAATCAAGTCTTTCTCTTACAACATCACCTTTCCCCTCCCCTCCTGGTGTGAAATCCCAATTCTTCAAGTGAGTTACGAAATCAGCATGCGGCGACCCCTTGACACTTATATAGGGAAGTATTGGCAACTACTTACAGTATCCGTTATGTTTCCTACCTTATGTTTTGATTCTTTGTGTATTTCAAGCAATTAATATTTATGATGAGTATTCTGTACAAATGGCTTGCTGTGCATCATGAGCCATAACATGACTATGCATGATAGGGTACATTCCAGATCTATCGGAATCCTCATAATCCTTAGAATAATATTTCACCTGTTCTCAAAACTAAGAACTTTGTTACCTCTCATTAGAGTCATTATACAATGCTTAGAAGTGTAGTTAATTCTCCCATTTAATATTAACGATGAAACCTGTAATACCTGTATGTATAAACAAATCAAATCAAATATGCTGATCCACCCTGGTAAACTTATCTCGACCAGCCCAACACACCGGTGGGCCAAGACACCTGCTGGGGTGTGTGTTAACCACAACCACCTTGTTTACATTTTATGGTTGTCATGTTGGATACCTTGCACTCTATTCTGCTTGTCTCTCTCTTGTACATTGTCTATGATAAATATGTTGTTTTACTATAAGCTCAGGTGCGTGTGTGCTCAGTGTATGCTACTACCGAGATGAGTATTTTAAAAGAGAATTAATTTTTCTACACCAAGCTTGACTCTATTGTTGAACAGTGCCAACCACAGGCCACACTAGTTGTCTTTGAGGACTAAAATGTAGTTACTGGCACAGATAGAGCTGGCTATAAGGTATGTGTCGGTCCTCATGGCTGTGGTACCAGGAATGTCAACAGTTCTCTCTTTCCGACTTTTGCAAGGTCCAGGAAGTTGAGGATTGAGGGTTCCTGGTTTCAGAGACCAGGGCGGAAATTATAAAAGGACTTGGCCAGACTTCAATCCAATATTCTGGCTTAACTTTGACACTTATGCTCAGGCAAATTTATAAAACATCTCAAGTCCTTAAAGTTGACTTGATGGTGGTTACCTCTAATAGAGCACAGGGAGGTGTCTTAACCCTGTTTAATCAAGATTAAGTATACAAGATGGCCGATGGCTCAGTAGAAGGAATTCGTCACCTCGGAACTTTTCGTGAATGCAAAGACATTATCAATATATATACTGATTCTGAACTGGTAAGAAGGTGCAGGGATACGGTAAGTGACCAAATTGTTGAGGGGGCCTTTGGAAACTCCTTATTTCTAGAACCATTGACAAGTTTTATTAAGGTGTAAAAAATAGGTTACCGACATCCTTTCGTATTTTATGACCTTGAAATTGAGGTCAAATCAAAGAAAACTAACTTTGGGCAAAGAATAGGGTTAACTACTAATATGCAAGATGCTAAAATAGCCAGGATCACCATCATTCCAGCTGCCGAACAACAAAGACCTAAGCCAGCCTTAGCACTAGCACCAGCGCACCCTTCTCGCCTGGAGCGTCTATCACAACGACATTTCCACCAGTGAGACGGCTACCACCGGCCCTTCTAGAACTTCTTGCCACGTACAAACCCTTCTCGCTCTCAACATCAACACAGAGATAGCAGCAGACCTCAGCCAAATCTGACCAAAGCATCAATCACTTTCGGAATAATCCAATTTTTGGTCAAAGGGGTAGGCTCTATGCTACCAACCCAGCTGTGTGTGAGACCAGCAAATTAGCTGTGTGTGAGACCAGTAGTTTGTAGTTTCGAAGCTGCCCAAAGCAAAGCTGTGTGTGAGACCAGAAGTGGTAGGCTTGAAGCTGCCCAAGAGAGAAGTAAATCAAATACTTCAGTTAAAGCTAAATCTGAGACCAGAAGTGGTACGCGTGAAGCTGCCCAAGAAGGAAGCAAATCAAGGACTTCAGTTAAAGCTGGGTGTGGGACCAAAAGTTGTAGGCATGAAGCTGCCCAAGAAAGAAGCAAATCAAGGACTTCAGTTAAATTTTGGGTTTGAGACCAGAAGCGGTAGGCATGAAGCTGCCCACATAAAAGGAAGACTTTACCGATGCCGGCAGGGTCCAAGTCACAAGATACTACTATTCAGACTTGAGCCGAAAAGAACAGACTTATGTCTCGCCTAAAGTTCCCCATTGTTAGAGCATCACTGAATCCTCCCTCAAGCCCCGGAAAATCACTTGCGAATTTATAGAGTAAATCTGTCTTGTATTTTTGAATCTCTATTTGACTACAAGTCAATAATTTTTCCCTTTAGGAAAAGACAACACATTTCCTATCCTTGCCGTCTCCTGTTAATAGAACTTATTACTATCGGTTGTTCTAAGATCGATATAGTAAAGTGGATTTAATACTTAGGCTTCATTTAACATTCCAACACACCTACCCTCGATTTGTGAATTGTGTCTTTCCATAGTACCCCCTACGTATGCTGTAGAGAAGCTTACGTAGGTGTGGGTGTCAGAGAAAACTAGTACTCAGCCTCATTGAATTTAGGTTTGCAGGTAGGTTAAGTAATTTCAGCTCAGGTCATATCGCAAGTAACTTTGTATTATTCCTGTGAACCAGTATGATCAATTCCATTAATAATTCTTGTATAAAGTATTCATTTATGTATTCTTATACATAATCTTACCGTGAACCATGCTCTATTTGCGCGGAATTTTAACCCTTTCACGCACATATGACACAGAGGTTGCCAGATTAGCAATAAGAAATAGAGTTCTCTCACTCTTATAATTACCTCTCCAAAATTAGTTTTCTGCCCACAGCTAACTCAAAGACAACTGCAGAGGTTGAAGAAACTAAACTAAAGGTTTCTAAATACCCCTGATGGTAACAAAGGCTTTAAAGTATCCCTAATAGGCTCAAAATCGCGTCATATGTCAGAGAGAGTTAACCCCTCCAATCCCAGCGTCGGCTACCAGCCATCAGTAGATAAGCCACTCCCCATTCTCAGCGACGGCTGGGAGCCGTCAGTAATGTACTTTCCTTGTAACTGTCTGCATCAGGCTGTGCCTGAAACCACGACCGTTTGAGCACTGTTCTCGATATGGCAACACTTCTCACCATGGGAGTAACCGCTGTAGTAGAATAAAGGGACCCCTGCTGAAGGATAAGTCAGAAATAGAGAAATTTGAGTGCGTAGTGTGCAAAGGCGAGCTTGTGTTAAGTGATGATCCTGTGGCTGTGAATTTTGGAAATGAGTCATTGGATCTGGTGAACAAGTTTTGTTACCTAGGAGATACCATCTGTGCCGGTGGTGGGGCCGAGACTGCCACTGTTGCTAGAATTAGATGTGGCTGGGGGAAGTTCAAAGAACTGCTGCCAATCCTGAGCATGAAAAGAACGCCTCTCCCCCTGAAGGGAAAGGTGTATGCCTCATGTGTTAGAAGTGCAATGACGTATGCCTCAGAAACATGGGCCGTTAAAGTAGAGGATGTTAACAGAATGGAACGTAATGAGATGAGAATGGTGAGATGGATGTGTGGGGCCAGGCTACAGGATAGAATAACAAATGTTGAGCTGAGGAGACGTTTAGGTATAAAAAGTATTAGCGAGGTGATGCGTACAAGTAGACTGGGATGGTATGGACATGTGGAGAGAATGGATGAACAAAATTGGGTGAAAAGATGCAGGTCTGTGATTGTGGAGGGAGCTGCACCAAGGGGTGGACCGAGGAAGACCTGGGATCGGACTATACGTGCCGATCTCAAATCCAAGAACTTGACAAGTGAAGCAGCCCTTAACAGGGTTGCCTGGAATGCCGCCATTAGGACAAGAGACTGAAACTTCACGTATGTGTGGAACACTCAATCTTAAAATGTTATGTATGTATGTATGTATGTATGTAGCTTATATCCAACCCATAGAAGGCTGGAAGAGCCAGTCTTCCTTCATCTCTTGAGGTGGAAGGTTGTCCTATCTTGCCATTTTGGTCATCTTGCTTGGGACTGGGGGGGGGACTTTTATTACTGTATCCTACGGTACAGTAGGGGTTAAAGGGGTATCCTTGGTATAGTGTTCAGGGACGTTTGCAGGGAACTGTACATTGAATGTCTTGCTTCTTCCCGTTAAGTGAATCCACACAACCTGCTTTTGTCTAGCATAACAACTATTGTAAAAAATTGCGAGCTATCATGAATCATATGTATATTTTATTGTAATTTTGACGATAAACACTACACGAAAATCATTGTAAATAATTCCTTTCATTTTCACTTTCTACACTTTTACTAACGTTGCTTGTATGCATCACTGGAATCCCAAATGTAGCAAGGTATCTGTAAATTTCAATAGTCGGAAAAAAATTGTAATCCAAAATATTGTAATACTTCCTGTGCGTGTCAGTGCATCCAGTATACTGTATAGCAATGAAGAACTGTGGGGTTAACTGCACCACTACTACTCCTCGATTACGGGATTCCTGTCTTAGGTAATTATTTGTTGTTGATTTTACCTTACTCAAGGGACCCTACAGATGCGCGTATAAGGGATACTTTTCTTATTTTGCCAATTTCATTGTCAACCCCCTATACAATTTTCAGAGTTAAGTCCTAGTTTTGTCCAGCCAGCAGTCCAGTCCACAACACTTTGTTTACATGCTAGGCTCCTCCCAGAAGTTCCCGGATGTTCATTAGCCAATGAGAGTCGAACTTCACCTAGTGATTTATTTTCCCAACAAATTATTATTATCTTTTACAATTGTCTCTTCCAGTGTTTTACATACTGTCTGAATTTATTACTTTCTAATTTTTCTACATTTAGTTTTTGGGATATCAATTTGTAACAATACATTTTAACTTGTACCCACAATGCACTTCGCCTGTGGAGTGTGACGTCAGTTTCAAACTCAACCTCCTGGAAGGCCTCATGCCAGGTTAGTTTTCCTCACATTTAGGGGTATTTTTGGCGGTATTTCTCGAGTATGGCTATTTTTCTTCAATATATAACCGTAAGTAGACCCTTAGGGCTTGCATTACAGGGTCTTTTCCATGTCAAAAAGGCCAATTTCGCCCATTATATAGGGACATATCCTCAGGCCCCCTCCCCCCCACCCACACTCACGTATGTTAATGCTTCGTAAGTGTGTATTTTCTATTTAGAAAGTGAGGAAAGCCCTATTTATTAGCATTTGTATTAGTAATTGTAATTCCGATACCTCAGCAATCTAGGGGAGAGTTTGGGAATGCAGGGTTTCGGGTGGGGTAAAAATAGGGGTATTGTGGACAGTGGGAATAGCCTAACTCTAAAAATGTAATAAATACAATTGAAAAAACCCCAAAATGTGGAAATCCGAGCCAAGTTTTGGCCAATTTTCAGAGTCCAAAAAGGGCAAAACCCATAATACTAGGTTAGGTTAGGTTAGGCTAATGTTAACCCCATAATACTAGGTTAGGTTAGGTTAGGTTATTTGGTTAGGTTAATGACAAAACTTGGCTCGGATTTCATGGATTTAGCGGGGATGTGGGGGCGGCAGCCCCCACCCATATTACTAGGTTAGGTTAGGTTAGGTTAGGTTAGGTTAGGCTAATGTTAACCCCATAATACTAGGTTAGGTTAGGTTAGGTTATTTGGTTAGGTTAATGACAAAACTTGGCTCGGATTTCATGGATTTAGCGGGGGTGTGGGGGTGGCAGCCCCCACCCATAATACTAGGTTAGGTTAGGCTAATGTTAACCACATCCTTACTGAGTTTTTCAACAGTGAAAAACAAGAAAACCCCAGCCAACTTTCAAAATGAGGTTACTGTGATTTTGGACTCTGAAAATTCGACAAACACCAGCTAAGTTTGGTCAACACTTTGGGGTTTTCTTCAGCTGAAAAAGGGTGAAATCCGAGCCAATTTTGTTTTCCAATTTTGCCCTTTTTGGACTCTGAAAATTGGCCAAATCCGAGCCAACTTTTGCCAAAACTTGGCTCGGATTTCAACATTTTGGTGTTTTTTCAATTGTATTTATTACATTTTTAGAGTTATGCCCATAATACCCCTATTTTTACCCCACCCAAAACCCGGCATTCCCAAACTCTCCCCTAGATTGTTGAGGTATCGGAATTACAATTAATAATATAAATGCTAATAAATTGGGCTTTCCTCACTTTCTAAATAGAAAATACACACTTACAAAGCATTAACATACACAAATAAAATAAATTAAACATAAAATAGCAGGAGTAGTAGTTATGCAGAATTACCTTTATTTTGTTCACTGTATTGTTTTCTGTGAGTGTTTTTTGTTGAACTAAGTTTCATGAGGTCTAGGTGTTTTTTCTTTTTTGTTTAGTTTGTTCATTTCGGTAACTTTTGTAAATTTATAGTTGGCAGCCCATATTTTGTGTGTATATAAACTAGGAGTTAACTGTGTATGTTTACGTCAGACACCACTTACACAGCAGTTTCTCAACATTATAGTAAGCTACATGTATGTATGTACTTCATATACCTTTTCAAAGGTATATTCGTAGGTTAAATTAATATAGGCTACATTATAAATAGTTATCTTTTTTGTTCACATACATTTTTTAATGTCCTTATTCGTTTGGTTAAGTGTAAAATATAAACTAATATGGCTTGCCTTTGAATTGTATATAGCCTACAGTATAATTTATCTAATAGATTTTTTACTTTTCTGGTGTGTTAGTCAACATAATAATGTAAACATTATTTTACTTTTAATGATAACAAATTTCCAATAATTTTCGCAAAAATCATTAGTGTGTTTTTGCATAATATTTTCGTAGCCACTGTCAAGTGTGCAGTAATATTCTTTATCATATGGTTGGATATAAGTAAAGAGATCCTCCCAAGCTTTATACTTAAAACATATCAATTGGTTAAAAGGATGAAGTTTTTCTTTTGTGTGTGTATATTATGCATTATTATTTTTGGAAAATGTTAGATCCTCACAAGCTTTGTACTTAACATTAACATATATTTATACTAGGTTACTTTCTTTTTAGGATCGTATGTTGAAATATAGCCTGATGATGGATGTGTGATACGTCCGAAAATTTGCAAATAAATAATTCTCAACATGTATACTGTTGTGGCTCTTGTCCTACTCTTCATCTACAAAATTAGATATCCTGGAAATGTACCTACCACTGACATAATATATATATATATATACAGTATATATATATATATATATATATATATATATATATATATATATATATATATACTGTATATATATATATATTTATATATTATATTCATATATATACAGTATATATATATATATATATATATATATATCAAGCAAGCAAGCAAGGAAATAGGTTTTCACCTGTCATCTCATTTGTCGTAATCTATTGGCCAGGTGGCCCAGAGTTTGGTGGAGTGAGACAGCATCAAGTGGAAGTCTCACAATCACTTTTCTTGTATTCTTCCTGGCAACTTAGTCTGGCATTATATTATATTAGATTGGATTAAGGAAATATTAAAGGCAATCAGTCGCATAATATACTCTATTCAAGTTGGCGATATTCAAACGAAAAACAGAGCCTCTCAAAATTGCAACGCAATAGATGGCGATCGAAATTTACTAGAAAAAGCGCTCTTATGACTTGCCTTGGTGTGCCTCCTCCTGGGCCTAATTCCACCCCATATCTGTCTCACATCGCCCCCACACCGCCACCGGTTATAATGCCCTGGGCGGTGATAATCCGCTGTGAAGGAGGTAATTGATGGTCACTGTCAGACATGGAAGGTGGGAGGGGGAAAAAGAAAGTACAATAAGATTAATAGATAAATAGATATATAGACAGATACAAGACAAGAAGACTGTCACAAAATCAGACAAACCGCACATGTTCATGAAGTCCCAACAAGGTTGTTCGCCCGAAGTCGTAGTGCACGTAATATAGTAAAATAACAATGGAATGAGGAAAGCGGTTCTCTCCCCTTCTATCAATCCCTCCAATAATATTTCAAATTCCTGATGAAAGGCTATGTGTAGGTCCTCTAGCATAGAGAGAGGCAGCGAAAGAGAGAGAGAGAGAGAGAGAAAGAGGTGAATGACAACGGGATATATGTAACACATGTTCGGTAGGTGTAGGATACCTTAGGTTTTAGATTGCAGAACAAATGTACGCCAAAAAGGAATTATGCTGTGTATGTTTCTCTCTCTCTCTCTCTTTTTACTACCATATTTATCTTCAGTACTATGGCTGGCCTTAAACAACTTATTTATAATATGTAGTATGTCCCACCCTCCCCAACACATACACACACACACACCTCCCCTCTCACACTTTCCTCCTCCCTGGAGTACCTTACCTCCTCCTCCTCCCCCCCCCCCCCCTACTCCTCCTCCTCTCCCACCCATTCCTCTACCTCCTGCAACCCCCCTCCCTCTCTCCCATAACCGCACACCCTACTAAATATTATATTACTATCGGCATGTAAACTTCTCCACTGGTCATATTGCGCTAACTATCCCCTCAATAACCATTATTGTAATAAGAATTTGAACCATGTCACTCATGTTTGTAAAATATTTGTATTACTATAATTCCATTATAACTTCGGTAGTTGGTAATATTAGTCACATTATGTATGTGACTCTTGTATTCAGCTAACTATGACCTCAATAACCGTTGATGTATTGAAGAATGTGAATTGTCTCTCATATGATTGTAATATATTTGTCGTACTATTATTGCATAATAATTTATGTAGTTCGAAATATTAGTCACATCATGTATGTAATAATTGTATTCAGCTAACTATGATCTCAATAGCCATTGATGTAAGAAAACATGAATGGTCTCCTCATATGATTGCACTAGTTTTGTAGTGCTATTATTTACCTGTCAATTAATAATTCAGTCACATTTTTTTTTCCATGAGCACGTATTTACAGCACATGTGGCAATCAAATGAGGAAACTATAATAACACCAGCCGACGATACTGTTGTTACAGTAGAATAATGGCTCTTTGAGCAGTATGTATTGCCTTACCAGTGGTTGTCCCCTTATTATTATTATTATTTTATTATTATTATTGAAATACCACAGGAACGAAAATTCCTGGGAGCGAAACTTCCACCCCCAACGAGATCCCCCTCTTTCTACCATCTCCCTCCACATGTTACACGTCTCGTTAATCACAGTCTTCTAATATACAAATCACATTTCCTTACCCCCTGACATTCTTGAAATACCCACTAAGTATATTCAATTAGATACCAACCATGCAGACTATAATACGTTCGTTGTGTATAGGTACGAGGCGATCTCAAGACACCTTAGCTCCCAGTGCACAACGAACCGGATCATGATTATGTCCGCCTGTATTAAATTATGTATTATGTTGATTTATACCATTGCCTATTTTTGTAATAATTGTATTCAGCTAACTATGATGTCAATAACCATTGATGTAATGAAAATATGAATAGTCTCCTCATACGATTGCACTAGTTCTGTAGTGCTATTATTTACAACCTGTCAATCAATAATTCAGTCACTACAAGCTTGCTTGCTTTTTTTTATTTTTTGTGTGTTTTTTTTTTAATGAGATACGTATATACAGACCATGTGACAATTAAATGAGGAAACTATAATAACACATCTGAATAATGCCAACCTGACTTATAAACACAAATATGAATGTAACCAGACGACGATGCTGTTGTTTCAGTGGAATAATGGCTCTTTGAGCAGTATGTATCGCCTTACTAGTGGTTGTCCCCTCACAGGATGGGGGGCGCTGCTCAACAAACTCGCCCCTCGGGGCAAAATCAAATATCTCTCTCTCTCTCTCTCTCTCTCTCTCTCTCTCTCTCTCTCTCTCTCTCTCTATGTGTGCGTGCCGGTGGAGGGGGGGGGGGGGGGAGTCGAGGGATGCGAATATCGTTATACCAGCTTTGTTAGTGGATTTTTTGATTAAGCAAGTTTCCATTAAATAATAAATAAAGTATATGTAGACAAACAATAATTACTGGGTTACTAATATCGTCAGTGGCCCAGCGTTTGGTTTGTTTCTCTAAAGGTTTATTATCGTAGGCCTATATACCTGGTTGGAGGGCTATATAACACTAACCTAATGGGTCTCTCTCGCTTTCGCTCTCTCTCGCTCTCTCTCTCTCTCTCTCTCTCTCTCTCTCTCTGTACAAATGACACTTATGAAATGCCTATTACCATATCAGAGATAATATATGTTTATACAGTATATTATTATTTTCACTGTTAAGATTATAGGTCACCAAACTACATAGGATATCTTATATATTATCTTTTATATACAGTATATTTTCTAAGATAAAACACCGACTAGGAACATTGACAAATATATGATTATGGCTTTAGGATTCCAAATATACCGATGCATAAGAAAGTGTTACATAAATAAACAATCAAGTTTATAATTAAATACATTAAAGCAAATATCGCTCCTGACAAAACATAAAATATCCTATGTTTTATGGTATATATACAGTATATACTGTATATATATATATATATATATATATATATATATATATATATATATATATATATATATAAACATAACAGTGTAAATAATAAGATATACTGATATACTATCTATAATTACTTGGTACTTAATTGTATGGGTTTCCTATAACGAATGCAAACATTTCCCTGCAATTTTTAACTAAAGTGAAAATACTGTATATGAGTGGGGGGGGGGGGTTTCTTATTTATTTTGCTAATTGGAATTAAGGAATGCCAGGGAAAGCGAAGTGAATAGTAATATGATTTTTAAAATAAATACTTGTTGAATGTACTTTAATCAATTAAAATAATAATCATGGAATGGACAAGTTTTGAGATCGTACAAACACACACACACACACACACACACATAGCCTACTCACACACATTGTCAAAACTATTTTGTTGTTAGACATTGATGTTAGATATAAGTATGTAGATTGATTAAATACACTTTAAAAATAGTAAGATTTATATACAGTATTGTATATACAATTCTTCTATCTCGGAAAATCTTCTGCTACAAGTAGTATGTTTTCATCACTACTCCTGTCCCCTTTCATTATTTTTAATTGCAATCAATCAATGAGGACATAATGCCGTGACAGCACATGGCCGCACTAACCCTCCGACTACACTCCAGGGGATCCTCCTGGGTGAGACTCCAGGCATCTGCTTGACCCATATCAAGTATCCTATCGCATGATTGTCTGACTTGCCTCAGCCGGGAGTTCCATGGTCTTCCCCTAGGCCTCTTCCTCGTAAGGTTGTCTTCTGTAGAAACCACCTTGTGAGCAGGGTTTGTTTCAAGGAGGCGAAACCCATGCCTTTGTAGTCGAAGTTGGCATTCACGGACCATGCAACTACTATAGCTTGAATCAGTTTCATAGAGTAGTCGCTGGTTTGAGACATAACCATTTCAGTGCGAGCCCATGATGCTGCGAAGACATTTAGTACCAAAGGAGTTGGTCGCTGTTAAGTGTATATGTCTTGCACCCATATAATAAGACAATGGCATATACTTTTGTTGAGTGAATCCATAGCTCCATATTCTAAGCTGAGGGGATGATTGACATCACAGCCCGACTTACCACTATTATGGATCACGTTACCAAGATAAGTAAATTTATCTAAGAACTCTAAGTCCTCACCACATGCATGAACAGATTGTACAGCTTCCTCCAATAAGAGACCTTTAAACCCAACGGCTCCGACCCCTCTTGTAGTGCCTCAAAGGCCAATGTGAGAACATCTAATATCTCCGGTAGGATTACTGCGTCATCTGCAAAGTCAAGATATGTAATCCTGAACTTCCCGATGTCTGCTCCGCTACACCGCCTAACTGTACTGCCCAGTAACCAGTCCATACAAGCGTTGAAAAGTGTAGGCGCCAGAACACACCCCTGTCCTACACCTGAATTCACAGGGAAGAAGGATTTTCCCCTACCACACTTGACAGCAGTCTCTGTTCCTGTATAAAGTCCAGACACCAGTGACCAGGTCAACAATCGGCGCAGGAATCCCACGTAACTGTAGTAGCTCCCAGACTGTCTCTCGGTGCACCGAGTTACATGCCTTCTTGAGATCAACATAGACTGCAAGCAACCCTTTTTGAAACTCAAGTCAGTGTTCCATGAGTACCCGTAGTGCCAGAATCCGGTCAATTGTTGACTTCTTGAATGTAAATCTAGATTGCTCAGGTCTCTGCTCCTTTAGCAGGTGGCCTCGGATTCACACCAGCAAACTATGGGCGAAAACCTTGCTAGGCTTACAAATGCACACTGCCTTCTTGACTAGTGAATGTGCAGTGTACTGAGGTAGCAACACTAGTTCAGCATCCTGAGGAAGCAATACTGCTGCAGTAACCTGAGGAAGCGATACTGCTCCAATATCATAAGGTATTGATATTAGTCAATACACCTGAGGTAGAAAATCTAAAGAGCTCTAAGGTAGTGACTCGTGGTCGTCTTCCTGAGATAGCGAAAAACCAAGATCATCCTGAGGCAGAAATAATCTTACAGCCTGAGGTAGCACTGGAGCTTGAAAGCTACAGATGAGTTGCTTCATTCTCACCTCTAGCCTGTTCTGGTGCCTCCTGTTGGGTTTAGATTTCTGTTGGTCTGGTGATGTTGGGTGTCGTTACAGGGGCGGCGGTGATTTATTTATTTGTTTTCTTATGTGTATGAAGGAGACAATAAAGCTGCCTGTAACAAGTGTCCCATTCAAAGTTGAGAGAGTGAAAGAGAGCCAAATTCTAGGTACACTAGAGCCAAAATGTCTGGACACACAGTTTAATTCATAGGATGAGGGAAAGGCAGATTGAGGGAGAGAGTTCCAGAGCTTACTTGTTGAGTAGAATAAAGACCAGGAAAACTGGTTTTCTTGGGTTAGACAGTTGAACACAATAGGGGTGGGAATCTGTTGAACGATTGGTGTCCCATACTCTCCATAAGAGAGGATGTATACACTGAGAAAGCTCTGAAGCACATTGATTATTGTAATAGCGGTAGCACCGAGAGAGATGCAAAATTGCTCCGTAAATAAATAAATGTGTAGGGAATTAGTAAGAGGAGGTGAAATTATACGACAAAATGCTTTTGACTACCCTTCTGAGAAGTGCAGTATGGGTGGAACCTCCCCACACATTCGAGCAATACTTGTTACATGGGTGCACTGCATGAATATGTGTGGAGGTGAAGAACCCACAGAGATGGTTCAGCACACCAATTTTTTGGAAATTTGTTTTAGCAGGAGTGGTAATATGATACTTCATAGAAAGTTCAAAAGGAAAACGAACACTGAAAATATTGAGAGAAGACAATGGATTGATTTGTGTATTGTTGAAGAGTAAGGGATAGTCATTTGGACGATTGTGACGATTGTGACGATTGGGTTTTCGAAGCAATGCCCCAATCGGAAATAGTTGGTAAATCAGAAGACAAGCGTGAGTTTTGGAGTAATTGCATGGTGGGTCGGTATGGAAAAGTAATTAAATAGTGTAAGGTAAGGTCATCAGCATATATGTTGATAGGACTAGAGGTACAGTTGTTGTTGTTGTTGTTGTTGTTCCCTAAGCTGCCTGGCCGAACAGCCCTGAGGAAGGCCATGGCCACGATCGGGCTTTCCCACAGCTCTCATTGGGTGTAGATTGTGTTGTTGGTGTAAGTGGTTGTGTGAAATGCAGTCTTCTATGATGTGTTTAATGGTATGGGGTGCTGTGTTACATCCCGGGCAGGTGTCGACAACGGAGTCATCCAGTCTCTTCTGATAGCTCAGGAGAGCTGGATGGTGTCCGCATCTCAGCCTGGCCAGGTGGACTCTGTCCTCGCGAGGAAGGGAGGATACGGAAGGATGGATTTCGGGAGGTCGTGCTTGCAGCTGCGTGTTGTCTGTGAGTGAGTGGATGGATCGGCGAGAGACATGAGTATGGATATGCTTCTGGAAGTTGGTTCGGGGTGGGCAGGGAGGGAGAGAGGACAGTAATTGTGTGTGATACCGTGTGCTGGGTGTTGTTTTGATATTTCTTGGAGTATGTGGGTGTGTTGCCATGTAGTTTAGTGGGTGGTCCTGGTTCGTGGAGGCTGCTGCCAGGAATTGAGTGCCTCTCATGTCCAGATGGTCTTTGACTTTGAGGATTTTGGTTTCTTGATGTAGGTGATCTGTGGGTGCAGTAGCTGTGCAGCCTGTAAGTGGTTGTGTGAAATGCAGTCTTCTATGATGTGTTTAATGGTATGGGGTGCTGTGTTACATCCCGGGCAGGTGTCGACAACGGAGTCATCCAGTCTCTTCTGATAGCTCAGGAGAGCTGGATGGTGTCCGCATCTCAGCCTAGCCAGGTGGACTCTGTCCTCGCGAGGAAGGGAGGATTCGGAAGGATGGATTTCGGGAGGTCATGCTTGCAGCTGCGTGTTGTCTGTAAGTGAGTGGATGGATCGGCGAGAGATATGAGTATGGATGTGCTTCTGGAAGTTGGTTCAGGGTGGGCAGGGAGGGAGAGAGGACAGTAATTGTGTGTGATACCGTGTGCTGGGTGTTGTTTTGATATTTCTTGGTGTCTGTGGGTGTGTTGCCATGTAGTTTAGTGGGTGGTCCTGGTTCATGGAGGCTGCTGCCAGGAATTGAGTGCCTTTCATGTCCAGATGGTCTTTGACTTTGAGGATTTTGGTTTCTTGATGTAGGTGATCTGTGGGTGCAGTAGCTGTGCAGCCTGTAATGATCTTCAGGGCTTTGTTTTGAATAGTCTGTAAGGTCTTATGATGTGTTTCAGCTAGGTTAGAAGCCCAGGCTGGGCTTGCGTATTCCATCACTGATCTTATGTATTGTTTATATACTGTGGTGGTGGTTTCTTCGTTGTGTCCAAATTTTGTGTGAGCAAGTGACCTGAGGGCGTTAAGTCTGGGTGTCAGTTTCTTTTTAATGTTTGTGGTGTGCTGTTTGAATGCCATATGAGTATCATATGTTACTCCTAGGATTTTGTGTGTGTGTGTATGTGTTAGGGGTGTGTTGTTTATGGTGAGTTGAGGGATGTATTCATGTTCTCCTGTCCAGCTTGTGAGCAGGGTTGTGGTGGATTTGGCTGGGGCTAGATTAAGTCTGTTTGTAGTGCACCAGCCATGTAGTGTGTTGAGATAGGGTTGAAGGAGATCTGTTGCTCTTTTTGGGTCATGGTGTGTGCATGTGAGTGTTATGTCATCTGCATAGGAGGCTAAGTTTATTTGGGGCGTATTGGGTGTAGTTATATCGTGCATGTACAGATTGAAGAGTGCAGGCGATAGGACGGAACCTTGTGGGACTCCGTTTGGAAAGTTTCTGATTCTAGATGACTGACCGGCAAACGATACGTGTGCACATCTGCCTGCTAGGAAGTTGGCCAGCCACCTTATTGTGTTGTTGTGCATGTTTGTGTTGTTGATTTTGTTTGTTAGGTTGTGGCGGGGGATGGCATCGAAGGCTTTACTAATGTCGAGTGTGGCTAATAGTGATCTGTGTGGTGGTCTAGCTGAGTTGATGCCGTCAAAAGCTCTTTGTGTAAGGTCTGTCAGAAGAGTGTTTGTGGAGTGCAGTGGCCTAAAGCCATGTTGTGTTGGAGCTAGGGGTAGATCGGGTGTAATTAGTTGTAATACTAAGCATTCCATGACTTTGGAGGGGGTGCAAAGGAGTGTGATGGGGCGGTGCGACGAGGGTAGCGTGGGGTCTTTGTTGGGTTTGGGGAATGTGGTGATGATACCATGCTTCCAAATGTCTGGTATTGTGTTGTGTGAATAACTGTAGTTTGATATGTTAGTGAGTACTTGTATGCCTTGTGGTCCCAGGTGTCTGAGGTGTATGTTGCTTATGTTGTCTAGGCCACAAGCGGGTGAGTGCTTGAGATTGTTGATGATATGCTTTGTCTGGTGATTGGTGAAGTGTGTATAGTCAGGGTCTGTGGGGAATTGTCTCTTACGTCGGATGACACGTCGGTCGTCTTTGTGAGGTTTTAGGTGGCTGACATGTGAGATGTGATTGATGAGAGTGTTTGCTTGTTGTTTACATGAAGGAGTAGAGTCTATTGTTGTGATTGCAGCATGTGATTGTGTTGTGTTGCTGTTGGAAAGTGTGATGCTGTTTAGTGTTTTGTAGAGTTTTTTGAGGTTTGTTTTGTGATCAAGTGTTTGTAGGAAGTTATTCCAATTTAGTTTTTGTTGTTCTTGTATTTTGTTATTAGTCTGGGTGTTGAGTGCTTGGATTTGTTGTGTGATGTCTTGTGTGTGGGGTGCTGGGGAGTGTTTCAGTATGTCGCGTTGTCTGATGAGGTTTTGAATTTCTGGTGTGAAGTTGGGGTTGTGTCTTTTTCTGTTACCTCTTGGAATGTGTTTCTTGTCAGCGTTTTGGATAGTTTTATTGAGTATGTGTACAGCATTGTTGATGTTTGTGATGGGTGTACTGTTTAGAGTTGTGAAGTGTTGTTCTGTCTCATTTGTGAATGCTTCCCAGTTAGCTCTTTTATAATTGTTGTATGTGTGTTTGTGGCTAGCTGGGGTTAGTCTAGTTTTGGTGGTAATAATGATCGGGAGGTGGTCAGAGCCTAAGGTTCTGACCACCCTCCAGGATGTTGTGGGGGCGAGTTCTGGGGAGCAAAAGGTGATGTCTGGAGATGATGGGTTATAGAGGGCTTGGTGAGGAATATGGGTATGTTGATGGATGTCGTTAAGAGGTACAGTTGAGAAGATCATTAATTAATATTAGAAAGAGAACTGGTGACAGGACAGAACCCTAAGGAATAACGGAGTTCATAGGTTGAGGAAGTGAGCGATGGCCATCCACAACCACACCTATGGAACGGCTAGAATGGAAATTGGAGATAAAGGCACATATAGTGACAGAAGCTGAAGGAGGGTAGTTTAGAAATAAGTTATTTGTACTAGATTCTATCAAAGGCCTTCGATATGTCTAGCGCAATAGAAAGGGTCTCATCGAAATCCTGGAAGGAGGGTGACTAGGAGTTAGTATACGATAATATAGGATATCACGATACTTGCGATCAGAAAGTAGATTATGGGAAGAAATATGCTTAAGCAATTTTGAATTAAGAATATTTTCAAATACTTTAGAGACGTATGAAACGGCAACAAGTGAACAATATTTAGAGGGATAAAAGTGGTCACCCTTCATTAGGACGACAGGTCAAAAGAAAGCAAACTTCCAGAAAAAAAGGGCAGATGTCAGAGGAAAGACAAGCGGAAGAGTTTGCCTTGGCATGTATAGTTAAATAGATATAAAGGAGATTGAACCCCGACTCCAGATACTGTACAGTATATATGTTGCATATTGTGTACCATTATATGAAATAGTATGTAAACTCCTGCCATTACCAGGCTAATGAACTACCTCTAGATTTTTTTTTATTAAAATAAACAGTGCTATACACACAGTTTCAAATTGCAAAGACTACATCTAGAAGATTTTTATTTTATTTTTGTTCAAGGAAATTATATCTGGAGAATAAATAAATAGCTGACGGCGCAATACAAAATAAAAACCATATTCCATTTAATTCATGAGGTCAAAGAGTTTGTTTCACTCAAGTATTGTGTCAACGAAATGAAATAACAATTTAAGGTTTACCTAATGAATAAATATTTACAGTAATGAATCAAGAATGATTTGTTTTTCTCATATCCACCACGGCACCAAGAGGATGCCTTCAAAAAATTACAATAAAACGTGAGAGTGTAAGATAAAATTCCCACGCTCTACCAATGTCCATAGAAGTGACTAGAAATAAGGTCTTTCCCGGGGACAGACTTCCGAAGTAGGGACGAGTTCATGTGACTACGTTATTTTTGTTTTACCAGGAAAATCGAGGTATGTTATCCTAGCATAACCTGACCTACTCTAAACGTTAAATTAGGTTAGATGAGGAGCTGAGGGTTAGTTAGGTTAGGTGAAGGTAAGTTAATTCAGGTTAAGGTTAGTTAGGGTTAGTTAGATCAAGTTAGGATAGGATATGTTACCATTATCGCCCTGGTATAAGAGAAGTAGGTGGAGTGCACGAACTCTTCCAAACTTAGGGAATATGTTGCGGTGGAGCCTACAGCCTACCTACACAGAGCCTTGGGGGTTCTATTGTTGTGGGGAACACTGGTGAACCCGAGGCGAACCTTTGGACAACAACCATTATAATTATATATATATATATATATATATATATATATATATATATATATATATATATACAGAGAGAGAGAGAGAGAGAGACAAAACTGTCTATATTGGTTTTGCCTGTAGACTACAGGACTGAATGTGAATTTTCCTTTGTCCTTTGATAAATTATTATTCAGTTATATCAATTTACTTGTCAGTATTTTGGAGAACTGCGATAATAAATATTGTTGGAATATAGTTTTCAAGTTATCAAATTATATATATTTGTGTGTTTTTCTTTCTTCCAAAATTATGTTATTGTACAAAGTGAACCGATATATATTTTATCATGAATTTCCATGGGGTACGTATGTTTTTTCTCACACTGTATTAGACCTCCCAGAAGCAGCTGTTATATAATCTCTTTATGTATGCACTTTAGTCGATAACATTCCTCTCGGGAGTTTGGGTCATGCCTACCCGAGCTTGGCTTCAAGGGTAGTGTGTGTGTGTATGTGTGTGTGTGTGTGTGTGTGTGTGTGTGCTCATTGTAATGTATTCTTAGATAAATATTTAGATTGATATAGATGCGTAGAATAATCACCTAGAGATTAAGGTTATTGTTTCTGGCGAGTTAAACGGAAACATAACTGTTTAAATATATTAGTGCATCCGACCATACTGTTCGTAGTTGCTAAAATAGATCGGACATATTATGCACAACTCATCATTGATTCACACATGACACTATAAACAACAACACGAAATTAGGGTGCAATAAGTAGAGATACTAACCTGACCCACACCTGTTGCGCTAGCAAAAAATAAAATAAAAAAAATATATATACCGGTATATATAATATTATATATATATATATATATATATATATATATATATATATATATATATATATATATATATATTGACCGCTTCTGTACCGGCGACGTTATTTCAATTCTATTCTGGCTACATGTAAACGATTTTATGAAGCTTAGGAAGGATATATGGTATCTAAAAGGATTCAATGAGATAGTCTGTAGCCTTGTAATTGATAGACATCCTTCCTAAACTGAAAACTAACGTTTAATAGTTGCCAAAATATGATGTAAAGGATGTCATCGGTACAGAAGGGGTTAAAGAAGGAGATCCCTTATCTGGTACGTTCATTATTGTAACTCAAAACGTCAAGATCCTTAACCCTCCAGCCCCGGGGGCTATAGCTTGCGACTGTGCTCCGGTACCGGGTGTTTTGACGATCTTTGGCCTATGTTAACTACTCTGTAAGTCAATGAATATGTCATGTAATGTTGTAAATAAAAAAGAATAATGTTCCACAAACCTTCCTCTGTCGAATGGCGTTGAGTAGAGGTCTCTAGCCCCTCTGGTTGCATAATGGTGAGCGCGGGAAGACGAGTGCTTTTCGGCGGCAAATTCTTCCCGCGTTCGGACGCGTCGCCTCGGCCATGGCTACGACGCACCTAGCCGCTCGCCGCGCCAAAGTATTTATCTCCCTTAGACGATTTTAGTGTTTGATATTGAGAATGTGATGTTTATTTGATATTTTCTAGTTATTTTGAGGCCAATTATATAAAATATGTTTATTAGGGTATCACTGTCACTGATATTGCTAATTTTCACTCGATACCGTACATTTTATTAGTAATTGAGGTAGCTTATTGTTGTATTAGGCACTGATTATTCGTTATCACAGGTGTTTATTATACTTTGGCCATCAAATATTAGGTCTTGTGTCACTTTCACTTTGACAAATATGCTTTAGAGTGTCACTGTCACTGATAATGCTCATTTTCACTCGATACCGTACATTTTATTAGTAATTGAGGTAGGTTATTGTTGTATTAGGCACTGATTATTCGTTATCACAGGTGTTTATTATACTTTGGCCATCAAATATTAGGTCTTGTGTCACTTTCACTTTGACAAATATGCTTTAGAGAGTGTCACTGTCACTGATAATGCTCATTTTCACTCGATACCGTACATTTTATTAGTAATTGAGGTAGGTTATTGTTGTATTAGGCACTGATTATTCGTTATCACAGGTGTTTATTATACTTTGGCCATCAAATATTAGGTCTTGTGTCACTTTCACTTTGACAAATATGCTTTAGAGAGTGTCACTGTCACTGATAATGCTCATTTTCACTCGATACCGTACATTTTATTAGTAATTGAGGTAGGTTATTGTTGTATTAGGCACTGATTATTCGTTATCACAGGTGTTTATTATACTTTGGCCATCAAATATTAGGTCTTGTGTCACTTTCACTTAGTTATATGATTTGTAAACGATTTATATACAATTTATTGTGTCTTTTTTCACTGATTTCTATATTTCTATAGGTTCTAATCATATGAATGTCACTTGGTATATACATATGTGTCACTTTCACATATTATTATGGTGTAATTGTATTTGTATCAATGTTCTCATAATACATGACTTTTGTATTACAATACATTGGTTTTCTTCCACTTTTTGCCTATATATAATTATAGTGTACATATTGTCATTTTATTTGGCAATTTCAGTATGATTATTAGAACTCCAGCTTGGAGTGGTAATCAAAGAAGCAATCTACAGCACAGAGTGCCACCTTGCACTCCACACACTCCAGGGTTGACTTTTTACCTGACCTCGGCTTCACCCTGCTGTTGTAGCAGACATGGCACCGCTTCTGCTGTGTTCTTCCGGATTCATTCTGAGGCAGGGAACCAAGCCTGTGCCTAGTCAAGTATTGAGCAGACTGCAAGCGGTCAATAACGGCGGGCCCAGGATGTGCCACTGCCCTCTGTGGCATAGCATACTTCTCCAGGAGCTCCGTCAACACCTGCTTTTGGAACCTCCGCAGGCTATTGAACTTCATGGGTGTGTTCACATTCCGAAGCTTGTATATGTTGTAGGCATTCAGAACTGACATGTCCACCATATGCAGAAAGAACTTTTTGTACCATCTGCACGAGGTACGCAGGCAGTCAATGAAGCCTATCTGCATGTCGGACTTGTCCACCAGCCTCATGTTGATGTTGTAGTCCAGGACAGCATCGGGCTTGGTCACCCTGGCCTGGGTGCGGCGATCCACCTTGCCAGTCTCCACCATTTCCCCCTTGTGGATGGTGGTCAGGAGGTTGACCTTCCGCTGGTCGTGCCAGTGGATAGCCAGAATGGGCCCCGACTTCTTCTTGAACACATCACCTTTTTTGGTCTTTGGAGGGAAAGGTGGCATGCCCTTCCTTTTCCCTCGTACTGTGCCTACAGTCCCCGTCTTGCGCTCATGCAGGTACTGTGAGAGAGTGGGGGACGTGTAATAATTGTCCGTGTAGAGGACGTGATTCTTATGAAAGTAGCGGTCCATCATGGCTTGCACCACTGCTCCGCCAAAGCCAATGAGGGGGTCCACAAGCAAGTCCCCTTCCTTCCCGCTGTAGACCAGGAAGTCCAGGACATAGCCAGTTTGGCAGTCGCACAGCACAAAGAATTTTATGCCAAAGCGATGTCTTTTTGAGGGGATGTACTGCCGGAAGCTGAGTTTTCCCCGGAACAGCACAAGAGACTCGTCAATGACGACCTTGCGGAAGGGCTTGAAGTAGGAGGTGAAGCGTTCTCGCATCATCTCATACAACGTCCTAATCTTCCACAGCTTGTCTGGGAGGTGGACGTCAAGGTTGGTGACAAGATGGAGCGCTGCGAGGATATCAAGGTACCGGTCGCGAGACATATATTTCCCGAAGGCAGGGGTGGATATCAGATCATTGGTGATCCAATAGTCAGGCAACCTATGCTTCTTGACATGAGGCATTAGCATGGTGAGTGCCAGGAACACCATGAACTCATTATGAGTCACTGGGGTCCACTGCCTCATGTGGCCCTTGGTCACCTTTCCCAAAAAGTGGACCTGGAATTGGTGCTGCTTATTTGTCTCTTTGACAACATAGCCTACCACCTCCTCATCAAAGAAGGCCTCAAACAGTTCGTGTGGTGGAACATTGGGGCCTGCAGGAAAATTGGGGGTAACGCCTGAACCCTCCAGTACCTCATCAAAAGCTGGCACATCAGGGTTGTATGCATCCTCATCAACTACGTCTTGCCACTGAAAAACGTAGAAAGGGTCTTGTCTACGCTGACGAGGAGCTCCAGCTGGTGGCCCAGCACGCCCACGGCCAACTCGGGAGGCGCGCGCCCTAGGGCGGCGAGGGCGGCGGCCAGGGCGGTGGGCAGCACGACGGGCAGCACGACGCCGGGCCAAGCGGATGGGTCGAGGGTCGTCGATGTCCATATAGTCATCGTCAGAGTGGTCATCTTGCCCTGACGGTGGACCTATGTAATCATGGCCAGAGTCTTCAGAGAGGTGCCCTTCATCATCAGTGGCCCCCACATAATCTGGCGGGGAACCAGTGATGCGTGGGCGGCGTGCGGGTGGGCGAGGTGGGGAAGGAGTGGCAGGTGAGGCTGTGTCCCCCCGAGGTCCCGGGCTCCTTGGCCTGCGACGAGTGACAGAAAGCAATGTTTCACTGTCACTAGGGCCAGGTATTGGTGATGCGAGCTCAAAGACTTCTTCAGGAAGACATGTTGAAGGCGGGAGAGGTGGGGAGGACCGTGGGGAAAGTTGCGGGGACGTATGGCTGGGGCCGGCCGGGGTGGACGCCGCGGGAGCCTCGAACAAAACTCTCTTACTTTTCTTAATTTTTTGGTATATTTCCTACCTTTCCCCTTTTCGGCAGCAGTATGTCTCCTGTCGGGGGACCTAGGAGGCAAATAGGCCGAAAGTGTGGGGTCCTCAACCCTTGGCAATGGTGGGGGTGGTGGGGAAGAATGCGGGGCATCCGGGTCATCTTGGGTGGCGTGGGTAGATAAGGGAGACAATGGCGGACGAGAAGGGTCACCACGCTGACCCTCACTCACAGCCTCATCCTCACCAAGTAGTTTTGCTTGTTCCCTAGCTGCCGCGGCCGCCTTCTCAAGTATTTTCTGCTTATACAAATGTAGCTTGAAAGGCGATTTACCAGGGGAACCAGTTGGCGTCGTGTCACTTAAGCGAAATTTGGTGAGTGACCTTGAACTCTCCCACTCGCTCACTCTCTCAAGTTCACTGTCTTTAGGTAAACCAGCTTCCTCAACAACTGGTACATCACCTTCATCACTCTCATCACTGTCATGTTCTCTCGCAAATCCCAGGAATTGCTCTTCTTTATCACTCTCATGGCCATAATCACTCGACTTATAATTACTGGAGTCGTCACTGACTTCATCATCAACATTATGCTTGGCATCAGCTCGCTCATAAAGTCTCAATGTCGTCTCAATACCTCCGGGAGATAACACATTTAGGCGATGGCGTCGGGGTAAGGCGCGACGAACAAGCAAGGGCGTCGTAGGAAGCACGGTATCGGACACAGCGGAATCACTATTTGGCGTACTGTCCATGATGGCGTCGGGGTAGATACTGTTGCTGTGGCGGAGTTTACGCCTGGTGGCGCCACCTACCGTCCCACGATACCGAAAATGTACGCGCGGCATTCGAAAGCACGCATGCAAGCAATGGGCGTTCAAGAGCCCTTCCGGGTTGCGCGGGCCGAGGTTGTTATGGGCGTTCAAGAGCCCATCCGGGTTGGAGGGGTTAAAGGCCGATCCCAGTTCACCCACGGGCAAAAGTGGTACCTTACCTTCATAACTAGGAATTAATTGTCTGCTGTTTGATTATGTCATTAATTATGAACATCAATTAAACATATTAAATATGAACTGTATAATTAGATAGAAAACCAGAGGTTTTATTGTGGATGCAAGACATTGTTTTTGACTGTGACTAGACAAAATGACAGTGCAAAAAATAAAGGAGGATGTTACCTCTCATAGAACTCATGATCAAGAGCTCAAATTTGGAGGGCTTTTCTCCCAGCTGGTACAGGCACCATACCATCGTACTTGATGAGCTATGACTAGGCTAATCGGCTTGATATTTTTGGCAAAAACAATCATATATATTAAAAGATAAAATGTTCTTGCGTGATAGCAACTAGAACGTAGAAGGCGAATAGAGAACAGATATTCATTAGTATCATAAACATAATCAATTCTTTAATATAGAATATCACAAAGAAACTGCCTCTTAACTACGAGAATCAAAATATACATGACAATTTGATTAACCCTTCTGGCACGGGCTCGCTATCCTAAAGGACGTTGTTGAGACCCGGGCGATATGGCCGAAATACGTCTAGCTAGGCTACCGTATCTTTGTTATTTTAACTGCTAGAAAATTCCCACGCATGTCTAAACTACTGTGGTTTCCTATATGTAATGTAGCTGGCCACTCTGAAAATACATACTTTTGGCGCAAATCAATCATTTAGCCTAATTCCAATATATACCTTACATCAGCCATTCAGGCCAATTAGATCACTTCACCTAATATGACTGATTAGCCTAATTTGGCCACTCAGCCCAAATATATATTTTGACCCAATTTGATGGCTCAACCTACTTCAATCATTCAGGCCAATATGATTGATTAGCTCAATTTGACCATTTAGCCCAATTTGATCGCTCAGACCTATTTGATCATTCAGCCCAATTTGATCACTCAGACCAATTTGATCATTCAGCCTGATTTTATCGTTCAGTCCCATTAGATCATTCAAACTAATTTGATCACTCAGCTCAATTTTATCATATAGCCCAAATCGTTCGCTCTCCCTGATATAATCATAATACTCAGGCCAATTTATTCAGTTCAATTCAACCATGTGGCCCAATTTTTCCGTTCATCCCATTTCTACCGTTCGATTCAATTCGACCGTTCGGCGGAGAGAGAGAGAGAGAGAGAGATAGAGAGAGTCAAAGAGTAAAATAGATAGTGGCCTCCTGTTAAAACAAAAGTGGTTTATGGAGCTAACCTGACCACCACCACCACCAACATTCCCCCTCTCTCTCTCTCTTTCTCACCATAAATCACTCGCCAAGATTCGCAGAACGTTCTCCCTTCCCTCCCTCCCTTCCTGTCTCACCTACCTGACCCTAATCTAACATTATTTACAATACAGCGAACTGACAGATTATCACCATATGTCTATTTGGACCACTTAGGCACACATGACTTAAATAAATACAGGTAACATTGATTGACTATAGTATTATTTTCATGATTTGTCAAAATGTTTGCTTACATTTCTTTTCATACTCCGAACTGCACCTAATTTTGTATGTATTATCGTCAAGGGTATTAACCAAAGAAACGTGTGAAAGCCTTGGCAGGCATACGTCCACTATGCGGCATGCACAGGGCTGTGGAGAGCAAAATGATGAATTAAATTGTTATATTTATCATATAAGGCAATATTATTGCCTCCACATGTGTAGCTTGTAAAACATCCTCAATGTTACATAAAACAAAACATTTAATCAAACAGACCAAAAAGCAATACGAACAACATATTGCAAACTTCAGAAAGTCAAATCCGAAAGAGTTTCATAGCTATATCGGATGTAGAAAAGTAGCCTAGATACCTCGACAATTTGCTCGCTAGTTGACGAAAGAGGGAAACAAATTGATGACATGATTCAAATGAGCAACACTCTCAGTAACTTTTGTGCGTCGGTGATTACTCAGGAAGACATTAACTTTGTCCCTCATATTCCGCCAGTTCAAATATTCAACTGCAATGTCCTATGCAACATTGAGATTATAAACACAGACATCTCTGATGCCATATCAAAACTAAATCCAATAAATCCCCTGGACCCGATAAATTTTCGCCAAGTGTCACTAAAGAAGTAAATGATGAACTCACAAATCCATGACCCTTCTCATTAACAAATCAATACAAAGCAATAAAGTCCCCATAGAATGGAAATTAGCTAATAATACATCCATGTTTAAAAGGGGAAATACATGATATCTACCCGGAAACTATCGCCCAATAAGCCTCACCTCAATTATATGCAAGCTGTTCGAAATATTTGGGAGATCTTTTGAATATATATTTAAAAACATTCTACCCACTTTATATAATTAATTGGTTTGACGGCATTTGGAATATTGTGGCCAGCTTTGGTCGCCATACTATAAAAATTACATTGAAAAACTAGAGAGAGTGCAACGAAGATTAACTAAAATGATTCCCCAACTAAGAAATAAACCATAATTTATGAGGAACGACTAAAGGAGTTGAACCTATTATATACCTTGACAAACTACAGTATAAGAGGGGACCTAATCCAAACAACTACAGTATAAGAGGGGACCTAATCCAAACAACTACAGTATAAGATGGGACCTAATCCAAACAACTACAGTATAAGAGGGGACCTAATCCAAACAACTACAGTATAAGAGGGGACCTAATCCAAACAACTACAGTATAAGAGGGGACCTAATCCAAACAACTACAGTATAAGAGGGGACCTAATCCAAACAACTACAGTATAAGAGGGGACCTAATCCAAACAACTACAGTATAAGAGGGGACCTAATCCAAACAACTACAGTATAAGAGGGGACCTAATCCAAACAACTACAGTATAAGAGGGGACCTAATCCAAACAACTACAGTATAAGAGGGGACCTAATCCAAACAACTACAGTATAAGAGGGGACCTAATCCAAACAAATTATCAAAGACCATTACAACATAAACGTAAGAAAGGATTTCACACTAGATAACTCAAATTACACACAAAATAATGGTTACAAAATTGTCGAAAAGCAGTTTCATTCACATGAAGCGAAGAACTTATTTTCAATAGAGTGGTTAACATAATGAATAAGTTGACTAGACATATTTTAGAGTGCCATACGGCCCAGGCATTAAATATCTCGCCATGACTTCCTTTGTGCTTGAGTAATGTGACCGTATCAATATTGTTCATAGTACTATATCATTTTTGTCTGGACTACAGTCTTTCTGGAACTGAAGCTGTGGCAATATATACTGTACAGTATATATATATATATATATATACAGTATATATTTGTTTAGTTACGATTTGTTTTAATTTCCCCTGCCTTTCATTACTGTCCCTTAATTAGCCATTTTAGTATTCAGTAACACTATATAATTATATGTTTAATCTGGTTCTCAGTAACCGATATATTTTAAGGTTAGAAAGTAATTGTTTGGGTCTGAGTGTTAATACTATTTTACTCCTTTGTATCATAGAAGGCCTTCCAAATCGTAATAACATAATTTAATGTTAGCCAGAATGAAAGGAAGAGAAGTGTCACAGCACTGATAGGGTTAATAGCGCCACATCTCTACCTCTTATTTTCTGTATTTACCTTTCTCTCTACATTATATGCTTCCTCACACCTCCATCTGCCCATGTTTACCACCTTAGAAATGTTAGACTAGCCACTAACTGCCGGGAAGGGATTAATATGCCTGTTTATTGTTTACCCATGGATTCCATTGGACCCTTATACCTTTACCAATGTGTACCTTCCTGTCAACCGTCCCCTTACGCACTAAATTTGATATATGTTCCTGTTTGCTCATTCCTACCCCTATACTCTCTTTCCATTAACGAACAGAAATTCCATCAATATTGCTTCCGTATAGTTTGTGTACAGTAACAAAAATACATGAGGGCCTCAGAGTCAGACGGACCTTAATTGAGTAGTTAATCCAGTAAATACTTAAATTTACTAAGATGGGTTGTCCTCCTCACAGGGTCTTGTCTGTTTGGGGCTGTTTAGTGTATGGCCACCCTCATAAAGGTGAGTAAGGTGTCCGGCAATAGATAGATAGCTAGGAAAAGAACATTGGATCGGTTATTAACAATTAAACAGAACAGTGTTAACAAATTGTAACAAATAGTTTCAAATTAGTCAAGCCTTTAAAAAAACCCAAAAAAAAACATATATATATATATATAAGAGAGAGAGAGAGAGTCAGGACGATTGTCCATGCATTAACCCACTCTACCAGGGCGAGCTAAGGATACTTAACCTTTTCCTATTTATATTAAGCAGAAGGGAAACCCTACTTGGAGAATGTATTTCAATTCATACACAAGTCGTAGGATCCATATTCCTTCTGAGAGTAAAACAATAACACTTAGTAGCTCACGTGAATTTGTGAGATATACTTAATATTTAAATATATATATTGTATGTACTGTATATGTGCAGCACACACACACACACTCAGTAATACATACTGTACATACGCACCCACACCAAATAATATATGTACGACCATTCAAACAAACCATTCCTCTCTCAAGCTAGCATTCGTTATTCAGTAGTCTTATATACATGTGGGTTGAGCAGATATACCTGGAGATAGTAGACTGAGCATCACTGAGGGAGATCTAGCAGCCATCATATATTGTCGATTTAGTGTATCTTGTGATAACAATAATATATAACGAAGGAAAGAAGGTGCAGTATAGAACAACTGTGAGTAATGACATGAGTGAGAGTGATGTGGTGGAAAAGTGTTCGTGAAGGGTGGGGTAGATTAAAAGGCGGGGAATGGAATGGTGGTGTTCTGTTTAGTGGATGAATATATTATGGAGGCAAAGGTGAATGAGGGTACGATATATAAATATTGTACACAGATTTACCCTATGCCGGCGAAATTAACAGTTGAGTACAAGGCCTTTTTAGTCCAATGGCGTTGATTGAGTATTGCCCTCTCAGCGTAATTACCAGGACAAGACCATCGTACGTAGTGAGCTGTGAGGTGGAGTACCATCACTCTCAAATTGGTAGATGAGAAAACTGTATGAGATTTGAGGAAATTGTAGCAAAAACTACAGTAGATGAAAGTATACGAGAAGGTGGTGTAGTGGAAGAGTGGTAGTGGGTGGTGTGGGATAGAGAAGGAAGGTGGAGCAGTATGATTTGGTAGTGAGAGGTGGAATATACATTTGGTAGTGAGAGGTGGAATATACATTTGGTAGTGCGAGGTGGAATATACATTTGGTAGTGAGAGGTGGAATATACAACATGGAGAATAGTATACGAGCGAGTAGGATGAGGCAGGGAAGTAGCGATATTGTTTAACATATATATATTATCACCACTGAATGCTTAGCGTTTGGAAGTGCAAAAGAAATAGTTGTTAAAGAAAATAGGTGGTGTGCCGAAGATATAGTGAGGGTAGATAATGTTGTTAGAACAAAGACAAATAATGGCATTGATGAAAAGTTGGATACAATAGTTGGTGTAGAGAACATTTAAGTTAGATGGTATGAAGGAAGTAAAGCCTTTTGTCAGAGATTCCGTCATGGTGAGAGAGTGAATGCACTGCAATATAAAAAGGTATTCCACAGATGCTTGCCATTTGAAATGGTGAAACATACAGGCGTAGTGTACGAGAGAGGGTAGGAGTAATGAAAGCGGTATATTGTTTGTTAGAGAATGGAACTGTGGAGATAGTAGGGGTAGTTATAATGATGTAGAGTAGATGTAGTAATTATTGAAGGGCGACATAATATTTCTGTTGCCTGATTACAATGTTCTTATAATAATTGTTCTTGAAGAACAGTATACAGATAATGGAAAATACCTTGGAGTAAGGAAGATGGGATAGTCCCAAGTAATGTGGAAAGTGGTGGAGAATGGTGTCTTTTGAAGCAGAGTGGAAGAGGGTGCTGTAATGGAATGTGTAGTTGTTAATTAACCCAGTCAGAACCGGTGACGCCCATTTAATTTAATTATTAGACGATTTTATTCAGATTAAGAAGGATTTCTACCCAAAACGGCTACAGACTATCTCAATTAAAACTTTTCGCTACCATGTTTCCTTCCTAAGCTTCATAAAATCGTCTGAAATGTTGCTGAAATCAAATACAATTTATGTCGCTGGTACAGAAGGGGTTAAAAGAGAATGAGAACATTATAAACTGAAAGAAGACATTTGTTTAATATTACTGTAGACTTGTGTAGCAAGAGGTACAGTGTAGCAGTTAAAAGTAGGACAACAAGATAAAACCTCCATGGTGGTGTCGCGTAACGGCAGTCACACGCGTTTAATCACACAATTGATCATGGCAACTTGGATTTGGGTAGTTTTAAATAACAATCACTCAAGTAATTAGCATATTATGCCATCAGAATATTCGGCAATGTAAATACAGCCCACTTATTTGAATATGATGAAATTGCAGATCGAAAGTTGTCGGAAAAAACACGTTCGTATGACTAGGCATTAAGGGGAGGTATTTAGTTTCTTCCCTAGAACTCCATCAAGCTTAAAATTACACCCCCTAGACCCCCTTTCAAGATAAATTTGTACATTTTTCGGTAGAAAAATGTACCGGCCGAAGGCCGGTTCCTCTCAAATTACAGGCTCGATTTCGCTCGCCAGGAAAAAATCGACACTTAAATGGCACGAAAATTATTAAAATTGATAGAAATGGGGCGAAAGTTCTTAAAATCGCCAAACTAAAGGGGGACAGCGTCTTAAAATCTAAAAAACAATGGGGCTAAACATGAGAGAGAAAGGGGTCCAGAAAAAAATCCCTCAAGTGGAATTCTCCCCTTAAGGAGGTTGACTGTTGGTCGGTTGGTATTTCCTGGTGGTGGTGGTGTGGTCGGGTCCAGTCGGTGGTGGTGGCGGTGATGAGCCGTCACCCAGAGCCACTACCCGACTTGTTGGATGGGTTTATGGTCGATGGTCGGACAAGGGTAGGGGGTGGGAGGGAAGAGTAATGGGGTGGGGGTGAAATTAGGTTTAGGTGGTGGAAAGGAAACAAATGGATGAAAGAAAGTAGGGTGATAGAAACAAAAGAAGTCAGGAACATAAGAAGGACGAAGGACAACAAAGAGGGAAGTGGTTTGGTGGGAGGGAAAAGGTATGTGGCATGGGTGCGGGTGAAAAGGTAGGTGGCATGGGTGCGGGTGAAAAGGTAGGTGGCATGGGTGCGGGTGAAAAGGTAGGTGGCAGGGGTGCGGGTGAAAAGGTAGATGGCATGGGTGCGGGTGAAAAGGTAGGTGGCATGGGTGCGGGTGAAAAGGTAGGTGGCATGGGTGCGGGTGAAAAGGTAGGTGGCATGGGTGCGGGTGAAAAGGTAGGTGGCATGGGTGCGGGTGAAAAGGTAGGTGGCATGGGTGCGTGTGAAAAGGTAGGTGGCATGGGTGCGGGTGAAAAGGTAGGTGGCATGGGTGCGGGTGAAAAGGTAGGTGGCATGGGTGCGGGTGAAAAGGTAGGTAGGTGGCATGGGTGCGGGTGAAAAGGTAGGTGGCATGGGTGCGGGTGAAAAGGTAGGTGGCATGGGTGCGGGTGAAAAGGTAGGTGGCATGGGTGCGGGTGAAAAGGTAGGTGGCATGGGTGCGGGTGAAAAGGTAGGTGGCATGGGTGCGGGTGAAAAGGTAGGTGGCATGGGTGCGGGTGAAAAGGTAGGTGGCATGGGTGCGGGTGAAAAGGTAGGTGGCATGGGTGCGGGTGAAAAGGTAGGTGGCATGGGTGCGGGTGAAAAGGTAGGTGCATGGGTGCGGGTGAAAAAGGTAGGTGGCATGGGTGCGGGTGAAAAGGTAGGTGGCATGGGTGCGGGTGAAAAGGTAGGTGGCATGGGTGCGGGTGAAAAGGTAGGTGGCATGGGTGCGGGGGAACATAGATTTAAAACCTTTAAGTAATGGGGAGGGACAACATAAAGTAGAAGACTAGGATAGTAGAGGAGGAATACATTAAGGGGGGTGATCTGCTTTTTGTTTTTTCTGTCCTTTTCTCTCTTTCTCTGGCTTGTATCCATTAGGCCCCATTTAGCCAACTATTTTAAGACGTTCTTCCCCATCTAGGTGTCGATTTCTTCCTGGCGAGCGATAGCGAGCCAGCATTATATGAAGAAATCAGGCTTCGCCGGAGACATTTTTCTATCGAAAAATGTACAAATTTAGCCTGCTGTCAAACAAAACTAAAAAATCTGCTGGCTCGCTACCGCTCACCAGTAAAAAATTGACACCTGGATGGGGATAAACGTCTTAAAACAGTAGGCTGAATGGGGCCAAATGGATACAAGCCAGAGAAAGAAAGAAAAGGACAGAACAAAAACAGGTCACCCCCCTTAAATCTAGGTAATATCTTGACCTCAGCATAGTAGGCCAGTCAGTCCGCGCGGCTAACTTATTATATTCATATCTTAGTCTTTTTTACTCACACCTTACTTGTTAACTTCTTAACTAACCCCTATTAATGATAACAATGCATATACCAGATATTTATACATTAAGCAATGTGTATAAATTTGCATTATTAACTTCGATAAATACCGGTAATACACAATGTTCAGCCTTATAAAAGACATTATCTCATGCTATCAGTATTAGACTGAAAAAATATAATACATTATTAATATGTAATTTTACAAACATTTAACCATATGTTTCATTTTAATAATAATGCTATAAATATATATATATATATATATATATATATTATATATATATATATATATATATATATATATATATATATATATATATATATATATATATATATATATATATATATATATATATATATATATATATATATATATATATATATATATAATATATATATATATATATATATATATATATATATATACCGGTATATATATATATATATATATATATATATATATATATATATATATATATATATATATATATATATATATAGTTATAATGAGACCCTAGTAGTATCGTTAAACTGTCAGTACTAATACAAGATAAGATCTATAATCGCTGGGTAGGATGAAAGGTCACTGATGCGAGTCAATTTGTCATTCACAGCAGAGTTAGTGGACAAAATAACGTGAACAATTTATTACGTTCCCTTTAGAAATAGGAGCACTAATCCAAAGTGTATGTCCATTCTAGTTAGCGTATATATACTTTGCACTAATCCGCGTACTCATGTACTGCAAACATTCATCCCCACAATATGCGTTTGGTATCAGGCGCTGAGAATGGAAAGATAATGTTTAGGACTTGAATAAATTAATGAAAGCATATGACGATTGTTCACCATATTGCCTTCTACATGTGTGTGTTTGTGGGTAGTACGGGAGCTAATATATGGTTACATTTTTGTAGAATTACATAATAATATGTTTTATTCTTAACCTAATACAGATATCATAAGATAATTTTTTTTTTTTTGTTATATAATGCTGAACATTTTGTAGCTCCTGTAGTTATCAAAATTAATAATGCCAATGTTTACACTTTGCTTATTCTATGTATATCTGGTATATACATTTTCAATATTTATGTTGGTTATTTAGGTAGGAATTGAGTATAAACTAAAGGCTATATTAACCCTTCTTTGGCGGGGCGCATCATATGTCGAGTGAAAGAAATTTGGACTATGTGGAGGCTCACAACATAAGTCGTGTGGCATTTTCAGCACGTATGTTGCTGAGAGAGAGAGAGACAAGTGGTGGCAGGAGAGTAGCGAGCGTATGACTGTTCCAGACCCCCGTGGTGGACCAACTGACATGAATCCCACCCTCCTCCACCCTCTCACACTCGCTACATAGTGAATTGTTTAGGGAAAGTACCGAATTACATGGTTTTTGCACTCGTGTTGCGCGGTTGTTGCAAGAAAACTAGCGGTCATACAAGGATCGTTGTGGTGTCATTGGAAAGCTCTGTTTATGCCGTTTCAGGGATAGATACTTGTTTTACGCTCTGGGTCTTATTTAGGCATGAAAATGATTACGTAAACAGCCCTATTTTGGGTAAAAACACCCCGCTGGTGGCTACATATTATTTACCGCCTAGGCCGCTCGTTAGGTGTTAAGGAGATAACTAAGTTTTTCCTTTGCCCCTCAACTTTCTCTTCATAATTGCTGAGGGGCACAGTGCCCTGGGTGGGGCCTTGGTTTCTCAGGCGTTTCCGCACCCTCCTCAGCTCCCCGCCATTGAGTGGCTTCCGTCACCCAGGCCTTATGCGATGCGATGCGATGATGTTGAGAGATAGCCTTAAGTATGGCGCCTCGTTGGTCTTCTTACACCTTCCCCAGTCTTCTTTCTTCACTGTAAATGTATTATTTCTTCATCTTCTTACTGGGGTCCTTATTTTCTATAAATGTACTTGTTTTCCAAAAATGTATTGTATGGGAGAATGCTAGCCGAGAAGCAAGAGAGAGAGTCGAAACATAGAGGGAGTATTTCAGTGAGTTGCTAAATGTAAGGAATGAAGAGCCAGCAAACATAGTTGGATATGGTATGAGAGGGAGAAGAAGAGAAGTAGTGGAGGAGGAGGTGGGGATCAGGAGGTCAGAAGTGTGGGAAGCCATGAAAAGAGTGAAGTTGGGGAAAGCACCAGGAACAGATGGAGTGTGTGGGGAAATGTTGAGGTATGGTGGTGAGATAGTGATAGAATGGGTATGGAAAATGTGCAAACTAGCATGGGAGAAGGGGAGTGCACCCGATGACTGGAAGACTGGCATAATAGTCCCCCTATATAAGGGCAAAGGGGAAAGAGGAGTGTGAGGTAACCACCGAGGAATATGTCTTCTAAGCGTAGTAGGGAAGGTATACAGTAGGGTAGTGATTGAGAGAGTGAGAGTGAGAATGGAGAAATGGATAGGCGACGAGCAGGGAGGTTTTAGGAAGGGAAGAGGATGTGTAGATCAGATGTTTACCCTAAATTGTGTTGTGGAGAAGTATCTGGAGAAGAAACAAAAGGTGTATGTTGCCTTTATGGACTTGGAGAAGGCCTATGACAGGGTGGATAGAGAAGGTTTGTGGAAAGTACTTAGAATATACGGAGTAGAGGGCAAGTTGCTGAAAGCAGTGAAGAGCATGTATGAGGGTGCAAAGGCGGCAGTACATATGGAGAGTGAGCAGAGCGAGTTCTTTGACCTGAATGTTGGTTAGAAACAGGGGTGTGTGATGTCCCCGTGGTTGTTTACTGTATATAGGGATGGAGTCATGAAAGAAATACTATCCAGAGCAGTGGATGTTGGTGTATCGCTGAAAAGGGAGGGAATTGAGTGGAAGTTACCTATACTGCTGTTTGCGGATGATACAGTTCTGATGAGTGATAATGAATGGGAATTGCAGGGTCTGGTAAATGAGTTTGGAACAGTGTGCGAAAAACGGAATTTGAAGGTAAATGCGGGGAAGAGCAAGGTTATGGTCTTCGAAAGGGGTGAAGTCACAGAGTGTGAGGTGAAGCTGAACGGTCAGGCTATGGAGATCGTCAACTCTTTTAAGTATCTGGGCAGTGTGTTGAGTAAAGATGGGACTATGGATGAAGAAGTGTGGGAGAGGGTACAACAGGGGAAGAGGGTTGTAGGAATGCTGAAAGCAGTAACAAGAAATAGGGTGGTCAGTATGGAAGTGAAGAAGTCCTTGCATGACAGTTAGTCCATGAGCCAGGCCAGATATCGGTACCACCTGGGGTGACTAAACACGAATGGTACTAAAATGTTTATAGAGTGACTGTAAGTACATTAAGATATGATAGCCTTCTCGCACTGGTAGCTTAGTCTAATTTTTTTGATGCAATAGGGGCGCTACCCAAAAATAAAGATTTTTAGCGTGACGCTCGGCGTTTTCCTCATTTTCTTTAAAATCCATCACACAATCATCGCGAAACTTTGAACACCTATGTAGAATTATATTCTCTACCAGAGTTGTTCCTAGGTATTTTTCAAATTTCCTCATATTTCGGAATATACTCTATATTTTGGGTATTTTCCTCTAATCTAGAATAAATCCTTAAATATGGGGAACATTGAAAAATATATTCTAACAGCTCTTGTAGCTTATTTGATTCTCTACAAGAATTATTCCGATGTGTATTTCAAGTTTCTCCATATTTAGGGGTTTATTTCATATTTGGGGATTTTTTGTTATATTTTGGGGATAATTTATTATTGGAAGGAGCAAACATATGTAGAGTGGTTTCCATGTAATGTGTTTGTTTGTTCATGGTTTAATGGTGATATTTTTTGCAGGTGTGTGTCGACTGTTTGACGGCAGGATGGAACCATCTGCGAGGAAGAGAGCACGGATCGACTGTATCATCCACTGCTCTGATGATGACAGCGATGCTCTGGTGTCACCACAGGATTTGGACTCCTGGAACACATTGCTCAGGGCTGCAGAAATCAGGCAGCATGATCCAGTCCTGGAAGCAGCCAAGGGCCTTGAAGAAGGAGGAATACCACACATACATTATCACCGTAAATGTCGTAGTCTCTTTACAATGAAGAAGTCACTGGATTCTATCCTTGCCAAGGGTGTCAAGATAGAATCAGCAAGCGTCGACCCCAGGAGGAGGGCATCAAGGGATGCCCCTAGTACTAGCAGGGTGTATGCCAAAGTATGTATCTTCTGCGAGAAGTCAAGCAAGTACATAAAAACAACAAAGACAAGGGAGCCACTCATACAGTGTGTTGAGCTACGAGCAGATGAGAAGATTCGCAGAGCAGCAATAAGGAAACTCAACCAGAGAATCCTTGGTTTAGTTAGCAGAGACCTTGTTGCTGCAGAGGGTCACTACCACAAGTCGTGCTACAAACTCTTCACAAAAGATGATTTCCCAGCGGCCGCCAGGTCGGGTGCAGGTGAAAATCAGGAAGAAAGCGAGGAAGCACGCTACGAAGAGGTTGAGACAGAAGCCCTCGAGGAACTCTGCTTGTATATAAGGACCAAATTATTCCCCAACCCAGAGGTACTGCCTATGACAAACCTCACATCTAGGCTTGAGAGATCCATGATGTCCCGTGGTATTATCCAACTGAAACCAGCGACAAAGAAACATGTTCGCCGAAAGATTGAAACCGAGTTTGGAGAATCACTACGCTTTGTCCCAGATGAGAAAGGAAAGCTTCTAATCTATCCACGCAGCCTCTCAATGGACGACCTTGCCCGGCAAGCACACAAAATGGCAAAAGACCTGCAAGAAGCAAGAGCAGCTAACTCTGAAGATGTCTTAACCAAAGCAGGAATGCAGCTGAGGAATGAGATCAATAAACAAGATGTGAGTCAGCCATGGCCTCCCGATACAGATCAGAATGTCATTCCTGCAGCAGTCACTCAATTCCTGCACACCCTGCTGACAGGAGAGTGTGAGTGTGAAACTCCCTCTGAAAGAGCTCAACGTCTTGCCACTTCCTTTGGCAGTGACTTGGTCTTTGCTGTTACCAGTGGCAAGACAAAACCACCCAAGCACGTACTGCTGACCAATGCTGTAAAGTCTTTGACAGGAAACACAGAACTGATCCGAACTCTGAATCGTCTTGGTCACTGTGTGTCTTACTCAATGTTTGAGGAGATCGATACAGCCCTTTGTATCCAGAAGCTGGAATGCTCAAAGGATGACATTCCACTGCCAGCAAACATCTACCCTGGTGTGTTCACAACCCTGGCCTGGGATAACATTGACCGACTTGAAGAGACCCTAAGTGGAGCAGGTACTTCTCATAGAGTCAATGGCATTGCTGTCCAGTCCAAGGTTGCAGGCTCTGTGCCAGAGAAAGTCCTGCCAGAGATTACCAAGTCCAAGATAAGAAGCATCACTCAGACATCATCAATGCTGCCAATATACAATGTTGGGCGGCGGGCAGGGCCACCTAGGATTGAGACTGCGTATGTCGACACTACCAAGGAAGTCCAGGATTCAAAGACAAAGAACCATATCTGGCTTCTTACTCGAATGTCAGACCATGAGGACCAGTCCATCAGCAGTTGGACTGGGTTCAACATCAAAATGCACAGAGACATTGCAGTGGTTCAGGACACTGTAAGCTACCTGCCCACTATCAATGCTCCCGCAACAGAAATGTCCACCGTTAATGAAATCTTGGAACAAACGCATGCTATCATGCAGTCCTTACAGCTTAACAAGATTGTGTGCGTGTTTGATCAAGCACTCTATGCCAAAGCTGCCGAAGTTATCTGGAAACAAGAGAAGTTCAAGAACATTTTCATCAGGATGGGCGTCTTCCACACAATCTGTAATCTCATCTCCACCATAGGAAAGAGGTTTCAAGATGCAGGTCTTAGAGATCTGTGTGTGGAATCAGGTATCATCGCAGAAGGATCAGTGTCAGGAGTGATGAACGGCAAGAGGTACAACAGAGCAGTGAGACTACACAAGCTCGTGTATGAAGCACTGATGAGGCTTGCATGGAAAGGCTTCCTTTCATGGCTAGAAGAAAACCATTCAAGGGACATACACCATCTAGATGAAACACTGAAGGACATCAACAGCTTTCACAGCAATGTGTCTCAGGGACTCTTTCAAGAGCTGATGGAGAGTGAATCATGCACACATATCATGAAGCTTTGCCAAGTTTATCTTGAGACCCTCAGAGATGAACACAACCTCTCAGCATTCTGGATGTCATACCTGGACATGGTTGAGATCATGCTGGACTTAATTCGAGCCTCCAGAGAAGGCAACTGGATGCTCCACCTAGGAGCAATCCGACAGATGATACCGTGGTGTTTTGCCTATGACAAAGTGAACTATGCCCGGTTCCTAACCTACTACTATGCCTTGATGTCTCGACTGCCCATTGAACACCCAGAGGTCCATGAACACTTCATGCAAGGTGGCTTTTCGGTCCAGATCGGTAGCAAGAATCCCTTTGGACGGATCCCTGTGGACCAGACAATCGAAGAGACGATCAACAAAGACACCCAGACACCAGGGGGCACAAAAGGCTTCAGCCTGAAAGGCGGAGCTGTCGCCAGGTACTACCTGACATCGGAGTATCGCAGCAGGTACTTAAGGCAGCTCAGGACTATGGTAGTAGGCCAAAAGTATACTGACTTCAGCCACCCAGACCTACAGATGCCCAGGATTAGAAGAGATGAGGCCGATGTCCAATCTTTAGTTCAACTGATGGAGACCAGCTGGTTGAACCCCTTCAACGCAGAGCAAGAAGATCTTGTCAGTTTGTCAACTGCGACTATGGCACCACCAGAAGTTGTCAAAGACCTTCTAGGGGCCTACAGAATAGGAGAGGATGCATATCAAGCCTTCAAGGAAGAGCGCCTGGAGATCGATACGCCAACTATACAGTTTCATGACACGATGACGAAGACGAAACTGAGAACGTTCACTAACATCAGAATGAAGCCACGCTCACAAGACCATGCCAAGGAGGTTATCTTAAAGGCTGACAGGAACCTATTTGGCCAGATGATCCTTGTTGCCGAGAACAGAAAGCTCAAAATGAGTGATGTCTTGGCTCATCCCCTGGGGCCTTTGCCTTGGGCACTTGCCAGCGGTGATGGGTCTCTCCGCAAGACCAACAAGGCTGCCCTCGCAAAGGAGTTAGAGAGGAATGTTTCTCCTGCAGAAGTGATACCCGAGCCCTCTGCTACCATAATTGATGGGATGAGCCTGGTCCACAAACTGAAGGGAAACGACAAAACTTTTTCACAGCTTGCAGGTACAGCACTGAGTCACGCTGTTCATGAAGGTGCTAAGAGCAGGTGCATTGATGTTGTGTTTGATATCTACAAGGAGACATCCATCAAGGATGCAGAACGAGCCAAAAGAAGTGCAGGCACAGGAATTCATTTCAAGAACATTCAACCTGGGCACAACATCCAGCAGTGGAGAAAGTTACTCGGTAGTTCCTCCAACAAGGCAAGTCTTATCAAGTTCTTGGTAGAAGAATGGAAGGCACCACAGCACAGGGAGAAGCTCAAGGACAAGGAGCTGTATGTCACATGTGAGCAGCGCTGCTTCAAGATCACCAAAGAGCAGTGGGAAGAGGCTCCTGAGCTTAAGTCAACTCAAGAAGAAGCAGACACACGCCTTCTTCTCCATGCACTTCATGCAGCAGAATCTGGGAACAAGTCTGTCATCATCACTGCAGAAGATACAGACGTCATGGTGTTGTGTCTTGGCATGTGCCACAAGATCCCATCCCATCTGTTCCAGAAGTGCGGGACGAAGAACCGGACAAGATTCCTGGATATCACCACACTGAGCCGCACACTGGGAGGCAGCGTGTGTGATTCATTGATTGGTATGCATGCCTTTACAGGCTGTGATACCGTCAGTGCATTCGCTGGCCGAGGGAAGATGACGACACTCAAACAGGTGAAGATGGACAAGACATACCAGCATGCTTTTCACGAACTTGGACGCTCATGGGAAGTGTCTCCTGAACTCTTTGAGAAGCTACAGGAAATCACCTGCCACATGTACCTACCATCTACCCACACAACTAAGGTAAACAAGCTTCGGTATGAGCTGTTCTGTGCAAGATGTGGAGAGGTAGAGTCAAGTCAACTCCCTCCTTGTGAGGACTGCCTCTTCATGCATGCACTGCGTGCAAACTACCAGGCTGCGATCTGGAGGAGAAGTCTTCAGAGCCAGCCATTTGTTGCGAACCCAACAGACTGCGGTTGGATGACAGATGAGGACGGTAAGCTTGCCGTCAACTGGATGCGAGGCTCACCAGCACCAGATGCTGTTATGCAGCTACTGTCTTGCAAGTGTGTGCGGTCATGCGAACTCCCTAAGTGTACTTGCCTAAGCAATGGTCTAAAATGCACGGACATGTGCAGGTTACAGACATGTCAGAACAAGGCTATTGAAGAAGAGCCGGTGGCACAACAGTCAGATTCCGAGTCTGACGTAGATGATATTTAGGAGTAGTAATTTGCCATAATAGTATGTACAAGCCCATGGCATGCTTAGTGTGTATTTACAGGACTTGTATTAAATGTGACAATTACTATATGCATTTTGTTGACATTTAGGCATTCCTGTCCCCAAATTTGACATTTAAAAATTTTTCGGAATTTTCGGTAGGGTATGTCTATTCAAGAAGTGATAACGACCATTAAGCTACCAATGTGCAAGGGCTATCATATCAAAACATAAACTAGAGACATGTAGCAAGCTAAAAACACCTAAGAGAATTAGTCACCCCGGGTGGTACCGATATCCCAAAATTCGGGTCTTGGCTCATGGACTAAGTGTGGTAATCCCGACACTGACTTACGGAAGCGAAGCATGGATGTTGGTTGAGAGACTCAGACCAAGAGTGAGAGCAGTGGAAATGAATTACTTAAGGAGTGCGTGCGGAGTTACATGGAGGGATAGACAGACTAATGAGGAAGTAAGAAGGAGGTGTGGTACAAAGGAGTACAAAGGAAATCAAGCAACAACAGTCTAGTGACCCTTCTAGGTTGCTTGTCCTCCAAAACACTGAGGATCAAGTGTCCAAACAGTGGTTTAGAGTGGGTAAGAGAACATTGGAAAGGGAATTACTGCCCTGGAACTAATGTCCGTGGCAGGATTAGGAAGTTAGTAGGGGACAGATGGGTTAGTAACTGAGGGGGGGATAAAATAAAGTTATTCATTTACAAACGCAATCAGTCGCGGGTTTGATGCGAGATATTTGTCTAGGCGGAGTTTAACACCTTACGAGCGGCCTATGCGGTTTATTTATATGTACCGCCCAGCGGGGTGTTTTTAGCCAAAATAGGGCTGTTTATGTGATCATTTTCATGCCTAAATAAGACCCAGAACGTAAAACAAGTACCTATCCCTGAAAGGGCATAAACAGAGCTTTCGAATGACACCATAACGATCCTTTTATGATGGCTAGTTTTCTTGCAATAACCGTGCAACGCGAGTGCAAAAAGCATGTAATTCGGTACTTTCCCCATATAATTCAGTATGTAGCGAGTGAGAGAGGGAGGAGGGAGCTGAGATTCGTGTCAGTAGGTTCGCCGCGGTGGTCTGGAGCAGTCATACGCTCGCTAGTCTCCTGCCACCACTTGTCTCTCTCTCTCAGCAACATTACGTGCTGAAATTGCCACTCGACCTATGTCGAGCGCCGCCACATAGTCCAGCTTTATTTAACTCGACTTATGTGGTGAGCCGCTAATTAAGGGTTAAATGAATCAACGGTGATGCAGTCTATAACGTTTCGGGGAAGCCCATTCCACAAGTTGACAACTCGATTGAAGAAGAAATTTCTTAGATTCGTGTGAGTTAAAAGATTTACCAATAATTTTGAAACCGTTTCCCCGCGTGTAATTAGATTGGTCGATAGTGAAGTACTTACTACAGTTCATATTGTCGATGCCTTTGATGATTTTGAACACTTGAATTAAGTCACCTCTTAATCTGAGCTGGGTTAAAGGAAATAGATTTAATTCTCTAAGACGCTCTTCGTATGGTTTGTTCTTTAGGCTAGGTATCATTTTGGTAACTCTACGTTGAACTCGTTCTAGCTTGTTTATATCTTTTTGGTAATAAGGGCACCAGGATTGAACGCAGTATTCCTGAAGAGGGCGGACTAAGGAATTGTAAAGGGTTAGGATAACTTCTTTGGATTTATGCTCAAATGACCTGCCTACAAAGCCAATTATTTTGTTTGCCTTTTTAACAACTTCTGAACATTGTTGACTCGGTTTTAGGTTACTCGATATTGTTACTCCCAGATCGGTTTCTCTGTTTACATTCTTAAGCTTAGTGCCATTCATCGAATAGTTTGCTTTCTCATTTAGTTATCCGATATGTAGTAGGCCTACTTTACATTTATCCGCATTGAAACTCATTTGCCAAATTTGGGCCCAACATGACAATTTATCTAGATTGTGTTGCATATCGTCAACTTGTTCTTTTGAGAGTACGCTATTTGCAATTTTTGTATCGTCCGCAAATTTTGAGATTGTACAGGTGAGACCCTCATCTATGTCGTTGATGTAAATTAGAAAGATAATTGGTCCTAATACCGATCCCTGGGGTACCCCGCTACTTACATTGGTCCATTTAGATGCCTTACCGTTTATGACTACTCTTTGCTTTCTGTCGCTGTGCCAATTTTCTATCCATTTCAACACACCGTCTTGTATTCCATGCGCTTTTAGTTTTAGCAGTAAATGTTTGTGGGGAACTTTGTCAAGGGCCTTTTGAAAATCAAGGTATATAATATCTACAGCTTTAGTCTCATCGTAGAGGTTGAGGATATCGTGGAAGAAGTCTAAGAGGTTTGTTAAACAGGAACGTTTTTTACGAAAGCCGTGTTGAGTATCTTTAAGTATGTTATTTTCCTCTAAGTGATTTACGAGTCTGTCTCGTATGACCGTTTCTAGCATTTTACATACAACTGAGGTTAAGCTAATTGGACGATAGTTACTGGGTAGGGATTTGCTGCCTTTTTTTAATATCGGTGTTATGTTGGCTAGCTTCCACTGATCAGGCATAGTTCCAGACTGCAAGGATTTATTGAAGAGTAATGTCAGTGGTTTGGAGAGCTCATTCTTAGCTTCCTTTAGAACTCTAGGCGAGATTGTATCAGGTCCAGGCGTTTTATTTACCTTGAGTTTATCTAAACAATTCAATACTTCTCTCTCTGTAACAGTGATATTACTTAGAACATCTGAATTATCAATCTGAATCGGCGATGGTGTAGGGATATCACTGAGGTCTTCTTTTGTAAAAACTGATGCAAAGAAGGTATTGAGGGCATTACTCATTTGTACTTCGTCTTTGGTGTATTCTCCATTTTCATCGACTAACGGTCCAACAGTTGAAGTAACTACTTTTTTCTTTCTGATATAACTATAGAATTCTTTCGGGTTTGTTTTACTTTGATTCGCAATATGTAACTCTAAAGTCTTTTTACTTTGCTTAATTAACTTTTTGGCTTTGCGTCGTAACTCTACAAATTTCACCCGTTCTTCGTCATTTTGTGAGGATTTTAATCTATCATTAGCAAATTTTTTAGCAAGCAGGCAGTTTGAAATATCTTTATTCCACCACTTGGGCTTATTATTATGGCCTGGATGCCGTATTTTCGATGGTATGCAGTCTTGCACTGCTTTTAGGTAAGTGGTTTCGAATAACTTCCATGATGTATTTATGTCGTGGTGGTCCAGTGGTGAGCACGCTCACGTGTGAATCTGCAAGACCCGGGATCGAATCCCTGCCACGGTGGACATTTAGTGGGTGTGGTAGTACGTCCTAGCATGTTTCACATGCTCGCACCCAAGTCAGGGGACACCCTGACGACGTATACAGACTAAACACACATAACAAAGCCACTCCAACAGCTTCCTCTCTCTCCAACACCCCTTCTCCCCTCTCAACACTCTTCTCTGAGCTAGTGCCGATACAAATGGCCAGTCCTGTATAGAATCGTGAGGTTCAGAGTCGTAAAGATTCCGGGACGAGCTCCATAGAAACTGAAACTGAAACTGATTGTTAATTAAATAGCTCCAGTCAGTTTCTTTAAACATAGCTCTAAGTTTATGGAAGTTTGCTTTCTTGAAATTAGGGACTTTTTCGATGCTACTATTTGCTTCGTTACTAGTAAACTTTAAAGTGAAAGTTATTGTACGATGGTCGCTGTTACTGAATTCATCACCAACATTCAAATTCTCTATTAATTCTTCTTTTGTTGCAAGTACAATGTAAAGAACGTTATTACCACGGGTCGGCGATCGAACAAATTGATAAAGCGAACTCTCTTGCAAGTTCGTATACAAGTCTTATCCGGAGTGTGAAGTAAGAGTATCGCCCAACTTGGTCACAGGTAAATTAAAGTCGCCAAAATTACGGTGTCTTGTCAGTTACTTACATCCGCAATTTGTTCGTAAATTTCTCGGTCAGTTTGCACTGATTGAGCTGGAGGTCTGTATATTAATGCAAGTATTATTTTTGTACCTTTATTATTCTTTATTAGCACAAAAGATGTGTCGACGTTCACAATTTGAGGTTTTGACAAGGGAGTAGGGTTAAGACTTTCTTTGATATAAAGTAAAACGCCACCTCCATTTCGATTTATTCGGCTTTTCTCAAACATTACATAATCGGGAAGTGAGTACTCTGCTAAAAAGTCTCTATCTTCTGTATTGAGCCAAGATTCTGTTATGCCAATCACATCATAATTTTCTGTAAACACTAGCTCCTCTAAATCTGAAAATTTATTGCGTATGCTACGAGCGTTTGCATAGAAAACCTTTAAATTTGTTATTTTAGAACTCACGGAACGCTCTTTAATAATATTTTTGGTTCTTGTCGGATCTACATTTATGTTCTTGGCTGTCCTCAGTCCTCGCTGTCTTCGGTCCTTATCGCTGGTGGTCCTCGGTTGCCTCTGTTTTTTGCTTGGCGTTGGATGATTTATGTCACTGCTACTTCTTCTCGGATGGCGTTTTTGGATCCATGGCTGCGGACTGCTTCGTGTAGGAGACGACCCATGCGTGCTGAACCCACAGGGTTTAGATGAGTGCCATCCTTGCGGAACAGAGTAGGCTGGTTGTAGAAGTTGTCCCAGAGGTTGATGAATTCAACTTCTTCCCTCAGACACAAATATTTTAGTTGGCTATTTGTGCTGAAGGCCTTGTCGTAGAATTTGTCAGGTGCGTCGATCTTGGGGAGAATGCCTGAGATGATGATATTCCTTGACTTGTTTTTGTAGTGCTGGATCATCTTGCGATATTTCTCCATCAACTCTTCGGATCTGGTGCGCATGACGTCATTTGAACCAGCATGGATGACAAAAAGGGTATTTTCATTTGCATCCTTTGTGGTATCTTCGAAGGCTTCCACAATGTCGTCCAGTCCAGCTCCTGGGATGCAAAATCTTTTTCGTCGATTTGGGACTCTGTCGCAGAACTCTTTGACCTGTCCTCGTAGGATGGAATCCCCAACGAGCCTGGTCTCTTCTGGTTCGTCTTCCATCTCTACCAATATCTCAAATCTGTTTGACATTGTGACTGGTAGATGAGACCTTTTCTGCGTTGGCCGTGCACCGTTCCTCACTGGTGTAAATCCGGAAACCTGTGGTGGCTGGACTCTGCGTACAGGTCGGGGAGAGGAGTGGTTAGAACGGGGGCGAGGGGTTGGTACTGTTCGTGCTAGCAGGCTTCTTGCACGAGGAGTGGGGAAGAGACTAAGGTGAACAGGGCGGCTGTCCTGGTTTGATGTCGGCTCAGGTTCGTCAGAAGCATCTGCTACAGTGGCTACTGCAGGTGTTGGATTGTTGGCAGATGACTTAACTACTTAACAGTAGTTAAGTGCTTGTTTAACCTCCACATAGTTCTGTAGTTGCCGTGCATGTTATTTTATTGCTTTTCTGACTGATAAACATTGTTGTTTACATTTGTTATCCTAGCTTGTAACAGACGACGCACGCGCACCTCTAATCGACCTAGCTTTGTATTTTCTTATTAACTCTAGTAGTTATCGTATTCAGTATCCTAGTGTAGCTATACATATCTGTAGTTTTAGTTGTTTCTTGCATGATCTTGTAGTAACATTTGACTGATAACTTTGTTTATCTAAATATAATCCTGCTTGACTAGCCTACAGTGACACCAGCGCCATCTGTTGATACAGTATATTAACCCCTTGTGTGCAGTTACACTTTATTCTTATATAATCTCTATTTGCTGAATTTTATATTTAGTTACATATTCTATTATATATATATATTTGCTTTGCTTTTTTAGGTAGGTTATCACCCCTGGTAGCCTACTTCTGCATATTTCATACATTTTGTTTTTGGTTACTTTTGTTTTCGGTTAGTCTAGGCTATCATCCCTGGTGGCCTATTTCTGCGTACTTCAATTTTTAAATTTTCAGTTAGGCTATCACCGCTGGTTGTTTTCGGTTATTTTTGTTTTCGGTTAGTCTAGGCTATCATCCCTGGTGGCCTATTTCTGCGTACTTCAATTTTTAAATATTCAGTTAGGCTATCACCGCTGGTGGCCTATTTCTGCGTACCGGTATTTCATAATTTTTGTTTTCGGTTAGGATAGGCTATAACCCCTGGTGGCCTATTTCTGTTTAAATAAAAATAAAAAATAAATTCGGTTCGGCTATCACTGCGTATTCAAATTTAATTTTGTTTTGTTATACTTTTCGGTTAGGCTATCACCGCTGATAACCTATTTGTGCGTATTTCAACATTTTTGTTTTCGGTTAGGCCTATTTAAGTAAGTGAAGCGACCTAAAGGGAGTGAAGTGTTTTTAAAGTGAGATAAGTGTTTTTAAAGTGAGTTTAGTGTTTTTAAAGTGAGTTAAGTGTTTTTAAGTGAGTGAAGTGATCTGAAGAAAGTGATCGTCACCATGCCTCGTGCCTGTACGAACTGCGCCGGTAAGTTTGGTGCTTCCATGATTGCTCCTGCCGATTCACAAGTCTGCCGACTCTGCCAGCAACGAGAGGATTTGACAGCAAAATTGAATGAAGCCCACAACAAGATCAACGCCCTCACCAGGAAGGTGGAATCACTCCAAGAGTTTGTAACACTCAACGTTGGAGTATCACTAATTCCAATTGTTTCAACTCCAGCATCCACCACCGCCCCAACGTCATCTGCCAACAATCCAACACCTGCAGTAGCCACTGTAGCAGATGCTTCTGACGAACCTGAGCCGACATCAAACCAGGACAGCCGCCCTGTTCACCTTAGTCTCTCCCCCACTCCTCGTGCAAGAAGCCTGCTAGCACGAACAGTACCAACCCCTCGCCCCCGTTCTAACCACTCCTCTCCCCGACCTGTACGCAGAGTCCAGCCACCACAGGTTTCCGGATTTACACCAGTGAGGAACGATGCACGGCGAACGCAGAAAAGGTCTCATCTACCAGTCACAATGTCAAACAGATTTGAGATATTGGTAGAGATGGAAGACGAACCAGAAGAGACCAGGCTCGTTGGGGATTCCATCCTACGAGGACAGGTCAAAGAGTTCTGCGACAGAGTCCCAAATCGACGAAAAAGATTTTGCATCCCAGGAGCTGGACTGGACGACATTGTGGAAGCCTTCGAAGATACCACAAAGGATGCAAATGAAAATACCCTTTTTGTCATCCATGCTGGTTCAAATGACGTCATGCGCACCAGATCCGAAGAGTTGATGGAGAAATATCGCAAGATGATCCAGCACTACAAAAACAAGTCAAGGAATATCATCATCTCAGGCATTCTCCCCAAGATCGACGCACCTGACAAATTCTACGACAAGGCCTTCAGCACAAATAGCCAACTAAAATATTTGTGTCTGAGGGAAGAAGTTGAATTCATCAACCTCTGGGACAACTTCTACAACCAGCCTACTCTGTTCCGCAAGGATGGCACTCATCTAAACCCTGTGGGTTCAGCACGCATGGGTCGTCTCCTACACGAAGCAGTCCGCAGCCATGGATCCAAAAACGCCATCCGAGAAGAAGTAGCAGTGACATAAATCATCCAACGCCAAGCAAAGAACATAGGCAACCGAGGACCACCAGCGATAAGGACCGAAGACAGCGAGGACCGAGGACAGCCAAGAACATAAATGTAGATCCGACAAGAACCAAAAATATTATTAAAGAGCGTTCCGTGAGTTCTAAAATAACAAATTTAAAGGTTTTCTATGCAAACGCTCGTAGCATACGCAATAAATTTTCAGATTTAGAGGAGCTAGTGTTTACAGAAAATTATGATGTGATTGGCATAACAGAATCTTGGCTCAATACAGAAGATAGAGACTTTTTAGCAGAGTATTCACTTCCCGGTTATGTAATGTTTGAGAAAAGCCGAATAAATCGAAATGGAGGTGGCGTTTTACTTTATATCAAAGAAAGTCTTAACCCTACCCTCTTGTCAAAACCTCAAATTGTGAACGTCGACACATCTTTTGTGCTAATAAAGAATAATAAAGATACAAAATTAATACTTGCGTTAATATACAGACCTCCAGCTCAATCAGTGCAAACTGAAGGAGAAATTTACGAACAAATTGCAGATGTAAGTAACTCACAAGATACCGTAATTTTTGGCGACTTTAATTTACCTGTGACCAAGTGGGGCGATACTCTTACTTTACACTCCGGACATGACTTGTATACGAACTTGCAAGAGAGTTCACTTTATCAATTTGTTCGAACGCCGACCCGTGGTAATAACGTTCTTGACATTGTACTTGCAACAAAAGAAGAATTGATAGAGAATTTGAATGTTGGTGATGCATTCAGTAACAGCGACCATCGTACGATAACTTTCACTTTAAAGTTTACTAGTAACGAACCAAATAGTAGCATCGAAAAAGTCCTAATTTCAAGAAAGCAAACTTCCATAAACTTAGAGCTATGTTTAAAGAAACTGACTGGAGATTTTTAATTAACAATAACGACATAAATACATCTTGGAAGTTTTTCGAAACCACTTACCTAAAAGCAGTGCAAGACTGCATACCATCGAAAATATGGCGTCCAGGCCATAATAATAAGCCCAAATGGTGGAATAAAGATATTTCAAACTGCCTGCTTGCTAAATAATTTGCTAATGATAGATTAAAATCCTCACAAAATGACGAAGAACGGGTGAAATTTGTAGAGCTACGACGCAAAGCCAAAAAGTTAATTAAGCAAAGTAAAAAGACTTTAGAGTTACATATTGCGAATCAAAGTAAAACAAACCCGAAAGAATTCTATAGTTATATCAGAAAGAAAAAAGTAGTTACTTCAACTGTTGGACCGTTAGTCGATGAAAATGGAGAATACACCAAAGACGAAGTACAAATGAGTAATGCCTTCAATACCTTCTTTGCATCAGTTTTTACAACAGAAGACCTCAGTGATATCCCTACACCATCGCCGATTCAGATTGATAATTCAGATGATCTATGCAATATCACCGTTACAGAGAGAGATGTATTGAATTGTTTAGATAAACTCAAGGAAAATAAAACGCCTGGACCTGATACAATCTCACCTAGAGTTCTAAAGGAAGCTAAGGATGAGCTCTCCAAACCACTGACATTACTATTCAATAAATCCTTGCAGTCTGGAACTATGCCTGATCAGTGGAAGCTAGCCAACGTAACACCGATATTAAAAAAAGGCAGCAAATCCCTACCCAGTAACTATCGTCCAATTAGCTTAACCTCAGTTGTATGTAAAATGCTAGAAACGGTCATACGAGACAGACTCGTAAATCACTTAGAGGAAAATAACATACTTAAAGATACTCAACTCGACTTTCGTAAAAAAACGTTCCTGTTTAACAAACCTCTTAGACTTCTTCCACGATATCCTCAACCTCTACGATGAGAGTAAAGCTGTAGATATTATATACCTTGATTTTCAAAAGGCCTTTGACAAAGTTCCCCACAAACGTTTACTGCTAAAACTAAAAGCGCATGGAATACAAGACGGTGTGTTGAAATGGATAGAAAATTGGCTCAGCAACAGAAAGCAAAGAGTAGTCATAAACGGTAAGGCATCTAAATGGACCAATGTAAGTAGCGGGGTACCCCAGGATCGGTACTAGGACCAATTCTCTTTCTAATTTACATCAACGACATAGATGAGGGTCTCACCTGTACAATCTCAAAATTTGCTGACGATACAAAATTGCAAATAGCGTACTCTCAAAAGAACAAGTTGACGATATGCAACACAATCTAGATAAAGTGTCATGTTGGGCCCAAATTTGGCAAATGAGTTTCAATGCGGATAAATGTAAAGTACTACATATCGGATACCTAAATGAGAAAGCAAACTATTCGATGAATGGCACTCAGCTTAAGAATGTAAACAGAGAAACCGATCTGGGAGTAACAATATCGAGTAACCTAAAACTGAGTCAACAATGTTCAGAAGTTGTTAAGAAGGCAAACAAAATAATTGGCTTTATAGGCAGGTCATTTGAGCATAAATCCAAAGAAGTTATCCTAACCCTTTACAATTCCTTAGTCCGCCCTCTTCAGGAATACTGCGTTCAATCCTGGTGCCCTTATTACCAAAAAGATATAAACAAGCTAGAACGAGTTCAATGTAGAGTTACCAAAATGATACCTAGCCTAAAGAACAAACCATACGAAGAGCGTCTTAGAGAATTAAATCTATTTCCTTTAACCCAGCGCAGATTAAGAGGTGACTTAATTTAAGTGTTCAAAATCATCAAAGGCATCGACAATATGAACTGTAGTAAGTACTTCACTATCGACCAATCTAATTACACGCGGGGAAACGGTTGCAAAATTATTGGTAAATCTTTTAACTCGCACGAATCTAAGAATTTCTTCTTCAATCGAGTTGTCAACTTGTGGAATGGGCTTCCCCAAAACGTTATAGACTGCATCACCGTTGATTCATTTAAACTCCGCCTAGACAAATATCTCGCATCAAACCCGCGAGTGACTGCGTTTGTAAATGAATAACTTTATTTTATCCCCCCCTCAGTTACTAACCAATCTGTCCTCTACTAACTTCCTAATCCTGCCACGGACATTAGTTCCAGGGCAGTAATTCCCTTTCCAATGTTCCCTTACCCACTCTAAACCACTGTTTGGACACTTGATCCTCAGTGTTTTGGAGGACAAGCAACCTAGAAGGGTCACTAGATCTGTTGTTGCTTAATTTCCTTTGTACTCCTTTGTACTCCTTTATACTTCATCTTCTCCCCCAATCTCTTTTTTTATGTTCTTGTAAATGATTAGACTGGTTTTTGATTCCATGTCTTTTTGCCACATTTGTGTATCCCATTCATAGACCTTCTTACACTTTACCTTATTGTGTGATCGGCAGGGAGGGTTCTGTGGGGGCGCTCGGTTATGGCCTTGGCCTTGCTCGGAGCCTTGGGGCTGTTCGGCCAGGCAGCTTGGGGAACAACAACAACAACAACTAAGTTTGATCCGACGTAGGCCTCTTGTCACTGAGGTATGGAGCGGGTCTTCATGTAGTAAAGCACAGACGGCTGTGGATGTAAGGGATAGGTGATGAGGGAGGAATGGGTTGGGCCGAATTTAGTTTAACCCATTCAGCACCGGTGACATCATTTCCATTACATTCGGACCACTAGTAAGCGATCTAATTCAGCTTGAACAGGACGTCTACTCATTCAAAGGCTACAAACTATCTCAATTAATCTTTTTAGCTACCATAATTATATCCTTCCAAAGCTTCATAAAATCGTCTACATGTAGGTCAAATGAAATAACAAATACATCGCCGGTACTGAAAGGGTTAATAAGTGGCGAGGGTAGAATAGGGTGCAAAATGAAGGGTGATAAAAAAAGGTCAGGAAGTTAAGAAAGAAAGAGAAGGGGAGTAGGAATGGTGGGACGGAAAAAGTAGGTGGTTAGGGAGGGGTGACATGGGTAAGTCTTTTTGGGTGTAGAAAATCAAAATCAGAATAGAACACACATTTCCATACACACAATGGTTATTCTTTACAAGTCTAAAATTTAAAAAAGTTGATACAATGGTTATATGATAAAATGGTCATTCACATATACTGTATATCGTCAAAGTGAATTGAGTAAAAATGTGGTACCGGGTATCAAAACTAATAGATAAGAATGACAGTTTAAAAAAACGCAGTTTCAGCACTTTAAACAAAAAGTTTATAGAATAAGAATCTCTCTAACTTGAGAAATTAAACCATTCCAGATGTTGTATTCAACAATTATTGATAGAGCCCTGGATTTTACGTCTTTGTTGACTTTGTGAATATTTTGTTTATTTTTTGTTTCAATGTGGATGAGGGAGACAAAAGGCAAAACTGTCTGTGATGAGTGCCTCCCCCAGAATTGAAAGAGTGACAGGGCCAACATCAAGGAATGTATGAGTAAAAATGCCTGGACATATGGACTTTGAAGCAATTTAAGATGGATTCAGGGAGCAAGTTCTAGAGCTCAGCTGTTGAAATGAAGAAAGATTGGGAATATCGTTTCATTGTTGGGTTGGAGAGTTGCACAGAGTAGTGGTGGGATTGTGTTGCAAGACGGGTGATACATACTCCATGTAGAAGAGGTGGTATATACTGAGAGAGCTCTGAGGAACACTGATTATTGCAATAGCAGTATAATAGTGAGAGAGATGCAACTACTTTGTCAAGAAGTGCTGTGTGCGAGGATCCTCCCCACACATGCGAACAATACTCAATACATGGACGCACTGTGCCCCTGTACAGAACAAGAACACCCGGAGGTGGTTGAGCACACCCAGCTTCTGGGAAGCTGTTTTAGCAAGGGGGGTAATATGGTCTTTCCAAGTGAGATCATAAGAAAAGGAGACATCGAGAATACTGAGAGAAGATGAAAGGTTGATTTGTGTATTAGTGAAGTATAAGGGATAGACCAGTGGGAGTTCTTGACAGGTAGATAAATGGAAACATTGGGTTTTGGAAGCATTGAAAACAACAAGATTTACTCTGCCCCAAATGGAAATGGTTGATAGGTCAGTATAGTATTATCACAGGAATTTTTGAGTGATTGCTTGCTGGGGGATTCTGATAAAACTAGTTGAATAGTGTAAGGTAGAGTCATCAGCAAATTAATTGATAGTACTGGAGGTACAGTTGAGAAGATCATTAATGAATATTAGATTTTTATTTTATTTTACATGGTTTTGCTGTCTAGTATTTACAGTATACAGAGTGGTCGCGAAACATTAGCTCTTAGGGAATTCCCAAGTATTAACAAAATGGAATTATCGTGAATATCGTGTGAGGTCGATGTTTTGATATATTTAAATCTAATATAATACCTATGGGCAAATGTTTAGCGACCGCTTAGTATACATCATTAACTGTTAGTAGTATGAACATCCAAGTTTGGCAACTTCTTCCTAACAATACTACAAATAGTTAATGCTAATTCATACACATAATGTTGATCTATTTTAAGCCAATCAAGCTCTTTTAGACAAGGCATTACATGGTCATGCTTGGAAGCACCAACTGATGCAACTTTTGCATCAACATTTTGAAGCTTCTGTGCACGTTGTAGTTGGGTTGCATTGGTTGTGTCCCAGATTGTTATGCCATATTTCATTACATTGAGTATAAGTGAATGTATGAAATTATCCTTGTTTTCTGATTGAATTTACACTGTAAATTATTTTATTATATCAAATAATATCAAATTATTTTATCAAATATAATGTTACTCACCTCCCCAATGCTAATCTCAGATGGCAAATAGTTGTGGAAGTATACTGTCATTATGATTATTTATTTAGTTATTTAGTGATTTTTAAAGATTAATTTGGATCTATATAGCTGTCATCAACCTGTATGCGAATCTCACCAGGGACATTTGACAATAATGCCCTGGATCCAACAAACATACCCTGAGGTATTTGTATTTAGCATTAGACCGTCCATGTGAAAGTAATCTTTAACTTATATTAAAGTTTCTTCACTATAAGGAATCAGGTCTTCAATGTGAATGAGTTGTGTCATTTGCATTCTAGATTATGAGACATTCACAGATAAACTGTGATATATCTTTAACATAAATTATGAATACAATTGGACCCAGGATTAAACCCTCGAACCGACTTTACACCTCAACCTGGACCCTCAGCATACATCCCAATTACTGGCCATCCTGCAAGAATTTGCAAATATAGTCACCCAAGAGGATGCAAAACAAGGTTACACATACCTAATCAAACATAAGATCCACACTCAAGGCTCCCCTACCCGACCACCCCAAGCAGAAATAAACTCCTTCGCCGGAATGAATGAGATAGCCAGGTCTGGGAGATGCTCCAGACCGATACCATTGAACCCTCAGAGTCACCTTGGTCCTCCCTCATCATCTTGGCCCCAAAACAGATAGTACCCTCCGATTTCATGTGGATTATCGGATGCTTATCAATGACACCATGGAAGACAGGGCACCCTTCCTCTATCCCCTCATCGATGTCGCTCTCAAGTCATTACATGGGTCGGAGTGGATCTCCACTCTCGACTTACAATCAGGATATTGGCAAGTGCTACTGTTGGAGGATGCCAAAACAAAGAAGGCCTTCACAACTAGTCACAGTAGATTACATCAATCTAATGTTCTCCCTTTCAGTGTCACCAACGGACCTGCCACTTTCTCGTACCTCATGGACACCTCTCTGGCCGGCCTTAATTAGGAATTTGTCTATTTTGCCCTCTCCCACTTAGGAGTGCCACGTGCAACATATGAGACACGTCCTGCAATGCGTGCTTGCCGCTGACCTCCTCCTCAAGCCTGCCATATGCTTCCTTGCTTGTCAATGGGTGCTTTACTTGGGTTACATTGTCAGTGCCAACGAGATATCCCCAGAACTACAGAAGACCATTGTTAACTCCAGCATCACCAAGCTTTCCACCGTGAAAGAAATCCGATCTTTACTCAGAATGGCTAGTTACTGCCACCGTTTCGTCAAGATATTCTGCTCCATTTCCACTCCCCTTCATGTCCTGACCCGAAAAAGTAACCCCTTCCACTGGGGTCCTAAAGAGAAACTGATAGAACTCTTCTCAACTCCCCGTCATTGCCTTCCCCGATTTCATTAATTCTGTGTGCATATCATTACCAATTTGGCCAGAATGGCAGCCGAACTCTTACCGAATCTGAGAAGAGTTACCCAGTTCACAAGATGGAGTGCCTGGGCCTCATTTCGGCCTCAAAGACGTTTTGCCCCTGCACTGCTGGCGCCCGGGTAGAAATTATAACGGACCAGTCAGTAGCACCAAAGGGCCACAAGCGCCGTTAGCTGAGAGGATCGGATGGCTGTACTGGAGAGATAGGACAGGTAACAGAGATAAGGTTGTGATCAGAGGAGCCCAACAGAGAGAAAAGGTTTACAGCGTAAGTAGAAGCATTAGACGTTAGAGACGTCAAGAATGTTGGACCGATCTCCAAGGCGGTCAGGAGTACGGGTAGGGTTCTGGATTAACTGCTCGAAGTCATTTAGGATAGAATATATGTAGCCTTGTTCACCAGGTTGGCCAGTGAAATGAGAGGACAGCCATTGACGGTTGTGAACATTGAAATCTCCTAAGATGGAAATTTCTGCAAAAGGTAAGATGAATGGAATGTGTTACACTTTAGAAGTTAGATAGTCAAAGAAATTTGGATAGTCAGTATTATTAGGGGAGAGACAAAAGGTGCAGAAATAGTTAATTTGAAGCTGACAAGAAAGCTTAAGCCAGAGAGTTGAGTTGAATCAAAGTTGGAAACGTGAGAGAAAGCAAGATTGTTTCGCACATATACACAACATCCACCTTTGGCTTGAAACTGAGGATAGAGATCGTAGGATGATACAGAAAAGTGTTTCCTGTCAGTAGTCCCAGACAACTATAGGTTTCGGTGAGGAAATTGTTGGAAGAAAATTGGAAAGCCTTTTCACTCACATGAGGCAAAGTATTTCTTTTTCAGTAAAGGGGTAACCTTATGAAATGGACTACTTAGAAATGTTACTGAATGTTGTGCTGTTCAGTCATTCAAAAACAGACTTGATAAGTATCTCGCTCTTAACCCCCAATTAACTGTGTTTACACATGAATAGCCTACTTACGATTATATTTTCTTCCACATTGACTAGTTAGGTTAGACAGAAGCAGCCTTGTAAGGAATAATAGAACTGATGTTGCTTGTTTTCCTTTGCATCTTTATCTTTTAGAAAGGTTCATGCAAGTATGGCCAAAAACATGTATTTAAATAACCAAACCACACACTATTTAACTTATACAATAAAGTAAAACATTGGTTTAAAGACGGTCTGAAAAGGGTTGTAAAAGTGCTATTAGTATAATACCCTACACGGTAAATTGGTCGTAATGAACCCATTTAATATAAGAATATAAAGTATATAAAAAATGTATGCAAATATAAATCACTGTCAGTATACTCAACTTGATTTAATTTAACTGTTGATCACATTTAATTTTTACATAATATTTCTTTACTCTCTTCCCGTGCCTTTCTCTCTATGTTCTACCATGACCACTTTATTAAAACTTTCAGCATATTACGATAGCATCGAAACACGTCGATAATATTTAGCTATAGAAGGGATGATTTGATTAAAATGGTAAAACTTATTGGCCTTCTGACTCACACAAATCCTTCTTAACAACCTGAATACAAGTGGTGCAAAGTAACGATGAATATCAGTTGTCCCCACCATCCAAACAACTCCAAGCAGTCCTCGGCCCTGTCTCTCTGTTTGCACACAAGATTGGAATGCCTGGTTTAAAAAATATATATATTTAATCTACTCTGAGCGGTAAACTTCGGCCAAATAGTCGAATTGGCTTAAAAATGTTTAAAGTGGACCAAGCAACCAAGTTGGGCTTATTGGTTGAATTGCATTGAGCGGACGAAATACTCTGATTCGTCGAATTTAAATTATCATCAACCCCCTCTGTCCTGTCCCTTCATGATATATATGAATCATTGTTAAGAACTTTTATTTTTATCCAGTTCAACAAGAAGCAGAAAAATAAGAGGGAGCCAAGGGTTGATAAACCTTCTGGTGGCTTACGCAACGGATGAAAGAAGACGTCAACGTACTAAAAAGGTAAACGTCCAGATGTGGTAACTGGAGTGGATGTGAGCATAGTGAGGATGGATGAGGCAATGCTTGTGGGTGGACACCTCAGCTCCATCTTGGTTGACAGGGGGGGCTTTCACAGATAATATTCTGGCAATAGTCGCCATCTTGTATACCTTGCCTTGAAAACAATCATGGATTTCAAAGTAGAATATTTTAATGTTGGCTAACATTAAACGTGGAAGTTCATCTTCTGAGAAGCATCTAGAAATCAAAGAGTGAACAAAATATATACTGTATATACAGTATGTATATATTTCTATTAATGTTCTGGCTCTCACAGCATATTCCTAAACTGAATATAATATTCCAATGATAAACAGATTATAAGGGAAAATTCCGTTGCATTGAAAATATTAAGCCTTGCTTATAGACATAATATGATTGGTCATATGTATTGAATGAAGACAATTCTACAGCACATACGCATCGTTATTAACCAATAGTCCTGTCCCACATTTTCAGAATGTACAGTTACCTCATTATTAAGCTTACAAATTATATGGGGAAAAGTCCAGAACCCAACACGAGGTAAGCAAAAATGGTGCTTATAAAAACAAAGAAATAATTCAGGACTCAGAGTCAACCAGTAACGAACACCAAGGAAGGAGATATGGACGAGTCAGTATTGCACAACGCACATACAAAGAGGATATGGAGAGACATACTCAATAGTTGTGTAACTTCTCCACAAGGTCAACATAAATGTATTGTTATATTATATAGAATAATATAACCTACAACGGATTGATCATAGAATATAAAGACGTTTTTAGTGTGTGTCAAGGAGATAATATTAGTTTCATTAGAGTAAGTAAGTTAGTTGAGGGGCGTACGCTGAACCAGATCGTAGCAGCGGTGCTCATCTCCGTCGCATTGCCATTTGGAGCCGCCGGTTCTTAGCCCATTACAGGGGCTACTGCATTTTTGAACTGCATCCTTGTGGATTACCAAAGTTTACTTCCCTAGAGGGGACCTCACAACCGTCCACTAACACTAGGTATCTGATTTACTGCCTAGGTGAACAGAGGTATTGGGTGTTAGGAGACAGTCCATCCATCTCGTCCTTCCCGGGAATCAAACCCGGGATCGCTTGGCTGTGAGCAGAGCGTGCCACACGTACCACATGATGTTTATGAGCATTACTGTATGTTTGTAGCAACCAATTAGCAAGTATATAGCAAAGGTGGAGAAGGTGGAGGCATACGTTAGGCTATGTTTAGCCTTCCACGAAGTTGGAGGAGGCCTCTGTTTGCTTGTCTGTAAAGAAGATATCTCAAAAACTTATGAACCGATGTTCACAAAATTTGGTGGGCTTATAGGATAAACGCCAAGGAAGAAATGATTTACTGTAAGAAATTACTGGTAAGGCACATACCTCTGCCAGTGTATGCAGCTCACAAAGTTATGAACCGATGTTCACAAAATTGTGGATGCAGGGATTGCTGATTAACAATTAGAAATAGAGTTCTCTCAATCTTATAATTACCTCTCCAAAATTAGTTTTCTGCCCACAGCTAACTCAAAGACAACTGCAGAGGTTGAAGTAAATAAACTAAAGGTTTATAAACACCCCTGATGGTCACAAAGGCATTAAAGTATCCCAGAATAGGCTCAAAGTGCATCCTGTGCGTGAAAGGGTTAAGTGTTCGTGTCTCACATCCATATAATAAAACAAGAAGCACCAGCACTCAAGATCCGCAGCTTCACACTTCTGCACAGGTATCGACAATGCCATATACTTTTGTTGAGTGAATCCATAACTTAATATGCTAAGCCGAGGCAACGATGACATTGTATCCCGACTCACCACTAATGTGGCTCACGCTACATAATAAATGTATTCAAGATCTCTAGGTTTTCACCACATGAATGAACAGAATGCACTGCATTATCCAATAAGTCCCCAGATGCTTGGACTTTGGTCTTAGTCTAAGAGACCTTCAAACCCAATGGTTCCAACTCCTTGTGTAGCGCCTCAAGGGCCAATCTGAGAATATGTAACATCTCCACTAGGATCACTGCATCATCTGCAAAGTAAAATCTGTGATCCTCAACTTGCTGATGTCTGCTCTGCAGTGACTCCACCCGAATGCCCAGTAACCAGACCATATATACAAGTGTTGAAAAGTGTAGGTGCCAGAACACATCCCTGTCTCACAACTGAATTCACAGGAAAGAAGGAAGATGTTCCCCCACCACACTTGGCAGCACTCTCTGTTCCTGTATAGAGTCCAGGCACCAGGTCAATATAATCACCGAGGGAATCCTACGTAACCGTAGTAGCTCCCAGAGCATCTCTCGATGCACCAAGTAAAATGCCTTCTTGAGAACAACATAGACTGCAAGCAGCCCTTTTTTAAACTCAAGTTGACATTCCATGAGCACCCGGTGTGCCAGAATCTGGTCAATTAGACGCGCCACGGACAAGCTTCTTGGGGTGACCACCAGATGGAGAATGGTCGCTTTGAGGACTAACCACAATATTTTTTAGGTCAAAAAGAAATATACCAAGATTATGCGTTATACACTATTAGCAGTCATTAGTATGATTTTTTAAGCAGTTTTCGTGTGTTTAATTTGTAGCATATTCGCTCTTTGTAAATATAAAACTAGATTTCTCTGAATGTCTCAAACCTTTGTACAAAATATATTATCGCTTCAGTTCCTCTATTCAGAGGTTTATGAAGTAAATAATTCATCCAATGTAAGTTTCTTAGAAGTGTTTGACATTATATAGCGCTTAAACCTAACGTAGAGTAGAATATTATAATAGTCCATAAAATAAGACGGGCTTTACCAATTATTGGTCTTGATCGTGGTCTCGGCCAAGTCGGGCTTATCAATTTTGCTGCCTGTACGGTACTAACACCTCTATCCGTAAACAGGTCTTCTCGCCGTTCTAGGATTTCGCCATTCCTTTACTCTTTATTATTATATCACGAAAAGCATGATTATATTTTCATATAAGTATGCTCTATTAATTGATGCTATGTATTATCATAATATGATGAGTTTTTACAAGAAATTAACAGAAGTTATGGAAAATTAAGTAAGCTGTCGATATAGTTTTTGGAAACGAAAATTACAGTGGGTTGCTCGCGCGTGTGAGTGTGAGGGGTAGGGGAGAGTGTGTATCCTATGTCGGCAGTGATGACTTATGGGGTCCTGCCATATCCTCATATATATACGCGTCCATACGTTTAGTGAGTTTTAACTATAGTTAAACTTACTGACAGTAGTTTATTCCACTGTAAACAATTCTACTATAACATGTGTTTATTATATATACTATTTCTATAAGGATTTGGTGCTTAGCAAGTTAACATTCATACTTTGCAAGCAATTTGTGGATTCTTATAGATTTATTTTTTTCGCCATGTGTAATGATTATAGGGTTATAGTTGATACATATATTAACTGTGTGTTCACAAATAGATATGTTACTACCAACAAAATACCATTTTGTGAATGGAGTGTCTTTTAAACGAAGCTCGTTATATTGTTGAGTTACCAAGTAAATTACCGCTTGTCCTAGGGTCCTGCGACAATGCGACAATTTTCCGACTGTGGTCACCACCACAGTCTACAGATATCTGTAGACTGTGGTCACCACAAGAAGCTTCTCCGTGGCGCGTCTAATTGTTGACTTCTTGGGTGTAAATCCAGATGCTCCTTTAGCAGGTGACCTTGGATTCACACTAGTAAAATATGGGCGAAGACCTTGCTTGGCACACTGAGCAGTGCAATACCACAAAGTATAATGCAAGTCACATTTTCAAAATAATAATAGAAGCAAAGTTAAAGAAAAAAAATACAGATGCATACAAGGGCATATCAACTATAAATATACAACAAAAACAATACAACATGACACAAATACCAGAAATATTATAAGAAAACTATGTAAAGATAAAACTTGTAAGAGTTTCTTGTCTCTCCACCAATATTCAGGAATCTGAGCCGGCAGAATGTAATGGTAACCACACACATAATCACACCACTAATATACATAGTTTAAAGATAAAAATTAAATAAATATAATCCTACAAGATTATCTCAACTATGTGTAATGACATAATAAAAGTAATGACTAAATCACGCGGAATGAATAAAACAAAGGCAAAGGAGCAATTTCAGTGAACAAAAGCAACTTGCAAGGTTTTACAAATCATAAAATAACTTGGGACAAAATAATAACAAAATATTGCAAGACAAACCAGTTAAATGGGGAAAGAAAACATTTTATGGGTGTGGCTACTGGTTATATAATCTTAAAGCATCGGGTTCATTCTCGATGTCTCAATGGGAATATATTATTGGGATGTCCTGTACATTGTTTCAGCATATTACCACACGTCATAACAAGTATCTTCGCTGGTGAATTACCTTCGGAGTGTGTGCTATTCTTAATTTTATCACATCCAATATAGATGACAGACCACCGCAATTGTCACCATGTAATGATAAACCTTCTTTATAACCCTTTTTAATAACTGTACTGGAGAAAAGCTTGAGGGTTAATTCTTGAGTTGTTGGTAGTAGATTGTAGACTTGGTTGATGGTAGACTTAGTAGATATATCGCCACCACCATCTGTTTACCTTAAATACTTAAATTAAAATATGTAGATGTAGTGAGAAAATATGATCAGGAAAACCAGCCACTGTTTATCCAGGAACAATCTTGATATGCACAAACAATATGAATTATTACAGTAATGATGTATTCAAGAACAAAGTATAAGTAAATAGAGCCTATATTCTTAAGTATGTTTTTTAGGAATAATAGAACTCTCTTATGACCGTCTTGACACCATGGTAGCTGGTGCTCTAGTGTCCCGGGTAGTCTCCATTCACCCCAAACCTCAGTGCCTAGGAGATGTATAACCAAATAAAACTACTAACCTCTGGGCAGAGAGGGGCGAACAGCTGCCTTCTATATTACATGCTACATTAGTACTCCTACTGCAACATATTACCTAAATATATATGATAGTACTATACAAATTCTTATATATATTCTTAAGTATAATGTGTCATACTGTTTCTAATATACTTTAGCAAAGTATGAATATTCCCATGTTCAAAATATGCAATGGGAGCATTGCGTAGTGAATGTGAAGCTCATTATGTGTCGGTTGAGAGGGAGTTATCCGAGATTGTGAGTTTACATGGCCAGACAGTGGCGATGCGGTCTCGTGAAGACAACCAAAAGCTATAGGTCTTTGATGGTAACACTACTAACAACCTGGGGCGGTATTAATAAAGCACTTTTAGGCCTAAAAATAGCTTTTAAAGATGGCGGCCACTTTTAAAAGATAAAAGTTGGGTAAAAAACAAAATTAGCGGCTAAAACTAGCTTTTAAACACAGCGAAAACTAAAAGCCCTCCTGGGGACTTTTAGCGCTTAAAAGTTACTTTTAGAGGACGATGAAAATGGTTGAATAACAAATTCGCCACCCCCTGCCAAGGAATTTTCATGCTAGAAAGACTAATTGGATTAATAGGCCTATAGCGACTCTGAGTTAATCAAAAGATACCGTTTAAACCATGAAGGAAACTGAGAGCAAGCTTAACCTTGACTGAGAGGAACAAAGCTCTTTACCCCGAGATGAAAGTGTGTATTACCATACGTTGTTTGGCACCGGTCAAAATGTAACTGAATGAGAACTCATGATGGTAGGATTGTAAGTTAGATATATTATCAAGTGCAGTATGTTAGGTAACTCTTGATTATATCCATACACCACCCCGCACATCATACTGCTCAAAGGTGATCCACTGTGTGTTCTCCAACGAATAAGCTATATTAGAAAGTAACCTACCACCCTATCAACCTACTTTAAACATTTAGATTCATACTGTATGCCCGACTACATTTTTTACCGCGGTCTCTCTATTTTTAGATGGATAAATCCATGGTAAATAGACTAATAAGGTAGACGCACAGAATTCTTGAACCCATACCCACGAAGGCTTCTAAATGACCGTAAACAGGCAGCGGTCACTTTCTTTTTCTTCTTTCTGGTCTGATAAGGTCACGGTCAACTTACCGCCCATGGTATCTTATTAGTTTGATACACAACTTTAAAGTCCCGTAAACTTAGTTACTTTCTAGCCCTGACATTATATTTATCTCTGCAATAACCCATATACCGGCGTGAGATTTATATGCACTGAACATTGCAGTGTATATCCGTGAACAAAACAAAATACAATAACGTCCCTACTTTGAGTTAAAATATCTAGCTTTAGTGACAGTGTCGAACCATCACTTCTTTTTCTTCTGTGACTTCACGCTCAACCATGGTACCGTCATATTATAGGATATAGTTGTGGAAATAACGTTAATTATTCTACAAGCGAATATTTAGTGAAATATCCGTATACCAGCGTCGCTGGTTTGTAGAAATATGGCGCCGCTATAGTCTTCTCTCTGGCCGCAAGAAGGCAGCACCATCCGTTCTCCTCCCCCAGTCCTCACCAACATTTCGCCTCGTCAAAATTTGATTCCCTCTTAGATTCTTAGCTGGCCATATACGAGTGTCGACAGCAAACTACGTAAATTTAAAGGAAGTTGGACGAGGGACGAACAAGAATCCGTATACTTCCATCTTGTCTCCCGACCTACGAAGCGAAAATCACCAACACCTTCAAAATATCTCCTCATATAAGCTACAACTATAACGAATAACAATGCTAACGTGTAGATTTAGTCCTACTGCAATAAAATGGTCGATATCAATCGACGTTACAGCCAACACGTGTTTGAACTCGGAAGACCTATGCTGCCCTGACTGACCCTAGCGGCGAGAGAAGAGTCTGACATCATCATCTTCCCACCAAGTTCCAATAATCTCCACCGTCGGTTTACCTTATCAGTTTATTTACCATGGGTAAATTCTTCTTGATCGCCCTCCTCCTCCGTCCACAACCACAGTTCCACTTCCAGCGTCCTCGTTGACAAAAGCCTATACTTGTTTGAAGAACACTAACAAATAGACCAAATTAAAGGAGTGCAGAAGGAATAAGATATAATATTAGATTGTCACAAGATAGGCCTATTTCATAACGTTCGAGAACAAGTATTTGCACCCTATTTTTTCGCAAAATTAACTTGAAGTCACCCAATTGTAAAAACTCGCGAATTTGGCAACTATCTCTGATGCTGCCACACCGGAGTAAGGAATTGTTTTGGTATGGTAAATATGTTACCCTTTCAATTTAGCAATATATAATCGATTTCACAATAAAAACATATTGTATAATTACCCTAATGCTTTATAGTTTTTAGTGAATGTAATTAGAAACCTATATTTACCTATTAAACGTTATTCATCAATTGTAATCTTGCTAGATGTAGCGAAATAGCGGCTTTGGAAGCTTTCTCAACGTTTCCACTAAAAAGCTACTTTTAAATGTTTTATGAATAACTTTTAAGGACTTTCTTTTAGTTAACATTACTTCTAGGGAAATGTTTACATCTACTGTATATAATATTTTCGATTGTCTGTGTGTGTGTGTGTGTGTTCTTAATAGGCGGCCGGCCGCAGTTTTGGACCTGGGGAGCTGAAACTTTGCATGTGGGTGTCAATTGAATAGGTCTGGTCATAGAGGGGGCGAGGCCACGATCGGAGGTCGTTTCGAGGCCGAAATTGAAAAACAAAAATAAAAAAATGGCCGTTTGGGGCAGAAGGAGGCCTCCGATCGAAAAGGTGTATGGAACGAAAGTTGTTCGCAGCCCCCCAAAATGGGGCTACGGATGAGGTCAGATCCAAAATAGGAGGTCATTTAGCGGCCGAAATCGAGGTTGCCGTTTAATGAGGCACAGGGAGGTCGAGGCCGGTGATTATGGTAGTAGGAGTATTGTGATGATTGTGGTAGTAGTGATTGATGATGGTGATTATGGTAGTAGTAGTGGTGGTAGTAGTGATGGTGATTATGGTGATTACCCGGGCAACGCCGGGTACCCCTGCTAGTTCTTTTATAAATACCGGCCCTGATTGCAAGACTCACCTGTCTTGATGTTTCACTCGCAATCTGGATTCAAACCTTCTAGCTTATGTCCGGTAGTAGAGTAGGAACATAACTGCTGAGTATTACAGACTCTAAATCACAGGAATAGTAAAAATAATGTGTGGAAATGACTTGTTTAGTATAAAGCTGCATACTAGAATACAAAGCTCACCATCACAAGTTTAATGATACAAATAAATGATAATAGAGCGAAGTATTACTACAAAAATGTTGTCTAAATGTCTAAATTTGTCACTACCTGCAGGATTCTGAACCGACATTTTATTTTATTTTTCAAATCACATAATCACACTAACATTAATTATAAACAACGTAGTAAAGCAGACACATTGATAAATAATACTTACAATGTCTTCTCAACTATATAATATACATAGACAAAAATAAATAAAATCAGATAATATAAATATGATATGCAATAATCACACAAGAAACGGAAACAAATATTTGGAAAAAAATGTATATAACGAATACAAACTTGTAGTAGGCTATGCTGTATGCAGGAATCTGAGCCGTCTGAATATTATACAAACTCACATAACCCCACACAAATATAGAAATAGTCTCATTAATAGTAGACAAAATAATACAACTAAGGAGAAAGTGATAATAAGAAAACATGTAAAGGTTTCAAGTTTATACAGTTACAGAATAAGAGAAAATAACAATAATAAAGAAAGTTGCAATATATTTCTTGTGTGGAGCAGTGTGTAGGAATCTGAGCCGGCAGCAACAGGGAAAAAGTGGCCTGTTCCTCTTGTCCACTTTGTATACCCTTCATGGTAGTGACAGCCTCATCAGGACTATACCTCCTGCTCTACCTCTTCCTATTTTACTCCGTATCTACACACACGCACACACACATACACACCACAGAGAGAGCGAGACACACACACACACACACACACACACACACATCTGTTTCTGATTAACTTGCACTAAATATAAACATTACTAATTCGTATTTAGTAACTTGGAAGACAATAAACACAATAATTACAAAAATAAATTATACATGGGTTGGTATGACTGGAGAACCGTGTCCAGTTCTTCTTCTTCTTCTTCCTCTTCGGAGAGAGAGAGAGAGAGAGAGAGAGAGAGAGAGAGCGAGAGCGAGAGCGAGACTGATAATATTATGCTAATTTCTATGCAGACTATGGTGTGAAGAATAATTACCAGCTATTAGATGGAAGATAAAATTGTTACCCAAATCAACGCATTACATAGCATAGGGCCCCATAATCCCAACCAGCTTTGGGCTCTGCATACTTTATACAAGTGTCTCACTATGTCTTGCACTGTCTATGCATTTTTGTTTTATTGTTAATAATAATATCGTCATTGCCAATAGGTAGAACAAACAGGACCGTATGTTTAGTCATATCTACTGCTTAATGAATGATGACCCAGTAAGACTGAGTGTTATTTTGTGAAAGGCAACTTTATATCATACAGATTCTTCGAGGTAACACCTTTTTCTACAATTTTCGTTCATGAAAGAAAAGAGTTTAACACTGCACACACCCGTTCGCTGCTATGAAGGAATACCACTATCCATTACTGGGTCACCTGTGCCTGTCCCGTATATTACGGAAAAGACAAATACCTCCTCCATTATGCAGCCAACATTAAAACACAAATATTTATTCTTGAAACTCGAGTAAGTTGTGGCAGCCAACGGGTTTTATATGCGTTGCCAACCACTCAATAAAATATACTTAATTGCTAAAGCATATCTACACACTTTTGGTGACATTTCATGATCACATAATACGATGTATACATTTGCATTAGGCAATATGTTTCCTTTGCCTTATTCAATATGTGTTCTGTCACTGATATAGCCGAAATCAGATTAACCATTCACAATCCTTGTTAAACAGGTATCCTTACTACACCACGTATTGCCTGATAAAACTACGAGTCTCAAAGCGAGGGTGGGCCAGCTGGATCTTTGACAGACTGTACACTATCGTCTCAACGTAGTGGCCAAGTAATTTACTATTTTGTATCACATCAACGTGTGAATTATGCCCATACTGACCATTATTGAAATCCAAAATCCTATTATCCAGAACATAATATATATCTTAGAATACATATTTTATATTATATATATTTTCCCATTGGAAGAAAATACTGCTGGGTTGGCATGGGTCTCTTAAAAATTAGGTGTGTAATGTTCAGTTCTGATTCAGCCCACAACACAAACTTCACAAAAATGACCATATACTAATAATTATCTATTTTTTTGCTTGAGTAAATAATGATGTGGTGGGGAGAGATTGGTCATTCACTTGACCAACTCCATGAGTCTCCATGAGTCTAACCCTCAATTATTAAGCAATAATTTGACTGCACAAACTATTTTGCCATGTAAATATATTACATTATACACAATTCTGAAGCTTTTACTTAACGTAAAGAAATGTAATTTAGGAAAAGCAAGGCAAAACACAAAGCAACTCGATAATGCACACAACTACAGTATATTATAATAATATAGTACACTTACGGAGGTGAAAGAAGCTCAATATATTGCATGACCATGATATCCTCAGCCATTGTCCTGTCTCGCCGATACCTTAGCATTTTTGAGACCGTATCCAAAGGGCTTATCACTTGCATTCTTCTTCCTGGGCGAGGATGGATCACAGGTCATTTGATACCGATCAACAATATTGGCGTTGTGGAATATATGAAATTACCGTTAATGCTAGAAACGCCAATACTTGATCGAACTGAATGCCAAAATATGTTTGTAATACATAAATACTACATCAAGTCAAATTCTACATAATATCCAGAACAGGTGGGAATCAACTTATCTTTCCCAACCCGTGACAGTTACCAATCAGTAAAAAAAACAAAAAAACATTGACAAGTATTACAAAGCAACAAATACAATAACACTACAAAACAAAAACAAAAACACACACACACAATTATTATGTTCCTTCCAACAACCAACCATACTCCTAAAATCGATTAATGAAATTTTACAAACACATGTGGCAGTCCGTGGATTCGAACCCAGGATGCTCACACCGAAAATCAACACCTTATACATCGCACCACGAAGACAGTTGCATAGAATTACACTAACACACATATCAAAATATATGAATATATATACAATAGACAACAATGAAAATAATAAGAACTATATACATTTTTGCAAGCACCTAACCTAGTATATCACCCATAGGGGGAGGTGTGGCAGAGTGGTCTTGCCACTGGACTGGTAATCCAATGGACCCGGGTTCGAATCCCAATATGTCAATGGGAAGATATTATTGGGATGGAATTTGTGCTGTACCTAGTTTCAGTGCATTACCACAGCACACCAAAATGCCAAAAAAAAATACCCTCGTTGTTCCCTGATTAAATAGCACTGTATGAATATTCCCATATTCAAAATATGCTACAGGGGGGCAATGCCTAGTGAGTTAAATGCTCAGTAGGTGAGGGTCCGAGTCTGAGGAATAAGACGGTGAAGCGGAGAGGCGGAGCAGCTTCAGAGATGGAGTTGCTTCGAGCCGGGGTGCTTCGCATGTCTCACTACCTAGGCTGGAACAAGACCTCACGGGCCTCACCGTGTTCAGCAGTTGAGTGTGCAGGCTCTCAGCCTATGCCTGAGAGGGAGTAGTTGGAATATAGAAAATATATATATATATATCTTTTTCTTTCTACAAACGCTTTCTCTCTCTCTCTCTCTCTCTCTTCTTTGCTATCCTTTCCTTCCACTTGTCCTTTATTCTCGGGTTAGCTATCTCTATTAGAATTAAGTCCTGACCACCTCGCTGGGATCGTAAGGTCTGTGTGGTCAGTGTATCTATGTAAATATATGTACATCTCTGTCTCTCTCTCTCTCTCCCTAATCTATCTATCTATCTACCTATCCTTACTTTGTTTACTCAAATGATTACACTACAATACAATAAAATAATGTTTATATGAACACTCATTTACTTACTCACAAAGGCATAAGCAATGTTATATAAGTAAAAACATGTACATACATATTAGCACACATCAATATATTCGTGTATTATATTAAAATATACATATACATTATACAGTACATGTACTGTACACACACAACTTTGATACATACATTATACATAAATAATACAATGAGAGAGAGAGAGAGAGCTATGGGTGATATATTATTCTAAGTGCGTGCCATCCTGTATATACTGTAGTTATTATAATTTTCATTGTTGTCTATTGTATATATATTCTTATATTTTTGTATACGTGTTAGTGTCATTGTATGACAGTTTTTTTGTGTTGTATTTGTTGCTAAGTGATACTTGTCAAAAATTTATTGTTTTTTTCTTACTGATTGGTAACTATCACGGGTTGGGAAACATAAGTGGACTCCCATCCTTTCTTCTCTAGCTGCCGGAAGATGTCTTGGAATACAGACGAAAGCTTGCAGCTCCGTGTTTCATTTTCATAGCGAGTACAAGAGATACATATATATATATAATTATATATATATATATATATATATATATATATATATATATATATATATATATATATATATATATATATATGTGTGTGTGTGTGTTCGTGTGTGTTTGTGTGTGTGTGTGTGTTGACCTAATTCTATATTACCTAATTGTAATTTTACAGGAGTGAGTTTAGGCTCGTGGTGTCCCGTCTTCCAAACCCATATTATCATATTTTGCTTTGAATTGGCTTATACTGTTGGCACACACTATCTTTATTGGGGGTGAATTCCACTGTCCCATACTTCTACAAGGAAAGGCAAATTTTCTCGCATCCTTCTTGCAAGGCTTGACCGCCAATTTTAATGTATAACCTCACGTTCTTCCTTTTGATGGTATATCTCCGCGTTCTCTTCTATCTTGCAGTGTAGTAAGGCCTATCTTTTCTAGTCGTTCTTCATAGCTGCATTCTCTCAATGCTGGAACTAATCTCGTTGCTGCCGGCTGAACTTTTTCCAGTTTATCTATGAGTTTTTTCAAATGTGGACTCCATGCAACTGTTGCATATTCTAATATGGGTTTTATAGAGGTAACTATTAGTTTCTTCATCATATCTACATCTATGTATGAAAGAACAACCCTAACATTGGCTAGCAGTCCATAAGCACTTCTCACTTTTTCGTTTATGTTATCTTCAGGTGATAGTCTGGGATGTATTATTACCCCCAAATATTTGTCTTTGCTTGAAAGTTTAAGCTCTTCTTCACCAATTGTATAATCTTCCATGCGGCTTTCTTTGACTTTCACCTGAGATGGGTGACATGGCATGACACTTCTCTGCATTAATATCCATTTGACAAATGTTACTCCATTCGAAAAGGCGTGTGATATCCTGCTGCAGAGCCATGCAAGGATCTTGATCTCATATTTGCCTCAGTAACTTTGCTTCATCAGTAAACAGGTTAACATAACTTTCCGAGCTGACACAGCTGACGTTACTTAGCATATCATTAATATATAGCACTTTTACCGAGCGGAGGTATGAATTCCAAACTCACAATTGTATTATTTGTTCTAGTAAAGATTAGATCTAACATTGACGGTATGTCCTCTCCTCGCACTCTGCTTGGTTCATTAACGTGTTGATGCATGAACAATTCCATTATTTGGTTAAGTAATCTACTACTCCAGGTATCATTCTCCCTCTAGTTCCATCTTTAGCCAGTCAATATCTTAAGAGTTAAACCCCCCACTAACACTGCTCTATACAGTGCCTTCTTTCAGATTGTTGCAGTAGGATCTCTAAGTTTTGCATCGTTGTATTTGTTAGTTCTTCATAATCATCCTTATGCCAAGCACTGGTAAGTGGTGGCATATACATATTAATGATTAGTAAATGTTCTTCGCATAGCGTAATATTAATGGCTATTGTTTCGTGTTTATCTAAGTTAATTACTTCCTCTTCCCTAGCATGTAGATCCTCCCTTGTCAAAATCATCACGCCTCCTTCTTTTTTGCCCGTCCTGTCCCTCCTCTATATATGATACCCATCCACACCTATATGATACCCATCCACACCTATATGATACCCATCCACACCTATAACAACGTTCCCAATTTCGTAATTACATTTTGTTTCTGTTAAGCATGGTATGTGTGGTTTCGTATAATAAACTAAATCCCTTAGTTCTAACAATTTCGATGACAGTCCATCAATATTTGTATACAATATATTAAGGAACTCATTTATATTTTCTGGCCTAACTCCCCCTGCTACTCCTACCATTCTTATTGTTTCACATATCATTTTCTTATCCGAAGCTCAACTTCTTTGAAGAACAAATGTCCTTTTCCTCTGGTGATCATTCGTTATTCCGTGTCTTTGCTTCCTCCACGGTTTCCTTTAGAACCGTTGTTTTCTCTACCTAAATCTCTCCGTAGCATTAAATTATTATATTTTTCACTGTCTTTTAACGTCCATGTGTTCCTTAGCACTTCATCTAAAACCTGACTATTCATAATTGTTGCTTTTAATGGTCTTACCTTTTCCTCGTCATACTTCCCGATTCTTCTAAATTCAGCAACTTCTTTTTCTATATCATAATCGATCAGGTCTCCGAGGAGATCTTTCACAAACTTATCCTCCTCCGTGTCTCTATTAACTCTTGATTCTATTTATTTTTCTTTGCTTGCAAATATAATCAAGGATTTGTTTTTGCCTACAGTCTCCCTCAGAAGTTTGCAATTGCTTCTTATCATTTTACTTCACGTGGATAATCCTCTTCTATTCTTACAATTTCTGCAAAACTAACTTTCAATTGTTCTCGACACTCATTAACCTTTTCGTTTTTTATGTGTTTGTGTGTTTGTGTGTGTGTATGTTATATGTATAATTCTCCATTTTTCAATCCGTGATTAGAGAGGGAGATAAAGAGAGAGCGAGAGAGAGAGAGTTATATATCAAAACACGAAACATATATTAATAAATAGATACATTACGTCTATATAATTTTGTTGCAATTATTACAATCAAAATAGTTTGTATGCCATGAATAAAGTAGCACTCACACAATTAAAAATGGTCACAGGTTTACAACAAACAATCAAGCGTGTAGCCGCAACATCCTCAGATTCTACTCAGGGGAATCCCCCAGGCGAGATTTCAGGCATCTGCCCGGCACATATCAAGTATCCTATCGCATGCTTGGTCGACTTGCCTCGACCATGAGTTCCGTGGTCTTTTCCTAGACCTCCTCCACTCAGGGTTATACTCTGTAGAAACCACCTGGTGAGCAAAGTAAGCATCAGAGAGGCGAACCACATGCCTATATAGACGAAGTGGGCGTTCACGGACCATGCCATTACTATATCTTGTATCAGTTTCACGGAGAACGTGATGGTTTAAAATGTAATCATGCCTGCGATAGCCCATGATCCTGCGAAGACATTTAGTACCAAAAGAGTTGATGCGTCTCTTCAACTCACTGTTAAGTGTTCATGTCTCACATCCATATAATAAGACAGAGAGCAACAGTGTCTTGAAGATCCGCAGCTTCGTCCTTCTGCACACGTATCGACAACACAAAATACTTTAGTTGAGTGAATCCATACCCCCAGAATGCTAAGCCAATGTGTACTACACAAGGTACAAAATAATTAGTCTCACATAGAAAAAAGAAAGTGTAAATTTGTTTAGCTGAATCTTGTGTTCCGCATGCCTCAGAGTTGGTGCCTTACCAGACCGAGCCGAAATGGCACAAAAAGTCGTAGCGACAAATTCATAGCTCCATAGTTTTTTGTCCACCTCTATTGCAGGGTCCAGATGCCGGGAGCTAAGTGAACTCGTCTGTGGACATATTATACCAATTCCCTCCTGTACAATGTAGTGCTTAAGTGTTTGCGTCATTTAAGGAAGGGGAGTGCAATCTTGGTGATAAACCTGTAAAGCATTATGTGAGGGATTTTTCATGAAAATTATTAAAACAAAAAAACATCTGAAGAGGGTAGGGAAATAGGCATTATATAACTATATTAGTGTTTAAGGCAGGTGGAAGGTTTCGGGGTACACTAAAAATATACAAATTGAGAGACATTATTAATTATGGTAAGAGAAGACAGTTAATGTTTGTTGGTGGAGAAACAGTTATGGCAAGGGTGTTTGATGTGTATGCTTAACTCCCTGAGGATTATGACGAGTTATAACAGTATTTTGTTATGGCTATCACTAGACGATTTTCGAAGGTCCTCAAGGAATCATGGGGTAAATCTCTCAATTATCCCCCTGACTCAAGTAATTACTTCCTACGCCGAATAAAATAATCTACTAGTAGCCATACGAACAGATAGAATGGCGTTCTCCTATCTTGATTTTTTTTTTTTAGGTCATTAACGTTGAGAGACGATATGTAGATAATGGAGAGACGGTGACAATATTGAACCGATAGATGTAGAGGAAATGAACATGAGACAGATTCAGGTTACTGGTTGAAAATTCATTGGGAGAACTGAAAGGATTGTGACAGAACATATAAATCATACTGTATATAGAAGAAACACAGTTGGAGTATAATGTGAACAGAAGTAGGGTGATGGTGCTGAGTAGAGAAGGTGGGTGTTTAATTAACCTTTTCACTATATCATAACGCATTCCTCTATTATTATAGTTTGCTTCCACTAGATGATTAGACGCTTTGATGTTTTGCAGCTAAGGAAGTATATATGGAAGTCACAGCACAGTTTTACCTCTTTTACTCTCACTGGTCCGTCTTAAGTTGTATAAAATAACTATTCCGTGCCTCACAAATAAATAGGGCAAATCCAGTTTGCTCTCCAAAACACCTTCTCTCCCTATAATTGCACGTATACTCTTCTAACACATTTCATGTAACTACACTATCTTCTCAAAAGATAAAAAAATATAATGATAATGATATAATACATATATAAATAAATTAATAAATAGATAAATAAAAGGCCCCAGCTAGGGATGAGGGAAAGTGTGGTGTGTGTGTGTTTGAGGGGGGGGGGGGGGGGGGGGGGCATAAATTCCCCCAGCAACTTAACCCCTTGTGAAGACTCTTCACAATGTACTGGACCGCAAACTATCAACTTCTGCAACATTCATGGCCTTTCCGTTGATTTTCACTCTGTCGAACACCTGTTACTCTGTCGAACACCACCTCTCCTCTAACAAACCTCATCTTCTTTTTTCTCAGAGGGACTTAGATGTCTGAAGCAACTTCCAGCAACCCCTTCTCCGTTTTTCTGCAACTCTATCCTAGTGTCATAGCCAAAGACGGATGTTGTGTATATGCACACAGCAAACTCACTTGCTCTCACGTTCCCAACTTTGAGTCCTCTGAATTCTCAACTCTCTGCTTCAAACACCCCTGTCACTCACAAGCTAAATATTAATGTGCTGTATATCTTTCTCCTAACTCTATTGATTTCCAAAATCCTTTGACTATCTTACCTCTAAAGTGGAATACATTATGTCCATCTCTCCCTTCTCTGAAATCTCCATGTTGGGCGATTTCAACGTTCATTGCCGCTAATGGCTCTCTTCTCAGTTCAGTGACCATTCTGGTGAACAAACCTACATCTGTTCTATCCTAAATGACCTAGATATATCAAAAGCCTTCGATATAATCTAGCACAAATCTCTAATTTCTAAACAACCCTTCATCGTTTTCTATCCCTGTATCTGTGTCTTTATCTCCAATTTCTATTCTGGCCGTTCAATAGCTGTGGTTGTGGACGGCAATCGCTCAACCTTCTACCTATCAATTCCGGTGTTCTTTAGGGTTCTGTTCTGTCTCTAGGTCTCTTTCTAATATTCATTAAAGGTCTTCTCAACTATACCTCGAGTCATATCCATGATGACTCTACCTAACACTATTCAACGATTTTTTTTCCGAATGCCCTAACAAAGCAATCACTCAAAAACTCATGTGATAAAGCCATATAACTCTTATCTTCTGATCTATCAACCACTTCCAATGGGGGCAGAGAAAATGTTGTTGCTTGCAATGCTTCCATAACCCAATTTCTCCATATGTCTACCTGTCAAGAACTTCAACAGGTCTATCCCTTATACTTCAACAATACACAAATCAACTCTTTATCTTCTCTCAGTATTCTTGGTGTCTTTTTTTCTTCTGAGCTCTCTTGGGAAGACCACATTACCACTCTTGCTAAAACAACTTCCCAGAAGCTGGGTGTGCTCAACCGCCTCTGGGGGTTCTCTACCCCTGCACAGCTTCTTGCTATGTACAGTGCGTCCATGTGTTGAGTATTGTTCGCATGTGTGGGGAGAATCCTCTCTCACAGCACTTCTTTACAAAGTAGAAAAGAAAGCCTATCGTCTCATAAACTTACATTCACTCACCAACTCTTTGCAGTCTCTCTCTCTTCACTACAACGTTGCATCTCTCACTATTCTACCGCTATTACCATTATCAGTGTTCTTCAGAGCTCTCTCAGAGTATACCACCTCTTCTTTGTAGATAACGTAGCACCCGTCTTGCAACACAGTCCAACCCCTACCATGTGCAATTCTCCAACCCAAGAGTGAAACGATGTTCCCAATCTTTCTTCTGTTCAACGGTAGAGCTCTGGAAATCTATCTCTCTGAATCCATCTTTCCCTCATCTTATGACTTAAATTGCACCAAAGTCTGTGTGCCTAGGCATTTTGGCTCGAACACTCCTTGATTTTGGCCCTGTCACTCTTTCAACTCCGGGGGAGGCACTCGTCACAGGCAGTTTTGCCTTTTGTCTCCCACATCCACGTAGAAAAAAATAAATATAATGGGATAGTGAGTCATACACATGGAGTACCTTGTAAATTATCTCCACCATTGTGTTCCGCTCTTTAATTTGTAAATAGATTTCTGCTACCCTACTTTCCTTATATACCGGTACAGTGACCTTGGTGTGGTGCAGACGTCTTAACACATTTCCCTTTCCCCTAAATAACTTTGTCACTTTGTCACTTTGTCACTTTGTCACTTTGGCGCTGCTGACTGGGAGGCTCTTCGGCAGTATTTCTTTGATTTACCATGGAATAATTTTTGCTTCTGTGTCCGGGGACACTCGGAGTGTGCTGAGCTCATTACCAAGGTAGTCCTCTCAGGCATGGAGGTAAACATTCCAATTTCTTTCTCACAGTCTAATGCAAAAATATCTTGGTTTAATTATCGCTTCTTCTACTGCTGTCTGCAATAAGTAGGATGCATTCAAACGATACCATTGCCTTCAAACTACATTTTTTTTTTTTTTTTTTTTTTATGTTTCTGTCTGTATGTTTCTGACTGGAATCAAGCCAAATCTGTTCTACAACTAGCCAAAAACTATTTCATCAATAACAAATGTTCTGAATTTTACAAGTCTACCTCTTCCCAAGCTTTCTGGCATATAGCCAAAAATATCTCCAACAATTTATCTTCCTCATCTTTCCCCCTTCTTTTCCATTCTGATGGCACCCCCATCTTGACTTCCTCTGACAAAGCTGAACACTTAGCTCAAACTTTCACTAAAAACTCCACTTTTTATGATTCTGATGCTATTCCTCCCTCTCCACCCCCCTCTCATTTACCTATGCCTAATATCATAATCTCTTCTAAGGATGTACTTTCTGCGCTCTCTGGGCTTAATACTAAGAAAGCGTACGGTCTGGATGGTGTTCCTCCTGTTGTACTCAAAACAAATTCTTCCGTCCTCACTCCATGCCGAGGCAAACTCCAATGTCTCTGTCTTTCTTCTAACGTCTTTCCTTTTTGATGGAAGTTTGCTCTCATTCAACTTGTCATCCAGTCCCAAATACACTCCAATTATAGTTTAATTGCTCTCATTTCTTGCATCTATAAAGTTTTTGAAACTTTTCTGAATTCAAAATTTCTTAAGAATGTATCTTCCCATATTCTACTTTCAGATTATCAGCATAGTCTCCTTAAGGGCCACTCTACTGGTGATGTTGCTGAGTATCTTACTAACTCTTGGTCATCCTCCCTTTGGGACTTTGAAGAGACTTTTTGTAATGCGCTAGACATATCGAAAGCCTTCAATAGAGTCTGGCACAAATCTTTAATTTTCAAACTATCTATCTATTTTCTATCTATCTATTTTAGAGTTCGTCACCTGCAAGTGGCACTGATGAGTGCACCACTCTTTGGTATTTTATATAAGGTATAATTCCCTAGACAGGTTGCCAACTAAGGCTGACAAGTCCCACCTACCTGGATTTTTATAAAGTTGTCTCTGCTAGATGGGTTGCCAATCAAGGCTAACGAATCCCATCCACCCGGATGTTTATAAGGTTGTCTCCCCTAGATGGGTTGCCGAACAAGGCTGATGAGTCTCCAGGCTGGCACCCTCAACCACAACGTACGTCACACACGTCGGATCTAATGACATACAGCGGACCTGGTCGGAGGACCTTTTGCAGAAATACTGGAAGCTGATCAAATCGTACAAGGAAATGTCGCAAAGGATCATCGTTTCAGGGATTGTCCCCAGTATCGGTGTAGAGAACTGGTTCTACATTATAGCCACCAGCGTAAATCATCGTCAACTTGCTGACCTATGAAGGGAAGAGGACATCGGATACTTCAACACCTGGGACGACTTCTACCATGATGAGTATTTGTTTTCAAGAGATGGCGTTCATCTGATCCAGATAGGGGTAGCACGTTTTGGTCGTTTGCTGAATGATGCGGTAAAGGATTTTCAGAAAAAACGGGGTTGATCGCGTGCAGCTAGACAGGGCAGTGTAGATCTCAAAAGAACCAGAAAGTCGGAAAATGTGCAGTCAATTATATGTAACCATAATTCTCTGAAGGTATTCTCTGCAAATGCTCCTAGCCTACGAAATACATTTTCAGATCTAGAGGAAATTGTGTTTACAGAAAATTATGATATAATCTGTAATACAGAATTTTGGTTAAATGCGGAAGACAGAGATTTTCTAGCAGAATATACACTTCCCGGTTATACTGTACAATGTTTGAGAAAAGTCGAATCAATAAAAATGGAGGAGGAGTTCTGTTTTTTATTAAAGAAAGTCTTAATCCCGTCTTAATGTCAATACCTCAAATTGTGAATGTCGATATAGCTTATGTACTCTTGCAAAAATAATCAGGGAACTAAAATAACACTAGCTTTAATATATAGACCTCCAGCTCAATCAGTGCAAACTGACCAAGAGATTTACTAACAAATTTCAGATATATGTAACATTCAAGATACCATAATTCTTGGCGACTTTGATTTACCAGTAACTAAGTGGGGCGATATGCTTACTTCTCATTCCGGACATGACCTATACGGCAACTTCCAATAAAGTTAACTTTTTAAATTTGTTCAATCTCTGACCCGTGGTAATGATGTACTTGACCTTGTACTTGCAAAGAAAGAAGACTTAGTGGAGGGTTTGAATGTTGGTGAAGAATTCAGTAACAGCGACCAGACTATCGAAGGATCAGTTTCACTGTAAAGTTAAATAATAATTAATCATATAGTAGCAATGAGAAAGTCTTAAATTATTAAAAAAAAAAAAAAATCATAAACTCAGAGCAATACATAAATAAACTGATTGGAGCTATTTGAGTAACAATAATGACAAATAAATCAGGGGAATTATTCACAACTACTCACTTCAAAGCGGTGCAAGCGTGCATACCATTGAAAAACCAACATTCATTACATATTGATAAGCTTAAATGGTGGAATAGAGAGAGTGGAGATTGTTTGCTTGCAAAGAAAATTGCTCATGAAAGATTTAAGACCTAGGAAAATGATGAAGAACGAATAAAATTCATAGATCTACAACATAAAGCCAAAAAGTTAATTAAGGAAAGTAAAAAGACCATGGAGTTACATGTTGCTAATCAAAGTCAAACAAACCCGAAAGAATTCTATAGTTACATCAGACAGAAGAAAGTAGTCACTTTCAACTATTGGACCATTAGTAGATGAGAACGAAGATTACACCAGAGACGAAGAACAGATGAGTGATGTCTTCAATAGCTTTTTTGTATCAGTTTTGACAACAGAAGACCTTAGTGATATCCCTACAGTACCGCCAGTTCAATTAGACAATTCTGATGCTCTAAGCAATATCAACATTACAGAGAGAAGTATTAACATGTTTGGAGAAACTTATGTCAAACAAATCACCTGGACCCAACACAATATCACATAGAGTTATAAAAGAAGCTAAATGTGAGCTCTCCAAACCACTGATATTGCTTTTTATTAAATCCTTGCAGTCCGGGACTATGCCTGATGAGTGAAAGCTCGCTAACGTAACATCGATCTTAAAAAAAGGCAGCAAATCTATACTTAGTAACTATCGTCCAATTAGCTTAACCTCAGTAGTCTGTAAAATACTAGAAACACTCATAAGAGACAGACTCGTAAATCACTTAGACGAAAATAACATACTCAAAGATACCCAGCATGGCTTCCGTAACAAACGGTCCTGCTTGACAAACCTCTTAAGACTTTTTCCACGATATCCTCAACCTATATGACGAGAGTAAAGCTGTAGATATTATATACCTTGATTTTCAAAAGGCATTTGACAAAGTACCCCACAAACGTTTATTGATAAAATTAAAAGCGCATGGAATACAAGGGGGAGTGTTGAGATGGATGGAAAATTGGCTCAGTGAAAGAAAGAAAGAGTAGTCATATAAACGTTAAAGCATCGCAATAGACCAATGTAACTAGTGGGGTACCCCAGGGATCGGTTCTAGGGCCAGTTCTCTTCCTAGTTTACATAAATGGCATAGATGAGGGCCTCTCCTGTACAATCTCAAAGTTTGCAGAGGATACAAAAATTGCAAATACTGCACTCTCAAACTAACATGTAGAAGATATGCAAAATAACATAGATAATTATAGCTATGAAGTGGGGCTTAAATTTGGCAATGAGTTTTAATGCGGATAAATGTAAAGTACTCCATATCAGGACCCGAACTGAGAAAGCAAACTATTCAATGAATGGCACTCAGCTTAAGAGTGTAGACAGAGAAACTGATTTGGGAGTAACAATATTGAGTAACCTAAAACCCTGTCAACAAAGTTCAAAAGTTGTTGTTAAGAAGGCAAATATAATAATTGGCTTTATAGGCAGGCCATTTGAGCATACATCCAAAGATGTAATCCTCACACTTTACAATTCCCTAGTCCGTCCTATTCTGGAATATTGCGTTCAATCCTGGTGCCCCTACTATCATAAAGATATCGATAAACTTGAACGAGTTCAACGTAGAGTTACCAAAACTATACCTAATCTAAGAAACAAACCACACGAGGAGCGTCTTAGCGAATTAAGTATATTTCCTTTAACCCAGCGCAGATTAAGAGGTGACCTAATTAAAGTCTTCAAAATCATCAAAGGCATCGACAATATGAACTGTAATGCCCCTTTCCCACTGGTGAGACAAGTCACGATTTTCGTCGCCGACACCAATAAATTGGCACATTCGTGACATTTCTCAACACCTCTCATGAACAATCGTTTGACTCTCAAGGCCTCTCAAGGCCTCGCAAGGGCCTTCGCAAATTTTCGCACAGTTCAAAATTTTGGACAAGGACTCAAGAGGATTGGTTACCCTCGCAAGCATTGTCGAGCATCGCCGAAGGGATCTGCGAGGGTATCTGCGATCATCTGCGACATCGGCGAGACATCGCGGAGGGTTTCGCATAAAAAAAACTTTGCAACGCTGCTCGGATGCTCACCGATGCTCTGCTCGCCGATGCTCTCAGATGTTCCGAGAACATCGACGATGCCAAAGAGCACCTTCGACGAGGTGGGAGAGAAAGAAAAAAGAACGAGGAGGGAGAGAAAGAGAAAACAGCGAGGTGGGCTCAATGTTTACGTTACGGCTTAGCCTAATTGAGCCCACCTCGCTGTTTTCTCTTTCTCTCCCTCTTAGTTAGACGACAGAAGGGTAGGGGACTTGTCACACAAATATGGAACTGATTGGTTCTGTCGTTTCGCCGCCACATATTTTCCTTTTTTTTTTCTTTGTGAGGCGACCGATAGTCAGCGAGTGGGTGGGGGGAGGGGGTTGTGTTGGTGGTGACAAGAAGCCAGAAGGGTAAGGTACATATGGTAGAAATATGAAAGCCATAGGTGTAGTCGTTTCGCTGCTACGATTTTTTTTCGGCGAGTCCGTATATATACGAACCTGGCACTGGGCGTGACAAGACCCTAGTCCGTATATATACGGACCTGGCACTCTGGGGGTTTTAAGACGTTTACCCCCATCCAGGTTTCAATACGCCGAACCATCTCTTGAATCGTAGACGTCGCAGAACATACGGCGAGTTTTCTTTCATCCTCACATGATTTCGCAAGATATTTTTGAAAATGTGACATGCCTCCGGCGAAACATCGCTCACTTCGCCGATAACGTCACGTCGAAGAAGGTCGGCGATTGCGTCGCTGATATCGGCGACATCTTCGCTGAGTATAATTTGTCATCTGTTTGTAACGGTCAAAATCGTGAACGTCGCACGTATTCTTGCGAATTTGACAAAACTAAGTCATCGGCGACGAAAATCGTGACTTGTCTCACCAGTGGGAAGGGGGCATTATAAGTACTTTGCGATACACCAATCAAACTACACATGGGGAAATGGTTGCAAAATTATTGGTAAATAATTTAACTCTCATGAGTCTAAGAATTTCTTCTTCAATCGAGTTTTGAACTTGTGGAATGGGCTTATTCGATATGTTATAAACTGCAGCACCGTTTATTTCTTTAAACATCACCTAGACAAGCACCTTGCCTTAAACCCGCGACTGATTGCGTTTGTAAATTAATGACCTTTTTTTCAGATACATCATGTTATGTTATTAACCCACATTTTTCCCTATTAACATCTCCTAACCCTGCCAATATCATTGGTCTTAAGGTAGTGCTTCCCTTTCCAATTGTCCCTTACACACACCCGCCGGCTTTAACACACACACCCGCCGGCTTTAGCATCGCCAACAGCTCCGCATCGCCACTGAGAAAACTCGATCCTAATTTGAGTATTTCATATCCCAATTCCCTTTATTCATTGCATGAACAGTATTTAAGTGCTTGTTTAACCTCCACATAGTTCTGTAGTTACCGTGCATGTTATTTTATTGCTTTTCTGACTGATAAACATTGTTGTTTACATTTGTTATCCTAGCTTGTAGCAGACGACGCACGCGCACCTCTAATCGACCTAGCTTTGTATTTTCTTATTAACTTTAGTAGGTATCGTATTCAGTATCCTACTGTAGCTATATATATCTGTAATTTTAGTTGTTGCTTGCATGATCTTGTAGTAACCTTTGACTGATAACTTTGTTTATCTAAATATAATCCTGCTTGACTAGCCTACAGTGACACCAGCGCCATCTGTTGATACAGTATATTAACCCCTTGTGTGCAGTTACACTTTATTTTTATATAATCTCTATTTGGTGAATTGTATATTTAGTCACATATTCTATTATATATATATATATATATATTTGTTTTGCTTTTTTAGGTAGGTTATCACCCCTGGTAGCCTACTTCTGCATATTTCATACTTTTTTGTTTATGGTTATTTTTGTTTTCGGTTAGTCTAGGCTATCATCCCTGGTGGCCTATTTCTGCGTACCGGTATTTCATAATTTTTGTTTTCGGTTATTTTTGTTTTCGGTTAGTCTAGGCTATCATCCCTGGTGGCCTATTTCTGCGTACGTCAATTTTTAAATTTTCAGTTAGGCTATCACCGCTGGTGGCCTATTTCTGCTTACCGTTATTTCATAATTTTTGTTTTCGGTTAGGATAGGCTATAACCCCTGGTGGCCTATTTCTGTTTAAATAAACATAAAATTGTTTTCGGTTCAGCTATCACTGCGTATTCAAATTTAATTTAGTTTTGTTTTAATTTTTGGTTAGGCTATCACCGCTGATAACCTATTTGTGTGTATTTCAAAATTTTTGTTTTCGGTTAGGCCTATTTAAGTAAGTGAAGCAACCTGAAGGGAGTGAAGTGTTTTTAAAAGTGAGTTTAGTGTTTTTAAAGTGAGTTAAGTGTTTTTAAGTGAGTGAAGTGATCTGAAGAAAGTGATCGTCACCATGCCTCGTGCCTGTACGAACTGCGCCGGTAGGTTTGGTGCTTCCATGTTTGCTCCTGTCGATCCACAAGTCTGCCGACTCTGCCAGCAACGAGAGGATTTGACAGCAAAATTGGATGAAGCCCACAACAAGATCAACGCCCTCACCAGGAAGCTGGAATCACTCCAAGAGTTTGTAACACTCAACGTTGGAGTATCACTAACTCCAATTGTTTCAACTCCAGCATCCACCACCGCCCCAACGTCATCTGCCAACAATCCAACACCTGCAGTAGACACTGCAGCAGATGCTTCTGACGAACCTGAGCCGACATCAAACCAGGACAGCCGCCCTGTTCACCTTAGTCTCTCCCCCACTCCTCGTGCAAGAAGCCTGCTAGCACGAACAGTACTAACCCCTCGCCCCCGTTCTAACCACTCCTCTCCCCGACCTGTACGTAGAGTCCCGCCACCACAGGTTTCCGGATTTACACCAGTGAGGAACGGTGCACGGCCAACGCAGAAAAGGTCTCATCTACCAGTCACAATGTCAAAACAGATTTGAGATATTGGTAGAGATGGAAGACGAACCAGAGGAGACCAGGCTTGTTGGGGATTCCATCCTACGAGGACAGGTCGAAGAGTTCTGCGACAGAGTCCCAAATCAACGAAAAAGATTTTGCATCCCAGGAGCTGGACTGGACGACATTGTGGAAGCCTTCGAAGATACCACAAAGGATGCAAATGAAAATACCCTTTTTGTCATCCATGCTGGTTCAAATGACGTCATGCGCACCAGATCCGAAGAGTTGATGGAGAAATATCGCAAGATGATCCAGCACTACAAAAACAAGTCAAGGAATATCATCATCTCAGGCATTCTCCCCAAGATCGACGCACCTGACAAATTCTACGACAAGGCCTTCAGCACAAATAGCCGACTAAAATATTTGTGTCTGAGGGAAGAAGTTGAATTTATCAACCTCTGGGACAACTTCTACAACCAGCCTACTCTGTTCCGCAAGGATGGCACTCATCTAAACCCTGTGGGTTCAGCACGCATGGGTCGTCTCCTACACGAAGCAGTCCGCAGCCATGGATCAAAAAACGCCATCCGAGAAGAAGCAGCAGTGACATAAATCATCCAACGCCAAGAAAAAAACAGAGGCAACCTAGGACCACCAGCGATAAGGACCGAAGACAGCGAGGACCGAGGACAGCCATGAACATAAATGTAGATCCGACAAGAACCAAAAATATTATTAAAGAGCGTTCCGTGAGTTCTAAAATAACAAATTTAAAGGTTTTCTATGCAAACGCTCGTAGCATACGCAATAAATTTTCAGATTTAGAGGAGCTAGTGTTTACAGAAAATTATGATGTGATTGGCATAACAGAATCTTGGCTCAATACAGAAGATAGAGACTTTTTAGCAGAGTATTCACTTCCCGGTTATGTAATGTTTGAGAAAAGCCGAATAAATCGAAATAGAGGTGGCGTTTTACTTTATATCAAAGAAAGTCTTAACCCTACCCTCGTGTCAAAACCTCAAATTGTGAACGTCGACGCATCTTTTGTGCTAATAAAGAATAATAAAGGTACAAAAATAATACTTGCATTAATATACAGACCTCCAGCTCAATCAGTGCAAACTGACCGAGAAATTTACGAACAAATTGCAGATGTAAGTAACTCACAAGATACCGTAATTTTTGGCGACTTTAATTTACCTGTGACCAAGTGGGGCGATACTCTTACTTCACACTCCGGACATGACTTGTATACGAACTTGCAAGAGAGTTCGCTTTATCAATTTGTTCGAACGCCAACCCGTGGTAATAACGTTCTTGACATTGTACTTGCAACAAAAGAAGAATTAATAGAGAATTTGAATGTTGGTGATGAATTCAGTAACAGCGACCATCGTACGATAACTTTCACTTTAAAGTTTACTAGTAACGAACCAAATAGTAGCATCGAAAAAGTCCCTAATTTCAAGGAAGCAAACTTCCATAAACTTAGAGCTATGTTTAAAGAAACTGACTGGAGCTTTTTAATTCACAATAACGACATAAATACATCTTGGAAGTTATTCGAAGCCACTTACCTAAAAGCAGTGCAAGACTGCATACCATCGAAAATACGGCGTCCAGGCCATAATAATAAGCCCAAATGGTGGAATAAAGATATTTCAAACTGCCTGCTTGCTAAAAAATTTGCTAATGATAGATTAAAATCCTCACAAAATGACGAAGAACGGCTGAAATTTGTAGAGCTACGACGCAAAGCCAAAAAGTTAATTAATCAAAGTAAAAAGACCTTAGAGTTACATACTGCGAATCAAAGTAAAACAAACCCGAAAGAATTCTATAGTTATATCAGAAAGAAAAAAGTAGTTACTTCAACTGTTGGACCGTTAGTCGATGAAAATGGAGAATACACCAAAGACGAAGTACAAATGAGTAATGCCCTCAATACCTTCTTTGCATCAGTTTTTACAACAGAAGACCTCAGTAATATCCCTACACCATCGCCGATTCAGATTGATAATTCAGATGTTCTAAGCAATATCACCGTTACAGAGAGAGAAGTATTGAATTGTTTAGATAAACTCAAGGTAAATACAACGCCTGGACCTGATACAATCTCGCCTAGAGTTCTAAAGGAAGCTAAGGATGAGCTCTCCAAACCACTGACATTACTATTAAATAAATCCTTGCAGTCTGGAACTATGCCCGATCAGTGGAAGCTAGCCAACGTAACACCGATATTCAAAAAAGGCAGCAAATCCCTACCCAGTAACTATCGTCCTCAGTTGTATGTAAAATGCTAGAAACGGTCATACGAGACCGACTCGTAAATCACTTAGAGGAAAATAACATACTTAAAGATACTCAACACGGCTTTCGTAAATAACGTTCCTGTTTAACAAACCTCTTAGACTTCTTCCACGATATCCTCAACCTCTACGATGAGAGTAAAGCTGTAGATATTATATACCTTGATTTTCAAAAGGCCTTTGACAAAGTTCCCCACAAACGTTTACTGCTAAAACTAAAAGCGCATGGAATACAAGACGGTGTGTTGAAATGGATAGAAAATTGGCTCAGCGACAGAAAGCAAAGAGTAGTCATAAACGGTAAGGCATCTAAATGGACCAATGTAAGTAGCGGGGTACCCCAGGGATCGGTACTAGGACCAATTCTCTTTCTAATTTACATCAACGACATAGATGAGGGTCTCACCTGTACAATCTCAAAATTTGCTGACGATACAAAAATTTCAAATAGCGTACTCTCAAAAGAACAAGTTGACGATATGCAACACAATCTAGATAAATTGTCATGTTGGGCCCAAATTTGGCAAATGAGTTTCAATGCGGATAAATGTAAAGTACTACATATCGGATACCTAAATGAGAAAGCAAACTATTCGATGAATGGCACTCAGCTTAAGAATGTAAACAGAGAAACCGATCTGGGAGTAACAATATCGAGTAACCTAAAACCGAGTCAACAATGTTCAGAAGTTGTTAAGAAGGCAAACAAAATAATTGGCTTTATAGGCAGGTCATTTGAGCATAAATCCAAAGAAGTTATCCTAACCCTTTACAATTCCTTAGTCCACCCTCTTCTGGAATACTGCGTTCAATCCTGGTGCCCTTATTACCAAAAAGATATAAACAAGCTAGAACGAGTTCAACGTAGAGTTACCAAAATGATACCTAGCCTAAAGAACAAACCATACGAAGAGGGTCTTAGAGAATTAAATCTATTTCCTTTAACCCAGCGCAGATTAAGAGGTGACTTAATTCAAGTGTTCAAAATCATCAAAGGCATCGACAATATGAACTCTAGTAAGTACTTCACTATCGACCAATCTAATTACACGCGGGGAAACGGTTGCAAAATTATTGGTAAATCTTTTAACTCACACGAATCTAAGAATTTCTTCTTCAATCGAGTTGTCAACTTGTGGAATGGGCTTCCCCGAAACGTTATAGACTGCATCACCGTTGATTCATTTAAACTCCGCTAGACAAATATCTCGCATCAAACCCGCGACTGACTGCGTTTGTAAATGAATAACTTTATTTTATCCCCCCCTCAGTTACTAACCCATCTGTCCCCTACTAACTTCCTAATCCTGCCACGGACATTAGTTCCAGGGCAGTAATTCCCTTTCCAATGTTCCCTTACCCACTCTAAACCACTGTTTGGACACTTGATCCTCAGTGTTTTGGAGGACAAGCAACCTAGAAGGGTCACTAGATCTGCTGTTGCTTGATTTCCTTTGTACTCCTTTGTACCCACTCTGAACCACTGTTGGACACTTTGAACAGCAGTGAACACACAAATCAACAGCAGGGCAAGCAACCTCGAGGGGTCACTAAACCTGCTGTTGCTTGAATTCCTTTGTACCCTCCTTCGGTTTCTATCCATAGCTGCAGTTGTGGACGGCCATCGCTCACTTCCTCAACCTATCAACTCCGGTGTTCCTCAGGGTTCTGTCCTGTCTCCAGTTCTCTTTTCAATATTCATTGATGATCTCCTCAAATGTACCTCTAGTCCTATCCACCCATAATGCTGATGACTGTACCTTACACTATTCAACTAGTTTTTCACATCAACCCAGCATGCAATCACTCCAAAAGTCACTTGACAAGGCCAAAGCACACCTATCTTCTGATCTATCAATTATTTCTGGTTGAGGTAGAGAAAATGTTATTACTTTCAGTGCCTCCAAGACCCGATTTCTCCTATGTAATCATCGCAATCTTCCACATGACTAATTACTCTTCAACAATTCACAAATCAACCCATCATCTCTCAATATTCTTAGTGTTTCTTTTTCATCCGAACCTTTCTTGGCAAAATTATATTACCACTCTTTCTAAAACAGCTTCCCAGAAGTTAGATGTGCTCAACCATCTCTGTGGGTTCCTTCCCCCCACACAGCTTCTTGCTCTGTATAGGGGCACAGTGCGCCCATATATCGAGTATTGTTCACATGTGTGGGGAGGTTCCACCCATACCCCACTTCTCGAAAAAGTAGAGTCAAGGGTATTTCACTTCATCAAATCACTTCCTCTTACTAGTTCCCTATAATTTATTTATATCCGCTGCAATGTTACATCTCTTTCACTTTTCTATTACTATTACAACAATCAGTGTTCTTCAGAGCTCTGTCAGTGCGGCGAGTGCGAGGCACCCTCCTTTCATCATAATCTCACTCCTATTCTGCCAAGCTCTCCAACCCAAGAATTAGAAAATTTCTCAATCTTTCTTCTACTTAACAAGTGAACTCTGGAAGTCTCTCCCTCAATCAATCTTTCTTTCATCCTATAACTTAGACTGCTTTAAGCTTGGTGTGTCCAGGCACTTTGACCTCCACGTTCTTCAATTTGGCTCTCTGTCACTCTTTTGGCTTTGGGGAAGACACTCGTTACAGGCAGCCTGCCTTTTGTCTTCTTCATAGACATAGACACAAAAATCTTGCTATGATAGCATAATCTAAAATATCTCCCTCGAACTAATTAAATAAGAGGTAAATAGCTAGGAATTCGGCGAGCTTAACGTTATAGTCCAGCAGGTTTTAGTCTTGGGTACGATTTTTTAGAGATCCTTTACTATGCAAATACTCGACAACTGTTCACCATTTGGATGACTTAATTACATAAGACAGAAGTTGATAGACTGGTCTTAAATACCTGAATTGACTGTACTCCATAAGTATACAAATAGGTTAATCTGGACTTCTTCAATACGATGGCGTATTTCCCTTGTGTTCTAAGTAACGCTAACCAATTGTACTAAGGATAGAAAGCCTATAGGAAATAAGAGAGCAAATGTATTTCCATTAACCCTCAGTACCACAGATCCTCCCTAAGATGTATGAAACCGTCTAATAAAGGTAAGAATATAATGAAGATAATCACTATTTGTTTCAAGGGAATACTGCCGCACTCCGAAACGTCCACAGCCAGAATGGCCACAGTTTTTATCTTACCTTACTCAACTTTACCTAAATGAGCCTACTTTATCGTAACTTATAAAACCTAATCTAATCTAACCTAACTTGACCTAAAGCTGTTTAGGATTGTGACCACTTAGGTTAGGCTATGGCCGCTCAGGAGTGTAGCTGCTTTGACCTGCTTCCTCGTCAGCATATTGACCAAACAAAAATAGTTAATTATAAAAAAAAAAAAAAAAAAAAAAAAAAATCATAACCAGTTGTCCAGTCTCTGCATCAACGGGCGTGTATGATGCTATAGCCAAGACCAATAATATAGTATTGGTCTATAACTACAAGGTGTCTCAATTCGTGTAGGCCTAGCCTGGGGATTATCGTTTACCATAAAATAGCTAAATTTATATAATGATATTATTTTCTTTTCATAACAACACGCACTTAATATATCTTTCTCATTGATAACACAGTACAAATCTTTGATTAATAGAACTTATATCATGCATTAGTTCTAGCCTAATAAAAACTAAATATTAGGTTAACCTTTTCACGCATTTATGACGCAGAGGTTGCCAGATTAGCAATAAGAAATAGAGTTATCTCACTCATATAATTACCTCTCCAAAATTAGTTTTCTGCCTACAGCTAACTCAAAGACAGCTGCAGAGGTTGAAGTAACTAAACTAAAGGTTTCTAAATACCCCTGATGGAAACAAAGGCTTTAAAGTATCCCCAATAGGCTCAAAATCGCGTCATATGTTGGAGAGGGTTAAACTGATATTTAGGCTACGGTAATCGAAATTCAGAGCAAACATTAGATGCATCCAAGACTAGTCATTAAGTAATCCTAGTTTGATTACCAGGCCTATGTAGAATCCCACATATTTTTTAATGATGTAAATATTCCCACTTCCCCTAGTATTGACATTCTCGGTGTAACATTAACTACTAATTTGAGCTGGACACATTATGTTAGAAGCATTGCTAAGAATGCCTCTAAAAAACTGGGACTCCTGTACAGAGTTCGAGAATTCTTCACTGACGAGCAGTTGGCCGTAATATATAAAAGTCATGTGCGTTCTCAGATGGATTACTGTTCACCTCTGTGGAGTGGAAGTGGAGTGGTTGCATTGAGGCAGTTGGACAAAATTCAAAATAAAGCTATTAGATTAATCAATAACCCTGCAATCACACAGGACCTTCCTACATTATCCATACGAAGAAACGTTGCATCCCTTGCATTATTCTACAGATATTTTCACAGCAATTGTTCCGAGGAACTTGCTTCAATTGTGCCGCCTCTCCACATCTTTCCCGTAGAACTAGTGCAGCTGAGAGCGCCCATGAATTTACACTTTCTCCTCCACAATGCAGAACTTCTGCTTATCAAAATTCATTTATCCCTAGAACTACTACTCTTTGGAATTCACTTCCTCGAATTGCTTTCCACAAACTTACAATCTACAAATGTTTAAATCCAGTTGTTACAAACATTTTATGAATGGAGGATGCCTTTAGGCACATGGACCTTTTTGTTTTATCTGTGTTTTTCCTTCCTCCGTTCATTGTCTCTTTAAAAAAAAAAAAAAAAAAAAAAAAAAAATCATAAGTAAGCATTTTGCTGCCGCAACGATAAACAGCAATACATAATGTTATAACTTAAATCACAAATACCAAACCTATATATTTGTTGTGATTGTAGAAAAGATAGTTGAGGGTGCACGTCGCTAAACCAAAATATAAATCTGAGTGTGAGAATAATCATGTCTAACCCAGAGAATAATATTGTACTTCAGTTGCTCTTCGATAAAATATGTTCATTCAAAAATAATACAAAATAATATAGTATTGTATAAGTGAAATAGGTAAAGTCTACAGCATTTTATTTCCTCAAATTTCCTCTGCTTACTAACTCCCACTTGTCTTCACTGGCCGCAGTGTTGAATATCTCTCTCTCACTCTCACTGCTATTGCTATTAACATCAACAATGTTGGCATAGCTATCTTGGTGTATACTTCCTTCTTTTCGCAGAGTAGAGTCCATATATTCCCTTTCCTACGACTTAAACTCTTTCAATTTCTGTATATCCATACAGTTTCACTCCTACATACCATAAAGTAGGCTTTCTATCACTCTTTCAATTTGACGAGACACTAGCTACAAGCAGTTTGGGTTTGGGTCTCATTTCATATAAACGATCTGCTCTTCTTAATCGTATTTTAAACAAAAATAAGATGACCTTCCTGTTATTTCTAAAATATAAATTGCCAACGGAGATATCACACGATACCAACTCTCTCAGTAACTTCGCGTTTGTGGCTAAATATTCTTGCTCACATTAGATGATCTCATACACTTTAGAAAGTACTTGTAGCACTCAAAGGGATATAACCCACTTTGGATAATTCCGGTGCTGCTCCTCCCTCTCTCTCCTACTTATGCCTAATATCCTAATATATTCAAAATATGTACTTTCTACCCTCTCTGGGCTTAATACTAAGAAGGCGTACGGTCCGTACGGTGTTGCTCCTGTTGTACTCAAACACTGTGCTTCCGTGCTGACTCCCTGCCTAGGCAAACTCTGTCGTCTCTGTCTCTCCTCTAACTCTAACGTCTTCCCTTCTTGTTGGAATTTGCTCTCATTCAACCTGTCCCAAAGAAGGGTGACCGCTCTCAACCCTCCAATTATCGTCCAATTGCTCTCATCTCTTGTACCTCTAAACAAATTAAAACTATTCTTGCATCCAAATTTCTTAAGCATTTCTCTTCTCATAATCTATTCTCATATCGCCAGTATGGCTTCCTTATGGGTCACTCTACTGGTGGTCTTCTTTCATATCGTACTATCCCTTGGTCATCCTCCTTTTGGAAATTCGGTGAGACCTTTTCTATTGCACTAGACATATCGAAGGCCTTCGATAGAGTCTGGCACACATCTTTAATTTCTAAACTACCCTCTTTTGGGTTCTATCCCTCCATCTGTGCCTTTGTCTCTAATTTCCTTTCCGGCCGTTCCACAGCTGCGGATGTGGATGGCCATCGCTCACTTCCTCATCCTATCAACTCCGGTGTTCCTCAGGGCTCTGTCCTATCTCCCATTCTCTTTCTAATTATCATAAATAATCTTCTCAACTGTACCTCCAGTCCCATCCATTCATACGCAGACGACTCTACCTTACACTACTCAATTAGTTTTCCTGAACGCCCCAGCCAGCAATCCCTCAAAAACAAACGTAATGAAGCCATGCAACACTTATCTTCTGATCTAACTACTATTTCCAATTTGGCCAGAGAAAACCTTGTTACCTTTAATGCTTCCAAAACCCAATTTCTTCATCTTACTACCCGTCCGGAACTTCAGAGGACTATCCCTTACACTTTAACAATACAAAAATCAATCCTTCATCTTCTCTCAATATTCTCGGTGTCTCCTTTTCTTTTGATCTCACTTGGAAGGACCATATTACCAGTCTTTCTAAGGCGGCCTCCCAGAAGCTGGGTGTGCTCAACCGCCTCAAGGGGTTCTTAACCCCTGCGCAGCTTCTGACTCTGTACAGGGGCACAGTGTGTCCTTGTATTGAGTATTGTGCACATGTGTGGGGAGGATCCTTCCACACCGCAGTCCTAGACTAAGTTAAAAGGAAGGCCTTTTGTATCATTAACTCCCGTGCACTCACCAACTCTCTGCAATCTCTCTCTCTTCGCTGCAATGTTGCATCTCTCTCGCTATTCTATCGCTAGTACAATAATCAGTATTCCTCAGAGCTTTCAGTGTATAACACTTCCTCTATGTAGGGTGCCCGTCTTGCAACACAATCCCACCCCTACTCTGTGCAACTCTCCACCTCAAGAGTGAAACGCTATTCTCAGTTTTTCTTCTATTCAACTGCTGAGCTCTGGAACTCTCTCCCAGAATCAGTCTTTCCCTCTTCCTATGGCTTAAATTGCTTCAAACTCTGTGTGTCCCAGCATTTTGGCTCGAACGTCCCTTGATTTTGGCCCTGTCACTCTTTCAACTCTGGGGGAGGCACTTGCTACTGGCAGTTTTGTCTTTTGTCTCCCTCACTCACATAGATTTTTTTTTTTTTTTTTTTTTAAATATTTCCTTTGGCTTACACAGACCATTCCGAATCGAAAATAAATCTATGATTAATGGCCAGGATAAAATTAATGACTGCGTCAATTAATGTAATTAATGCAACTACAATATATAATTAATCATTGGCTATAACATTTACCCTAACGGCAAAACAACACCCACTTCGGAAACATTATGACCACCATTTTAAGAGATTTAATTTATTTCTGGTATGCCAGCGAGTGAGTTTATTAAATATATTCATTAATCCACCTATAATAACTTATATTAATTTAGTTATCAATACCAACGGAAAATAGCTCAAAATGCCAGAAGAATACCTTCCGACCAAATTTTCGAATTTAGTACTGTACTCGTGTCACTCCGCCTTTCCTAATTGTTTTATGAAAGTTTACTGTATAGTCCTATGTTGGCAACGCTGGTGTTGATTCCCCCTATTGAACTGTGTTTTCAACAGTGGTGACAGTTGCTGTCAATACTGTTTGTAACATAGTTTACAAGTATATTGCCGCATCCTTTTCTAATCAACAGAGCGTGACGAGGATTTCCCCTGAACAGTGCAGTGTTTTCTTGTGGCAAGCATTAATATGCTTAAAGGTTATTTGCAATGTTAGACCAAAAACAAATTAATGCCACCCATACTGTGACCTTAGGTTACATTTTTTATAAGAAGCACTCTATTACGCCTGCTTGTAGTGGCACTGTCGGTATACTGTATACCCAATACATATAATATATATACAGTATATATATATATATATATATATATATATATATATATATATATATATATATATGTATATGTGTGTGTGCGTGTTTGTGTGTGTGTATGTGAGTGGGTGTGTGGGTGGGTGTGTATGTGTGTGTGCGTGCGTGTGTGTAGTATAACGTCCTCACCAGTCAGTTAAAGATACCTAATAATTTTGAGGACACTACATAGAGTCTAAGAAAATTATTCAACTAACTGAAAGGTACGCCACAGGACTAAGTTTCATAAACAAAATTAAGTTTTAGAACCAGGTATTTGAAAAATAATAGTAAATTATATAATGTTATGTCTTTACCCCGTTAAAATTACAAATATTGATTGTATATATAAGTAACTCTTGTATTTACCGTTACATGAAACCCAACTGCAGACAAAACATTAACAATGTTTAATTAACCCTATCTAACCCCAAAATATAACGGGGAACAAAACACAACTTATCCAAAATGTCAGCCTTTTCCCTTCCAATCCCCCTTACACCTCGGGAAGAGTAGAATGACCTCACTGTCATGTAGAGATGAGACTGCCTAAAGGTGATTTCACACATTCAAGAGTGTAACGCCGAATGCTGCCGAACAGACATTGGGTTCATTATCGGCAATAAACTTGCAGAAATCTGTGATAAGTCTCGGGAAGTTTGGAAACGTTCGTCAATGTTCCGCAATACTCGGGCCGGCGAGCCATATTTTTGCTTATGTTAAAAATTATGGCCCCAAATGTGCAGATTCGTACGGTAGTTGGTTGTTATCAGTTGAATTCTGAATTTATCGGAAACATTCGCAATGCGTTACTGGTCATCTTCCATTACTCGGTATCATTCGGGAACATTCAGTGCTTATGCCGATTGTTGCCGACCATGCCGATTGTCCAAGAGTGAAACCAAGTCTCTTTGAATGTTGCCGAATGAATCAGGAACACTCGGCTTCATATGAAACCCAAGAAAGACAGGCATACACTGCATCAGAATAGTTCAAAATATATGCGGCATTTTAACAAGTGTACACTGTATGTAAACGAGTGGCACCTAATGTCTATCCCGAATGTCCAAAGATGAATGATCAATGTGCCAAATAATTACAAATAGAACAGAATAAAACCGAATGTCACCGATTGGATCCTGAATGTTAAGCGATTTGGCGTGAATGCGGATAATTTGCCCAATGGCGTGGAAGCATGCCAAATGCTGGCAAAATCGCGTGGTGAACTGCCAGCATGGCGGAGGGGCGGGGAGGCCAACTCTTACCCCATATAAAATGCCCCAAGCCACCCAGTGCATCAGTATGCTTCTCTGCCCACACTATTACAACACCTCAGCACCCATCCATCACCAACATCATGCACGAGGATCAACCCTTAACCCGGGAACTGCCGGGAGACTCTTAAGAGTTCCCCCGGCGGACTGCGGGGAGACTCTTAAGAGTGAGTGAAAAAAAAAATCAACTTTTGACATCGATTTTTTTTTTTTTTTTTTTTTTTTTTTGGCCCCTGGGCCATGCAAAATCTCAGTCCTCTACCTCCCCTCCTTCCCCACTTTCCTCCTCTCCTTCAGTTATCACCTATTTTCCCTGTTATTCCCTTATTCTGAGGTATATTTTCGTGCTAACATTAGAAATCCGGTTGGAGGGTGTGGTCATCACTGATAGCAAGCGAATGCAAGAGAGAGAGAGAGAGTATCGATCGACTGTGTCTCAGTGGCCTTGGGGGAAATTGGCGGGAAAGCAGCTTGCCTCACCCATACATTATACAACTCGCGGGCTATATCTCCGATTTTGACCATCCAAACGCTGTTTTCACTCGTTTTATTGTTGTTTCAGGTTAATACCTTTATAATCAACCCATAATAGGTGCATATGGATAAGTATTAATGCTATTAATGGCACAATGAATATTTTAGTGACGGAAACACCTCAAATACATCAGCACAGGGGGACGTTTCCAATTACCCCCATGCGCACTTGTTAGGTTAAGAAAAGGTGGCCTCCCGTGGAAGCTGATCCCTGCCAGGGAAGCTATGCAGGTTATAGACGACGCCACTCAAATTACTCAGGATGATAGCCTGGAGATAATTATGCATAACCAAGCCATTGCCTCTATGAACAGTGATGATGACACCGACTCTAATGTTTACCCTGACCCTGTTCAGAAAACACGCAGGCAACCCGGGAGCAAGGCAAGACCCCATCATATACGGAGCTACTAAGAAGAACAAGCTAACCTGTGTTCTCTTCACAGAGGAACGAAAACAGGCTGACAGAGCTGGAGCAATGGGTGGTGGACACGTTTGGCTTCTTCAAGGGTCACATAGCCCGCAACAAGAACCGGCCAACAGTGGAGGGAGGTGTGCAAAAGATCCTATCTTTCTCAAGATAAATATAGGCAATTGTACACCACCATCTAGATTCATGGAAGTTACAACTATAATTATTGTAGTCTGTACAACTGGCTGTCCATTAAGTTTATGTATCCAAATCTATAAACTTTGCATAATTATGTCCAAGCAATTTCATACAACCATGAGTTCAGATATTAAAGTGAAGCATGAAGAGCATAATACAGGTCATATAGAACTACATAAATGTTGGTGTTATAATTTTGTTTAAATCATGTATAAAAATCATGCTTATTATGTTATTTATATTAGGTTGCAAGGAAAACATAATGCCACTTAATGTTATATTTATTTGGTGTTAATAGTAACGCCTTCTACAGTTTGACGTCAATGCCGCTGCAGCCCCACCGACCTATTCCCACAGCCTGGCACCTCCCATCAGCATGGGGGTGGACACGCCCAGCGGGGAGGATGAATCACCACCTGCCCCCACCAACACCAAGATGTCGTCCCAGGGGTCCCGGAAAAAGTGGGGGGTTCACCTCCGACCAAGCTGCAATAACACAGGTAAATTAATTTAACAAAATATTATCCCAATTCATAAACATTCATACTGCCTGTATACGTAACAATACCAAAATACAGTAGATAAACCGGTATACAATACATTTAATGTATGATGAACATGAAACTTTTATATGACCGTCTCTTACATGGATGTGACGAAAGTGTCCGTAACAAGAATAGCATTTTTCAATTAATCACATGTCTTGCTTTTATGATCTCTAATGAATTTCTGGTACTTCTGCAGTTCAGGGACCGTCAGGATGATATCCAGAAAGAGATGGCAGCCCTGCGGGAGGCATATTTACCAAGTCGAGACTAGTAGGTGCCATAGGATAAATTAGGACCAATCACAGCTCGAGTTTACCCTAGGATGACTATTACCAAGTCACAAGACTAAATTCAATAAATATAAGCTAGGTTAAGTATGGATTAATGTTACAGTTCTGTAGTTCGAAATTCATTGTATTGATTGATTGATTGACTATATTTATTAAGAGTTACATACCCCCTGATAGGGACAGAAAGTCGGCGTATTTGTTAAAAACACCCCAATACAGCATGATCACTCCCACAGGGATAACCTACACAATTTTAGCTAAGTTATTTCCATCAGGGTCCCTGTTGTGAGATAAGAATGAGAAGTCTACAAGGGAGTCGAACAAACTACAGTAGAAAGTGAAACTCCACCACATTGTAGACCCCCTGTACCATCTCAATGAAAGATCTAATAATAAATATCCTAGTAATAGCCTACCATGACAAATACCGTGCAACAATTAATTACTTAAAATATAGTAGTAGGCTATATAAAATCAGTTATTTCTACATGCAGAAAATATTATTTGGTGGCCTATTACATGTTGCAAAGAATATTTTATGGCCTAGGCCTATTACATGTTGCGAAGAACATTTTATGGCCTATTATCCTACATGTTGCGAAGTATATTTTGTGGCCTATTAGATGTTGCGAAGTATATTTATGGCCTATTACATGTTGCGAAGTATATTTTGTGGCCTATTACATGTTGCGAAGTATATTTTGTGACCAATTACATGTTGCAAAGTATATTTTGTGGCATATTACATGCTGCGAAGAATATTTTTTGGCCTATTACATGTTCCGAATAATATTTGTTGGCCTAACACATGCCGTGAAGAATATTTGGTGGCTTAACACATGCCGTTAACAGTATTTGGGAGTTAGGCCACCTGGAGTTATTAACGGCATGTGTTAGGCCACCAAATGTTATTCGCAGCATGGGTTAGGCCACTATATATTCTTCACAGCATGTGTTAGGCCACCATATATTATTTATGGCATATATTAGGCCACCATATATTATTCGCGGCATGTGTTAGGCTACCAAATATTCTTTGCAGCATGTAATAGGCCATAAATATTCTTCGCAGCATATGAAGGCCAAAAAATATTATGCGCAGCATGTAATAGGCCACAAAATATTCTTTGCAACATGTAATAGGCCACAAAATATACTTTGCAACATGTAATAGGCCATAAATATTCTTCGCAACATGTAATAACCCATAAAATATATTTTGCACCATGTAATAGGCCATAAAATTTTCTTCGCAACATGGAATAGGCCACAAAATATATTTCGCAACATGTAATAGGCCACAAAATATACTTCGCAACTTTTAATAAGCCACAAAATATACTTCACGACATGTAATAGGCCTATTACATGTTGCGAAGAATATTTATGGCCTATTGCATGCTGCAAAGAATATTTTGTGGCCTATTACATGCCGCGAAGAATGTTTATGGCCTATTACATGCTGCAAAGAATATTTTATGGCCTATTACATGTTGCGAAGAACATTTTATGGCCTATTACATGCTGCGAAGAATATTTTTTGGCCTATTACATGTTCCGAATAATATTTGTTGGCCTAACACATGCCGTGAAGAATATTTGGTGGCTTAACACATGCCGTTAACAGTATTTGGGAGTTAGGCCACCTAGGGTTATTAACGGCATGTGTTAGGCCACCAAAAGTTATTCGCAGCATCGGTTATGCCACTATATATTCTTCACAGCATGTGTTAGGCCACCATATATTATTTATGGCATATATTAGTCCACCATATATTATTCGCGGCATGTGTTAGGCTACCAAATATTCTTTACAGCATGTAATAGGCCATAAATATTCTTCGCGGCATATGATAGGCCCCCCAAAATTATGCGTAATAGGCCACAAAATATTCTATGGCCTATTACATATTGCGAAGAATATTTATGGCCTATTACATGCTGCAAAGAATATTTTATGACCTATTACATGTTGCGAAGAACATTTTATGGCCTATTACCATGTTGCGAAGTATATTTTGTGGCCTATTACATGTTGCAAAGTATATTTTGTGGCCTATTACATGTTGCGAAGTATATTTTGTGGCCTATTACATGTTGCGAAGAATATTTTGTGGCCTATTACATGTTGCGAAGAATATTTTGTGGCCTATTACATGTTGCGCATAATTTTTTTGGGCCTATTATATGCCGCAAAGAATATTTATGGCCTATTACATGCTGCCAAGAATATTTGGTAGCCTAACACATGCCGCAAATAAAATTTGGTGGCCTAATATATGCCATAAATAATATATGGTGGCCTAACACATGCTGTGAAGAATATATAGTGGCCTAACCCATGCTGCGAATAACTTTTGGTGGCCTAACACATGCCGTTAATAACCCTAGGTGGCCTAACTCCCAAATACTGCTAACGGCATGTGTTAGGCCACCAAATATTTTTCACGGCATGTGTTAGGCCAACAAATATTATTCGCAACATGTAATAGGTCAAAAAGTATTCTTCGCAGCATGTATTAGGCTACAAAATATACTTTGCAACATGTAATAGGTCACAAAATATACTTCGCAACATGTAATAGGCCACACAATATACTTCGCAACATGTAATAGGCCACAAAATATACTTCGCAACATGTAATAGGCCATAAATATACTTCGCAACATGTAATAGGGCACAAAATATACTTCGCAACATGTAATAGGCCATAAATATACTTTGCAACATGCAAGAGGCCACAAAATATACTTCGCAACATGTAATACACTTAGTTACACTTAGTTGTATTCCGTCCGTTAGTGACACAGTTGAGCTGGGGCTCCACTGCGACCAGGCAGCTCCCTTTCTTCCACTCTCCATTCCAGAAGTCAGTTGGAGTTGGTGCTGGGGTATCCTGGTGTTGGTGGCCGGTCCGGTATTTCGGCCAGCCACATATCCAAGTGTTTCTTGAAGGTGTCTGGAGACACCCCGGTTGTGTTCCTGAGAGGGGCTGGTATACAGTTGAACAGTGTGGTTCCATTGTATGTAAAGCTGTGATGGATCAGGGATTTGATTTTTTGTGTTGATCCCGGCGTAGTCCTCACATAGCACAGCCTCCCTCGCCTTTGGTGTTGAGTCTCTTGGATGTTTGGATTTGGTACCTTTTTTTCCAAAATCTTCCAGACGTAGATGATGATGTATCTCTCCCTACGTCTTTGAAGTGAGTACAGCTGCAGCTCCTTGAGTCTCTCCCAGTAGTTAAAGTGTTGAAACCCATGGATTTTACTGGTGAATGTCCTCTGGGTGGCTTCAATTTCTGTTATTTCTCCTACTTTTTGGGGAGACCAGAGCTGAGAGCAGTACTCCAGTCGTGGTAGGACCAGTGACTTCCACAGTGTTAACATACACCTCTCATTTCTTGTGTGGAAGGTTCTCAGGATCCAGCCTGCTATTTGTTTTGCTGTTGTTGTGGCTTTGGTAATATGCTGGGAAAAAGTGGCGTCACTGCTCATATTTACTCCAAAGTCCTTCACTGTGTCCTTGGCGGTAATTTCTTGCTGTCCACTTTTGTAGTTGGTGTCGTTTTGTATTGCTCTCTTGTTCCCGTACCTTAGAAGCTCGAACTTGTCTCCGTTTAGGGCCATGTTGTTTTCTTCTGCCCACTTCAGGATTTTGTCCAAGTCTTGTTGTAGTAGCTGTGCATCATGTTGTGAGGTGATTTTCTTCATGAGTCTGGTGTCTTCTGCAAACGATGAGGCTGTTGAGTGTTCCAGGTCCCTGTCGATGTCTCCTATCATGATGAGGAATAGGAGAGGTCCCAGTACTGATCCTTGTGGTACTCCGCTGATGACCCCACCTGCTTCTGATAGGCTTCCTTGAACCGTGACTCTTTGTTTTCTGTTGGTGATGAAACTGTGGAGCCATCTTCCAAGGTCTCCCCCTATTCCCAGAGATTTGAGTTTATGTAGAAGGATCCCGTGGTCCACCTTGTCAAAAGCTTTGGCGAAATCTAGATATATGACGTCTACATTTTCTCCGTCTTGAATATCCTGTAGGATTTTGTCGTAGTGTGATTGTAGTTGTGAAAGGCAGGAGCGGCCTTGTCTAAAGCCATGTTGACCCTCGTTGAATGCCTCGTTATCTTCCAGGTAGCTGACCATCTTAGCTCGTATTTTTCTTTCTATGATTTTAATAAGATGTGACATCAGCACCACTGGTCTGTAATTTTTGGCTATGCCTTTACTACCCCCTTTGTGTATTGGTGTGACGGTACCTTCTTTTAGGGATTGTGGTACATATCCAGTTTAGAGGGACTTGCTCCACAGCAGTTTTAGAGGCAAGGCTAGCTGATGTTTGCATTTTTTTAGCAGTTGGGCATGAAAGCCGTCTGGTCCTGCCGCAGAGTTTGGTCCAATCTTGTCGATGGCTGCTATTATGTCCTCTGTTGATTCTGTTAACGAGGAGAGTTGATGTGGTGTCCCAGGAGCGTTGTCAAAGAAGGTCGTTGCATTATCGATTTTCTTGTCTTCATTTGGCGGGCTGAAAACACTTTCGTACTGCTGTTTGAGTATCTTGGCCATTTCGGTTGGGTCACTCTCAAGTTCGCCCGTAGGTTTTGCAAGTGGTCCTATTGTTGAGGTGTTCCTGAGTCTCCTTTTTGCGTATGCATAGAAGAATTTGCTATTTACTTGTATGTTTGCAACTGCTTGGAGTTCTTCACGAGTTCTTTGCTCTTGGTGTGACTGGATGAGTTTTCGTTCAACTTCATCGAGCTCTTCTTGTAGTTTGGTGATAGGGATAGGCTGGTCTTCCTTTGCTTGACTCTCAAGTATGTCCTTTTCTTCATTAGTATTTTTCTATCTCTGGGAATCTGTTTTATCTGCTTCCTGCTTGATTTGGGTGGTATGGTGTTTTTGCAGGTCTGCAGGCCAATAATATATAATAGGCCATATATATACTTCGCAACATCTAATAGGCCACAAAATTACTTCGCAACATGTAATAGGCCATAAAATGTTCTTCGCAACATGTAATAGGCCATAAAATATTCTTTGCAACATGTAATAGGCCACAAAATATACTTCGCAACATGTAATAGGCCACACTAGCCTATATTTTAATTAATTAATTGTTGCACGGTATTTGTCTTGGTAGGCTATTTATTATTAGATCTTTCATTGAGATGGTACAGGAGGTTTACAATGTGGTGGAGTTTCACTTTCTACTGTAGTTTGTTCGACTCCCTTGTAGACTTCTAATTCTTACCTCACAACAGGGACCCTGATGGAAATAACTTAGCTAAAATTGTGTAGGTTATCCCTGTGGGAGTGATCATGCTGTATTGGGGTGCTTTTAACAAATACGCCGACTTTCTGTCCCTATCAGGGTGTATGTAACTCTTAATAAATATAGTCAATCAATCAATCAATACAAAGAATTTCGAACTACAGAACTGTAACATTAATCCATACTTAACCTAGCTTATATTTATAGTAAATAGTGTTATGGACTAAATTATATGTAGAATTGACTTATTCAAGTGTAGGCCTATTATATTTTTATATTTGGAATAAATTATAATTATTATTTAAGCCAAATGAACTCATTGACAAGTCAGGAGTCATAACATTAGAACCAACACCTTCGCTGTGCACTAAAGTCAATAGATAATATTTCGGTTCTGTCATGACTGTTCATGCTTAACATAATAGTCGAGAACTTTATATCAGATTCAAATAATATGTAATGGCATTGTCTATGGTTGTATTATATTGAAGTAGTAATAGGTATCTATTATAATAGGACATATAGTACTAAGGCGAATACACTGAATGCCGAATGATCGCTATACTGGGACTAAACACTGTTGCCAGATACGCTTTAACTCTTACTATCGTAAAACATAATGGGATATATTTATTTGCATAATTCAAAGTACCGAGGGCATTATTATAAGAATTTCCTATTACTTTGTAGTTATATTTTCATGACTTAGTGCTACAATGTTGGCTGTCCAGGGTTATATGCATGGTTGAAGTTAGTCTTGTGACTTGGTAATAGTCATCCTAGGGTAAACTCGAGCTGTGATTGGTCCTAATTTACCCTATGGCACCTACTAGTCTCGACTTGGTAAATATTCCTGCGGGAGACCTTATCCACCGCAACACCCAAGAACTCCTGCATGGAAAATGTGGGAAATGTTTTCCCACACGAATAGAAATCTTAATAAAGTATAGCTTGGCCGCTTCGTTCGTGGCCACCCCTTCGGGGATCACGGCGTCAGGCAATAAATAGATAGATAGATTGCTTCATTCTTCAAACGAATCTTTAAACCTTGAAAGGTTTTTGAATACGTTACATTTTCGTCATTGTTCCAACGAATCTTTAACCCTTGAAAGCTTTTGGAATATGTTACAATGATTCGTTTGGGTATAGCGTATTTTCATTATTTTGTAAATACGTGTCTAGTTTATTTGCAAATAATACGGGGTATAAATTTGTATTTAATAATAATACAATACACTCTTAACCATTTATAAACAAATATCTAATATTAAGAAATCTTAAATGAACACAAACCGTTGTTCGATTATTTACGTGAAACTGCGGGAACGGGTTCGGTTCTGAATGAACACTAAATAGTTGTTCGTTTTGTACGTGAAACCTCAGGAACGAGTTCGGTATTCACACACCAATATCCATGTCAATAATATCACAGGCTAAAAAGTAAAAAGCCAGTTGGATTTAGACCGCCGTAATGATAACACATACCATAACGACTTGTATACAAATCGAAGAGAGAAGACAATTTAGTTCCTATCGATCATAAATTGAAATTACTTATAGTGGAAAATATTATCACGAGTGATTATAAGTAGTTACTGGATCAGCCCCGATTACAACGGCTAAAAAGCCTTGACATATGGTCGAACCGAGAACTTCACAACGTTTGCTGCCTAAGTATTGTTTTTATGTTGCCCCTGGCCAGTAGGTAAATAATAATAATAGCTTAGAGTTTGGCGTTACGCGGCATGATGATAACAAAACCACAAGTAAGGTTTCCGAGGATTTACTAGTCCAAATATAACTAATCAATATATTGCAATTAACTGACCAATAAAACTATTACCTTAACATATTATATTAAGTGCTTATTTGCTTCTTTACAGTTAGGAGTCCTTGTGTTTCCGGCGAAAGAGGTAAAATGTAAAGTGCGTTAAATGTTACAGTATATTCACTTTAAGCCCAATTAATTACTTGCTGTGTAATTCAATTTGTTGAAGGATGACTGGGGCAGTCATGAATAGGATTTCACGAAAGCAAACTTCCTATCCTATGCCAATTCAGAAATGGAGTAACTCCCGAGTCTTGACACCCATCCTGAGCAACGTTATATCGACTATATTAAATGAACTGTGAATAATGGATATAACTTCAATATTTCAAGCTTGTTGTCTTGGTATCTAGTTTTCCTGGTTATAAGTTCAGTCCTTTCTCATCTCGGTCAATATACAGGAGGCGCTACAATATAGGTAGCAAAATTCTAATGGTAGTTTTGGGTTCCTATCATCATATGCTTCATTTATATATACTTTTTATCCCCGGGAAAAAACAAAAAATCTTGGGTTTTTTATTTTTTCTTGGATTTATTTTATATTTTTTTTATTAACCTAACCAAAAAACCTAACCTAACCTAACCTAAATGTATTTGGGGGCTATTAGGTTAGGTTAGGTTAGATTTTTTGGTTAGGTTAATGACCAAAACAAAAAATCCCAAGATTTTTTTTTTTTCCCCCGGGGATAAAAAGTATATATAAATGAAGAATATGATGATAGGAACCCAAAACTACCATTACAATTTTGCTACCTATATTGTAGCGCCTCCTGTATATTGACCCCCATCTCAACCACAACCTGTGTGTGTGTGTGTGTGTGTGTGTGTTTTTTTTTTTTTTTTTTTTTTTATATATTCCAACTACTCCCTCTCTGGCATAGGCTGAGAACCTGTACGTACATTCAACCTTTATGAACGGTGAAACCCGTGAGGTCTCGTTCAAGTCTAGAAGGTGAGACATGTGAAGCACTTTTTAGCTGCAACCAGCTCCTGCCATCTTGCCTTCGCAGGATGCATGGGTCTTATTTGCTCACTAACGGCTCAATGCAGCCCTATCTCTGAAGCTGCCTCACTCCAGTGCTTCACTGTTTCACCTCCTAGACTCGGACCCTCACTCTCAGAATGCCACCTATTGAGCAATGAACTCACTAGTCATTGTCCCCTTGTAGCATATTTTGAATATGGGAATATTCATTCAGTGCTATTTAATCAGGGAACAATGAGGGTATTTATTTGGCATTTCGGTGGGCTTTATGGTAGTGCACCGATACTAGGTACAGCACAAATTCCATCCCAATAATATCTTCCCATTGACATATCGGGATTTGAACCCGGGTCCATTAGATTACCAGTCCAGTGGCAAGACCACTCCACCACACCTCCCCTTGGTGTGTGAGGTCAAAGTAAAGTGCTTCAAATAGCCTTGTGTATGTGTGTATCTGGTCGTGATTTGTATATGTGTGTGTGTGTGTGTGTGTGTGTGTTTATTCTTTAAATATACAGTACATATACAATCTTCTTGGCAATTACACTGCTCTAAAGAAGTATGGGTAATAACTCTCTCTACAGCATGCGAGTATAAGGCTCCTATAATGTTGTACCTTGGCTGGAGATCTGTTTTTCGTATTTATTTTGACTGTGGAAAAGTGGTCGGACTCGATGGAATTGACACCGTGTGATGAAGTTCTGTTTGTGGTTTATATAATTAATTGCTGAATAATTACCCAAGGTGAATAGTGGCATATCATACTTTTGGAGAATGGGTTGCAACACTAGATTTTGTTTTCACATATATTTTCGTAGTTCCACATTTCTTAAGATGGATGATAAACAACTGAGCGTAATATGAAACTATGTGTTTTTGTTTCCTTAATCCACTCCTTTGCGTCTCATTATGCTTGATTAATGAGAATTGAATTAAGTAGAAGAGTGACAACTTATGATGATATATTGTCACTGGCTCTATTATGTCAATGTCAGTGCTGCTGCAAACATATTTTGTATATGATGTCATTTACTGTAAATTTTTGCTGCAATAATTGTTTAACTTTGGACAAGTTGAATAACATGAACAAAATCTCACTATTGTACTATGTTGCTGTTGTGCCTATATTTTTATGGGATATATGGGGTAATTAACTGGGAGAGAAATACGAATAAGCAACGCAGAATATGGTTTATTGTACAACAAGAATACAGAAGATCATAAACAAAATCAGACATACAGAGTACACTGCACAATACACAATGCAATGGGTAAAACAATGACAGTTCCTTGTAATGTCCTGTAAAGATGTAAGGAAGTTGCAGTGAACTCTGGTCTGTCATGTTGGTAATAGTCAGCTATCGGGCTAACGGTCCAGGTAGCCCGGAGTTCTGAAAAAAGAGGAGCTGTATGGCAAGCACTGTGACGGTGCTTAACCCAGTAATTGATTGGGGAAGTTCAAGGGGGAGGGCAAGTACTATCAGATTCTTTGGTGGTGTCTGCTGAACTGCTAGGGTAGAGCTACTGACGAAGGGTGCGAAGCAGGGGACGTGGGTACAGAGGGGGTTGACATCTCTATCGCTCTCACAGAAACTCCAACTGTGCTTCGTCACCAGGGGGTCACACAGACTGTTCTCCTGTCACGTTGAATCGTCATAGGACGGCACTCTCCTGCAGGACCTGGTTACAGCATTGGGGAACCTTTACACCACTCACGGAGCATCCTGGTGAGCTCCTCTTGCCACTCCCAATTCAATTGTTTGAAATAGTCTTTGTGAGGGTTTAAGAGATTTTTGGGATTCTGCAGCTTGATGCTTTCGCTCAGATCTTCCTGTTGCAGGTCAGAATTGGGTAGTGAACTAGAGGTGTCTGAACACTTTCCTCCTTAGTAATGGGGCTTGTGAAGCCTCTGTGAGAGTTCTTCCTTTCTCAAAAGGTTCCGCAAGTCTTTTAGGCCAGGCTATGATGCTGAGGAGTTGTGTGGCTGTTGAGTGTGCAGGGAGAAGGGAGGAGGGGAGGTTTAAGTCCCATTACAGGCGTGCCGACCAGTGTTTCCAGGGGCTGTTTTCGAAGCTAATATGGCACAGGCTTGAATTGTATAGCATCCTTGGTACTTCTAACTGGACCAATCACAGGCCGGGATGATTTAGCCAGATTGTCCCCTGATCCGGCAGGATCTCGATAGTCCGAGTTTCTTTTGGCTGTGGACAGGTGCCACTCAACTTTCTTCTCTGCCCCTCTCTCACTCCTGTCCTGTGTTCTCGTCACCGTGGATTGGCCTTGGCAGGAACCTGGGTAGAGTTCGGGTGAGGGGCTCCAAGCGCAGCGACATGAGGGGCACTGGGGTGGTAGCTGCCTCTTCCATCTCCCTGAAGTAGGTTGTGATGGCTTAGTGTAAACGGGAGTTTGGGGGCAGGTAGGCCACACTCCTGACCTGAGGGCGAAGGGAGGGATGCGAAAGGTGATGCTGCTGGGGGTGCTGAGGGTGCCGGGGATGTCTATTGAGTGCCTTGCTAGTTTTGCCTCTCAGTTGCAGTTATAAGGAACATTATAGTATATAACATCACAAACTTTTGCATTTTCTGACATGAAATAAGGCCCTCATGAATTAACCCGGCAAGTGCTGAAACACTAATAAGAGTTTTACCGCTGCGCTGCGGAACCCCTTATATAATCCCGGTTTTTGAACGCATACCAAAACCGCAGGTATACAGCCAGGCAGCTACAAATTGGTGTGGGTGTAGTACGACTTGGCACCTCTCGATACCACCACCCCACACGCTCGGCCCGCACACAGGCAAGCGGTACACACGCATTGGAGCCTACACCACCCTCACACTCTCGCCCTGATGACACAACCAGCCCTCCTTCTGGTGGTGTCAGCAGCCATGGAAGGCAGAGAGTGGCTGCCAAAGACCCTAGCTACCATTACTATGGCACGAGTAGGTCCGAGGATGAGGAACCTGCACATAAAGCACGTAAAACACGTGCAAGCAAGGGCAGTGCACAGAGTCATTGTCTTTCTGGGACACTGCCAACACCACCCAGGCAACTGCTACCACCACTGCCACCACTACCACCGACGCAGGAGGCCGCGCTTGGTCTGAAGGACCTGCGGAGGCCACTGGGAAGACAGGGAAGGGCATGGGTAAATTTTGTTTACCTCTGCCACTACCACCGTGCCACCACCACCACCACCACCAGCCGCCCCTGCCGCCTCTGCCGGCCCTTCTCCCACTGCCACTGCCCTTGCCCCTGGCCATGCCCCTGCCCCTGCCAAAGGGAAGAAAGGGACGAAGGGCAAGGCGAGAAAGGCGACAGGGACCACCATAATATTGCCATCCAAGACCTCTGCTGGCCCTTCCGACGCTGCCCCTGCCGGCCCTTCTGCCCCTGCCACTGCCCTACCCCTGCCCCTGGCCCTGCCAAAGGAAAGAAAGGGACGAAGGGCAAGGCGATAACGGCAACAGGGACAACAATAATTGCACATACAGCTGGCTGACCATGGCTTGCCAGCGACTCACAGACACAACTTCCCTCCCTCCCTCCCTCCCACGGTCCACCCACCCACCCACAAACCACACCTCTCCCATAACCTCCATGCCCGCCTGTAAATTCTCTCATAATTCGCTTATATGTCGCATATTTGGTCTATATGCGGCATATTCCTTGGTATATGGGTGGCCTACATACGTACACGTACTTTATATAGCATGAGAGTGCTGAAAATACGATATATATAGGTGATATTTCAGCCAGCACACCCTGTACTCTTCATACCTTCCCGCCTAAACTCTCTACCTATGTTCCCGCCTCTTATCTCATTCAGAATTCGCTTATATGTCGCATATTTGGTCTATATGCGGCATATTCCTTGGTATATGGGTGGCCTACATACGTACACATATGTACACATACTCTACATAGCATAACAGTGCTCAAAATAGGATAAATACGTGGAATTACACCCTAACCCACCCTCCCCTCCCTCTCCTCCTACCCCTGGGCGCATGAATATTCACCCGGGAAATCTGGCCGCGCGATGACAATCTGGCCGCGCGATGCCATTTGCTCCACTTTTTTCAACTACGGACCCCCCCCCCCCAGACATTTTTTGTGGGGTCAAATATATATGGCTCGATGTGCGCGAACATTCCCTACACGATGTACTTTTCATCGATATTTGCAAGGGTCACCCAAATCGTCATACCTCCGCACAAGGATGCCTGTATACTATAGGGGCTGCGCAGCGGAGAGGTTAAAAAAATATATAAACACTACAAATACGATAGTAGAAAATGCCGAACTGTCTACACATGTTCATACATTATATAGTAGTCGTAATTTAACATGGAGATTTTACTGTAGTGCCGTATATATTGGTTGTGTATGATTAATGAGAGGGAGTTCATGTTGGGGACGCTACAATGTGAAGGTCACGACTGAAGATGAAGGAGATGAGAGACTTTGGCAGAGCTGGGCACCACAAACAAAAAGTCAAGTCAGCAAACACAAATCAGCAAACCCAGAACATAACTTCAGCAAACACAAATGTGCAAACCTTGTGAAATTTCTAGTCCTCAAATGCAAATATGCAAACGCAAACCGTTTTTTATTAATTTTAAATTTAAACTACAGAATCAAGGGTAAATCAATAAATTAAATCTCTAATGTCAATAAATATATATATTTACTTAAATATAATGTCCATCTTCCATGGACCTCAAGGATATACATACAGGCTTTTAATGCCTGGAAATTGCTGTAAATTGCCAAAACATTCCAGAACGTCACCCGCAGTGAAAGGGTTAATATATATAGCATAGGCCACTTAGTTTGTCCACATGGGCAGTAAAACGTTGGGGCAACTTGTTTATGGGGAGAGTGCTTCAGTAATAATCAGTATTCGCAATTCCTCACCATTCAGGAGGAGGTACGCCGGATCACAGAGGTGCAAGGAGGCGATTCATTCGTGTTCCCCCGTTTGGGAATGGCAATAGGCTATATACGCCTAGATAGGTCTACTTTAGATAGATTAAGTAATTTAATAGAAAGTAGCCTAGGCCTATTAATGTTAATGCTCAGAATAAAGGCCTAGCTTCAGATCAAAATTTAATAAAATTGTATTGTAGGATAAATTTAGTCTAGGCCTAGGCCTATATGATACTTTCAAAATTAACACTTTCTACTTGACACTAATACAATGAGTGTGATTATAGGCCTACGCCTATACATAAAAGTTAGAACATGCAATATTTAGCCTAGGCCTACATGCTTTGAGGCATTTTGATGGAATTAGTGACTGATTATAGCCTAGACATAGCCCTAGGCTATATATTATATAATTTATAGAAGTTAGAACATGCAATATTTAGCCTACATGCTTTGAGGCATTTTGATGGAATTAGTGATTATAGCCTAGACCTAGGCTATATATATAGAAGTTAGAACATGCAAAATTTAGCCGGTAATTGTTTAGTGTATAATTATCCTCCTCCTAAAGAAAATGGATTTTTGAGCACAGACTAAACCAAATGTTCACTACTGTATTTACATAGCTGGTCATTAACCTAACCTAACCTAACCTAACCTAACCAAGGCGGGTGCCCAACCCCGAAAGGGGTTGAAATAGGGGAGCTATCCCCCCGCCAAAGGCGGCTTTCTAGGGCCTTTCCTAGCTGATGCTGAGAGGATTGGGTTCTAGTCATGTGGTGATGGGCTGGTCTATCAGAGTGAGAGCTGAGCAATATCTGCCATACCCATAGCTTACTCTGACTGTTCCTTTAACTTATATATTTTCTAGATCTCAAGTGACGGCGTCTCTTCCGTGGATTGACCTCCCAATCTACCAAGATTGGAAGCCAAAGTGTCACATTTTTCCCTTGCCCCTCAACTTTCTCTTCATAATTGCTAAGGGGCACAGGGCCCTGGGTAGGGCTTTGGTTTCCGGGGCGTTTCCGCACCCTCCTCGGCTCCCCGCCATGGGCTGGCTTCGGTCACCCGGGCTTTATTGTGGTCGGCGGGGAGGGTTCTGTGGGGGCACTCGGTTGTGGCCTTGGAATTGCTCGGGGCCTTGGGGCTGTTCGGCCAGGCAGCTTGGGGAGCAGCAGCAACAACAACAACAACCTAACCTAACCTAACCTAACCTAAGGTAACCTGGGCATCCTGGGGTCTGCTGCCCCCAGACCCCCGCTGGTCTTGGGTTGAAAAGTGGTAAAAAACACATAGGCTATCTCTTACCTCATTATTCAAAGTTTTGTATTTGGTTTAATATACACTTCCCAGGTCATTTGAACAGTTCTATTGCGTCTATATATCATATAATACACCATAGAATACGTTTTTAATAACTAGAAAAAGAGGACTTCGATTAAACAATTACGAGAAGTTAGAACATGCAATATTTAGCCTACATGCTTTGAGGCATTTTGATGGAATTAGTGATTGACTGATTATAGCCTAGACCAAGGCCTAGGCTAGCCTATATATATAGAAGTTAGAACATGCAATATTATTTAGCCTACATGCTTTGAGGCATTTTGATGGGATTAGGGTAGCCTAGGCCTAGCCTAATAAAATTAATTAATTAATTATTAATTAGCCTATAGGCCTAGGCTATATATAGAAGTTAGAACATGCAATATTTAGCCTACATGCTTTGAGGCATTTTGATGGGATTAGTGATTATAAACCTAGGCCAAGGCTATATAGCCTAGCCTATATAGAAGTTAGACTTAGCCTAGGCCTACATGCTTTGAGGAATTTTGATGGGATTAGGGTAGCCTAATAACATTAGTTTCGGTTAAAACATTAACAGGCTATCAATCAAATTAACGATAACCTAACTTTATAGGCCTAATCTTAAATTAGGCTAGATTATAAAGTTATGCTAGGTAAAATTAGCCTAACCACTTCGACTTTACTCACGTGTTGGTAATGGCTCTTAAGGGTGTACGCGCTGTACGTATTAAAAGCCAATTTAGCCTTGCAGTTTTTGCAAGGGTAGATTATTCTGCCCTTCAGCCCCTTCTCCAGAGACATCTTGGTAATTACAGGCCCATAGAAGGTTTCTAGGTGGGGCCAGGGGTGGATTAGGTCCTCGATTTCTGCATGCTCTGCAGCAACACTGTCGGATGATGGTGGTGAACTGCTCCCCATGCTGTTGGCAGCTGCGGTAGGCATGATGGTAGACTCCATGTTCACTTCAATAGGCCGAAAATATAAACAAAGTTGAAGTGCTAGCAGGTTGGAACTCTTGGACTGGTGTGTGTTGTAGGTGTTAGCTTGACGCTTGCTACTAAGTAAACGAACAAACGTGAAGAGCCGATGTATAGGCCTAGATTCCAGAACACAGGTAGTTGGCTTGGTCACGTGACTTTTTTTGGCTGGAGCTGCAGGAGCGGCCCAGGGCTGGCTGGCGGCTGGAATTTTTATTTCGCAGACTCGAGGTTTGCAACATGGAGGTACTTTCCAGAGCTTCAAACCCGCAAATAGGCAGCCATTTTGGCGTCAACGCTAATTCGCCAACAAAATGACACTTCCGCCATGGCGGAATTGGCTATTTGCGGAAGTGTTGGCTGAAGTGCCCAGCTCTGGACTTTGGGTATATTGGGCGGGAAGGCAGATGTATTTATACCCTGGTGGCAGTAAAACATTCAAACATATGACGCCGAGGTTTGCTTTATTCTAACTATCAACAAACAATTGTATTCGACTTGGGAAGAACATTTAAGATTCAGAGTGGTAAACACTATTACAATTAACCATATGGATCCCACAGTTTCATCCTAACCTGAATAAGATTGACATATACTCAGAACAAATAAGATGAAGAAGGACGTCACTGTATTGAAGGGATTGCAGGTGGGTTCACACGACAGATTGCACTTTTTTCGATAAATTTGGATCGGCAACTATATCCTGCCATCATTTCAGTACCACTTTCACTGGTATTGGCAACTCGACTGAAGGCATGTTTATACATATTACTGAAGTTTTGTCAATGTTAAATTCAGTAGCAGGTACATCACAGATGCTGAAATATATGTTGGAAAAGGAAAACAACAAATTTGCTTTCACAGGGGCCGAATGAGGAGGAGGAATAGAAGGAGGAGCAAGATAAGGAAGCGAGAGACAATGCATATGTGAAGGAAATGGCGGAATAGAGGAAGGTGGACGAGGATGAAAGAATGATAGTAATAGTGATGAGGAAGAGGAGGTTGAGGTCATCTTGAAAATCTTTGCAACTTCTCCAAATCTTCAGCACTAGTTCTATTGTTCTTACCTTGTGCGCTTCCCAGACTCTTAGTGTTATCTTTTAATTCTAAGTTTACTTTATGCCTTGATTTTAAGCTTTGACTGAGCGTATTTTGTGTATATTTATGGTGTAGCTTGAAAAAAGTACAGCTAATCTTGTAAAAGACTCCGCAACTTTATTGATAACCGTACACTTGAGTAAGTAGATATATGACCACTCCCTCAATCTGTCTTCAACCTTTATATTCGATTCGAACCAATAATTGTATTCGAGAGCATATTAGATTTATTATATTTTAAAAATACCGATATAATATTATGAATATTTCGCATAGCAATGCTGCGAATATTAAAGTGTAGTAACAACTGCTAATGAAATAGATTTGTCTTTTAAATGTTCAAAATAATAATATAATGATAATGAAAACTACAATACAATTGTTTTGCAAAAAATAAACCCCTGATGAATATTAAAAAATCTAATAAATGGTAGTATCAGCTAATACTACTATAAATATACGAGATAAAAAGCAGCACCTTTTCGGAAGCTATTTTATATTTTATATTTAGAATGGTACATGAATATGTAATTTGTATGCTATAAGCCACTTGCTGTTGTTTTTTAGTTGCACAATTATGTTTTTATACGCCATATTTACTGTCAGTTATTTTAGGATATGCTGATACGAAGCAAGTTTTCTTAGTGGGTATAATCATTTGTTTATTTTATTATTAACTACACATTCAATTATATAAACAATATGAACTTTAATTAATGACAAAGATAGTAAAGACTACCCTTATATAGTGTTCGAAAACAAGAATATACCATACTAGACATTCGTGTTTTTGTAATAAAAAGTTCAACAAATGTCTATATGTATGCCGTATATAGAGAATGACAGCATTTCACAGCCATAGGAAAGACTAACCATATAATTCCCTGCTAGAATTACACGATGATATACAATGCAGAGCTAAGTAACCCAGTAAGTTAATTAATATATTGTAGGCAGCTCTCTCTCTCTCTCCATGTGTTGTTACTCTGGCTTACATTAGGTTTTCTTATTGCCTTTAGGATTACCATATATAACTCAGGGGGTAAAGCCCTGTTTGTTTCTCACTGTACCTGTTTTAGTACCGTCTCATGATAGTCGACACAAATAAAAGCGTATAATCGCACTAAAGAGGTTACAGCTCTGTACTCCTGACCATCACCCCGTCCCCCCCCCCCCCCCCCAACCCACACACACAGAACCTGCTGGAAGACAGTAGATAAGTCCGTACAGGTGTAGTGAATGTTGATGATGATGATGGCATGTTGATCGGACAACTTTATGGTGTGCTGCACAGTAAGAGCACGTTGCTAAAGCGTACAGTTGTGATCAGTTGTTCATGGTAATACGTACTGAGAGAGATGCACATTTACTAATGAAGCACATAATTATATTTGATTTGAAATAATTGCTGAGAATTTTACACACAATCCTTTAATTCCTCTTATTGAGTTGACATGTATCATTTTAAAAAGGGTATTGTTTTATTTATTTAGTTTGCTGTACACAACTGGAAGGAACTATTTAGTTTGAAAATATTTTTTTTACAAATATTTCTTTCAAATATTATGTTAGCCTCTTTCACATCACCCTTCACTCTCCTGCTTGTAGTAGCCTATATATTTACACGCACATAACTGTAAGGATACCAAGTTTGTTTTAATTCAGTTTTCAGTTAAGGTTTATTGGTGTTTACCGTAAAAAGATCGATACTGACTAGATTGAGAGCTACAGTAGTAGTTCTCCGAAATGGTTGGATTAAGTGACCATAATAACAGTAGGGAGGAAGTTGTAGTGTATTCCGGAAACTACCGTCGCCATCGGTGGTGGCTAATGTTAGTCTCTACTTCTAAATATACTGACTTTGGCGAATACTGTATCAGTAATGTAATGAATTACACGACAAGATTTTGTTTACAATGTTTCAGTGGCACTTCTCCCAGAAACTATGGGCAAGTGAAATTATAGTAACAATAACAAAGTTGTCTTACACATTGACCGATGTTTCTTTTATTCAGAGGTTGCTAGTGTACAGTATAAGGCGGTGTCACACGAGCGCATTTTACGGCAATATTCTTGAACCATTTTTTGCTCGTACAACTTTGAGGCTCTTAAATTAGGTATATCAATTGTTACGAAAATTAAATTTCAAAGCTGCCAGACTACAATAATTATTGCCCCTAAAAATTGATGCAAAATATCGCTCATGTGACAATCCCTAACAGTTCGTCCTCTTACTAGAACAATAACCTGAATTATATTTTCATATATAATCATCAACATTAATAATGCTGGAGACAAGAATATTTAACATCGAAGTGATAAGAAAACTGTTATTATATTATTTATTATTATTATTATTATTATTATTATTATTATTATTTGTATTATTTTGTTTAACATACAGTACAGCCCACCTTAGGGTACGTGGATGGTCCACTATGTCCAGTCATAATTTTAAACGGTTGTTTTATTACGAGAGATGGTCAAGGGTTTAAAAAAACACCATTTTGCTTCACCATAATAAGAATATAAATATTATAATGTATTTATTATATATTGCAATATTGCAATATGAACAATACAATAAATCGTACTTAAGATTTAGTGAATTCTATATATTTGTTCGACCTATGACCTACAGTATACATAAAACCATGCCTATCTTTATGGCTGGTTACTTAATAACAACTCACGGAAGAATATGAGTAGATGAGAGGCAGTTTGAGATTAAAATGCAATGAGTAATGCAGCTTATTCAAAGTTGTTCGTTCGCAGCAAGAAGCCATTAATATTAAAGAAGTAAATGTTTGTTTGTATGAGATATTATTTGTTACCAACTTAGCATTTATTGGTAGCATTAAACAATAAATATTATTCCCCTTGTGATGTAGCTTCAATTGGTTGTTGTTGCTTTTTGCATTATTACCTTCGTCAACGAAGTTGGATGGAAATTATGTTTTCGCCTCCTTTGTTTATCTGTCTGTTTGTCTGTGAACAAGATATCTCACAAAGTTATGAACTGGTTTTCAAGGAATTTGGTGTTGTTACGCTGCCCAGCTTGCCAGAATGTACTCGTGACTCGCTAGCACTCGCCACGGCAGTGAAATAGGCTATAATAATCGTAGAACGAGGTTATTTCTTTCTTAGTATTCATGTTGTCACAGACAGATCAGTGTTTGCCTTTATTCTTGTCTGTAACACTTAGAAGTATTTTATATCCATAGTAGTGATTATAACATGCAGCGCGCGAAAGAGAGAGAGAGAGAGTCGGAGGGGAGAGCCAAGAGGCAGTGTGTGTGCGTATGTACGTGTATAAATAACTTATCTTACTCTTTCTATCTCTAACGCTACTCATAGGATGTTTACATTTTCACCTTTATCGGGCAGAGGCTCGTCCCTTAGGAAGAAATGATAGATAGACTCAGTATTAGGGAATAGGTAGGAAATTATGATAATAAGACAAGATGATATTAACTCGGTCCCAGTCAAGGAATAATCCTGATGACAGACAAAACGCAGTGAGAGATGCAGTACAAATGAACCGTGAAACAGACAATGAAGTTAATGGAGATGTACAAGCAAACCCTGTTAGAGAAAATGCAGAAAATAACAATCAACAACTGCAGCCCGCAGAAGAAAACGCAGGAATCAATAATTCGCAAGACAACAGAGGTGTGGAACAAAATAATGAAAATAGTGTAGGCCTAAACGAAGATAATGAGAGAGAAATAATTGAAAATCGTGAACAGAACGAACGACCTCGTAACGTAAACAATAATGGTGGAGAATGGATGGGACATTCTGGTGACGGACTCACAACATTAGTGAATGAAATCTATACAGAAGTGATACAATGGCAACATAATAAGTTTGAACTACCGATTTGTGAAGCCGCAAAAGACATGCTGGGGGAACTCAGACGTATGATCCTAAAGTATGTTCAGGATGCCCCTTTGGCGTACGTGGCAATCAAGATAGCTTCTTTCATTCCTCATTGGTTCGTTCAAAGAAAAAGACCAAAGGGAAAACTGAATGAGGACATTAAAGCACTGAAACAGAGAATGGAGTGGTGTAAAAATGGGGAGTTAGACAAAATTCTTAGCCAAGTACGAGCAATCCAGCAAAAACTGAAAACAAAACAACGAAGAAAGAGGAAGCCAGATTATATGGCACGATCAGTGGGAAATAGCATGAGGATTGGTAAAGTGGCACAGGCAGTCAGAATGGTCACTGGGGAAGCCTCAAGTGGGGTGCACGAAGTGAATCGACGCATCTTGGACCAGCTGAAGGAGAAACACCCAGAAGCAAAACCAGCAAGTGATGAGGCCAAACTAGACGGGGAATATGTTCCTCCAGACCCGGTGATATATGAGAATATAACTGGAGACCTCATATGGAGAAAGGCGCTGAAAACACAGGGAGGAGCAGGTCCATCAGGAGTAGATGCTAAGACTTGGAGGATCTTCCTAAGTCAAAACAAGTTTGGTTCAGCCGCGGGTGACCTTTGTGAAGCAATAGCAATGCTGGCAAAGAAACTTGCATCATCACCATGCGTGAACATAGAAGCTCTGACAGCATGTCGCCTGATACTTTTAAATAAGAATCCAGGAGTTAGACCAGTAGTCGTTGGGGAAGTTCTTAGAAGGATTATAGGAAAAGCAATCATGTCCGTATTTGGAAAAGATGTACAAAGAGCAGTGGGCAACTTACAAGTATGTGCAGGACAGCAAGCCGGAGGAGAAGCAGCAATACATGCAATGGGGAAGGTGTATCATGAGGAAGATTGTGAAGCGGTACTACTAGTGGATGCAACAAATGCCTTTAACACCATTAATAGGGAGGCAGCTATTCACAACATCAAGATCAAATGCCCGAGCATCGCAAAGTACATAGAACATACTTATAAGGAGCCAGCTAACCTGTATATAGTTGGAAGCACAAAGAAGGAAGAAATGAAAATTCTCAAATCAAATGAAGGAACAACGCAAGGAGATCCAGTGGCAATGGCAATGTACACACTGGCACTATCAATTCTGCAGCAGAAAATAAAACATGAGGTAACCCGAGTGAAACAAGTGGCATATGCAGATGACCTCACAGGTGCAGGAAAAATAGGGGATCTCAAAGAATGGTGGCAGAGAGTACAATCGGTAGGCGAAGTCATTGGGTACCATCCGAATGCTAGTAAATCTGTACTAATAGTGAAAGAAAACAAGTATGAAGAAGCGGTGCGGACTTTTGATGGGACAGGAGTGAAGATTACAAAGGAGGGTCAACGCCATTTGGGAGCAGTAATAGGCACAGAAGAATGCAAGAGAGACTATGTGGAAAAAAAGGTAGCGGAGTGGGTAAAGGAAGTGAAAACCCTGGCAGACATTGCGAAATCTGAACCACATGCTGCATATACTGCCTTCACATATGGTGTTAAGCACAGATGGACCTTTCTTATGAGAACAGATGCTCCAACCGCTGGAAGACGCAATCAGAGGAACATTCATACCGGCCTTAACAGAGATGGAAGGCGTCACGCAAGAGCTAAGAGATCTATTAGCTCTTCCGTCAAGGTTCGGAGGTATGGGGATCATAAACCCAGTGGAGGCGGCACCACATGAGTACCAAAATTCCCTTATACTTACTACATCTCTGACAAAAAAAATACTGGAGCAAAATGAAAATGATGAGGTGGACGAAGAGGAACAACGAAATGCAAGACAGGAAATTACAAAGAGCAGAGAAGAGAGACAGAAACATAGCCTAGAACAAATTAAGACCAGATGTAGGGAAGAACTGAAAATGAGAGTTGAGATGGCACAAGACACGGGGGCTTCAAATTGGCTCACATCATTACCAATAAAGGAGAAAGGCTTCAGCTTAAATAAACAAGAATTCAATTATGCCGTAGCCTTGAGGTATGGGTGGCCAGTTTCGAACCTGCCGCTGAAATGTGCATGCGGTGAAATAAACAACCCAGACCACTGTATGACCTTTAAGAAAGGAGGATTCATCTGTATTCGGCATGATGAAGTACGAGACATCACTGCACAAATGCTGGACGATGTGTGCCATGATATCAGAATCGAACCGGAACTTCTGCCTATGGACGGACAGCGCTTGGCCCACAATACTGCAAATACTTCAAATGAAGCAAGAGTGGACGTAAGTGCTCAAGGTTTTTGGACGAGGGGACAACAGGCTTTTTTCGACATCAGAATCTTCAACCCAAGAGCACAAATATATCGTGAGCGAGGACACAAGGCGGCATACTTGAGAAACGAAAGTGAGAAAAAAGGCGCTTATGAAGAAAGAATTTTGAACAGGGATCAAGGAAGGTTTACTCCTCTGGTCTTCTCATCGTCGGGAGGTATGGGACCTTCTGCAAGTGTCTTCTATGCCAGATTAGCTGAACAAATATCGGAGAAAAAACGCCAGCATAGAAGCCAAGTCAAAACTTGGATGAGATGCCGGCTCTCTTTCTCTCTTCTCAGGTCTGCACTCCTATGTCTCAGGGGTACAAGGTCCTCCCCGCTACAGAGGACAAGAGTGAGAGACTTGGACTTTGAAATGGTCGTGGCGGAGGGACGAATTGGGGAACAACTAGGTTGATTGTAGGGAGGTACTGGTACAATAAGATAAACAACAATGTAACTAGAATAAGATAGATTGTACACCACTTTGTAACTGTCACCTTAATAAAAAAATAATAATGTACGTGCATGTACGTGTCCCTACCAGAACAGTTTTTCTATGTATGTATGTTTGTTTGCATACGTGAACGTTTATGCATACGGGCATGTGCACACTTACTGCATGTTCTTATGTTCTTATATATGTATGTATATGTAGGCCTATGCGTATTTATGTGTGTACATATGCGTATATATGTATGTTCTGTATATATATGAGTAAAATAAATGTGTACTGTATATGCACTGTAAATCACTTACTCTCATGGTTAATTTATGATAATTTGTATTGTGCACTAGCATAATTATTGTATTAATTTCTTGTTTTAATGTAAAGTATATTATACTCACCCATTGTAAACTGAGCTTACCATTTTCATATCTGTACATCTCATGTTCATCCACTAATTTTAAAATTTGTATTTTCAGCTCATGAGGCTGCCATTCTTTAATAAACTGTTTATTATTAGGGGTTCGTTCTCTACGGGGAACCCCTATTGTAATCATTAAACCTGGGATTTCATCCAAATTCTTCTTACGCGCCGGTTTCGACGCAATAACTCCAGAACCGCTTTTTGGATCGGGATCAAACTTTCACAAGAGGTGCGTTTTTGTATTGGGCAACTTTTGATATGCTAAACATCCGGCATGGCGGCCAAACAGGTCCGTGGCAGCCGATTTCCCGAAAAACTTGATGCCTAAATACCGTCTCTCCCACTCACAGGAAACGACTGGGCTTTGGCATACGCACTCCCATACTAATGCTCCGCAAATTTTATAGAGAAGGTTTTGCTTTTGCACGTGGGTTTTTTCCGGCAATCTTGAAAAAACCTCGAATTCCACTTAAAATTCCACATCTTGAAAACTACGCTGATGATCAAAGCCATGCTTGCGTAGTTGGGTGAGGCTTTGCCAAACGTTTTGATACCAAAAAAATATAAATGGGTGGAATAGTTTGACCGCAGCATTGAAAACTGTCTATTCTTAAATTACTTTAACCCTCTGTTCCCGGAAGGGTTCTTGAACGCCCATAAAAAAGTATACACGAGCTGCCCGGAAGGGCTCTTAAACACCCATGAGCTCAGAGCCTGTGAGCTTGGTGTGCGAGGCGTCAGTCCGACGCATGTAAACAACAGCCGGCTGGACCGACGCCCTGCATCTTCGGCCACAAGAAGGAGAGCGTCGCTTGTTTGTGTGTGCCTGTATGTTGTTGTTAAGTATCGAAAAGTAGTGTAAAGTGGCTGTTTTTGCCATAAAGTTATCGCCAATGAAATCATCATCACAACTCAACCAGTTGACTTAGAGAGCTCTACTTAACGCCATTCTACAGGTAAATAACACAGCTATGCTTGGGGATGCGTGGGAATGCGGGAAGCAGTCAGAATAACAAATATACGGTAGCCTAGCCTAGACGTTTTTCGGCCAAAACACCCGGGTTTCGGGGAATATTTATGTAATGCGTAGCCGGGGCTGGAGGGTTAAAACCGAATTCCTACCCACACAAAGTTTACCGTCTACAGTCTATAGGCTTCCACGCATCCCCCAGTTTTGCTTAATAACATAATCTCTTTATTATTCAGATCTATAATTTTTTTTTATTTAACTCTCTCAAAACAGTTCGAGTCCCTACAAATTCCAGCAATTATTTAGCCAACCTACCTATACATACCTACCCTACCAAATAATAATGATAAATTCAAATTAATTTTTGGTGAATGACAGAGTATTGGCTAAGGTTTTTAACAATTCCTCCCTTTGCCAAATGCTTAGTTTAATAACAATGATATGGACCTTTAAAGTTTTGGCAATTGCCCGTGTGACTCATATTTTAACCCTCCTAAAGTGTTACCACGAAATACCGCTAGATCCTTTCTCAAAAGTCAAAAGTCGCTAGCATGTTGCTACATAGCCAAACAATGTTAGGATAATGCTGCAATTTCTAAAGAGTTTTGGTTTGTTTGTTTTGCAAATTTTATAATGTAGTATGACTTGAATGTCTGAAATTTTCAAATTATCCCTAGTAAATGTCTCTAGATATAAAAGAAATGACTGCTAGATTGAAGTAAATAGCTCTACATTTAGCGGTAATATGTAGCTTTACAACTGGCAACACTGCAACCACCACCTCCCTCCCAGTATGTCTCCACAAAATACCACTAGATCCTTTCTCAAAAGTCGCTAGCATGTTACTACATAGTCAAACAATGTTAGAATAATGCTGCAATTTCTAAAGAGTTTTGGTTGGTTTGTTTTGCAAATTTTACAATGTAATATGACTAGAATGTCTGAAATTTTTAAATTATCCCTAGTAAATCTCTCTAGATATGAAAAAATGGCTGCTAAATTGAAGTAAATGGCTCTACATCTAGCGGTAATATATAGTGATACAACTGGCAACACTGCCTAGCCCTTCCTTCCTACCTCCCACCTCCCTCATCTACCAAAAGTATCAACAACCACTCTAGTGAACTTTCGGTATTTAGTTTATTCAGCTTAATACTATTTATCCACATAAAATAGAAACCTATCACGATTGTTGTCTAATACAACCATAGTTAATGCTATTACATATTATTTGAACATGATGTCGAATTTAGCAGTTGCTGTTTACCTTGAACAGTAATGACAGTCTGTGACAGAACCGAAAGCTTCTCTTGCCGTGTAGTACTCAAAGAAAGCAGGGGTACTTAAGCCAAGTCAGAAATGCAGAGGTAACTTTCACAATGCATTATAACCCTAGACAGACACCAAAATACCACTAAATCAGACAAATATCACTACAAAAAAGATAGGAAAATATTATATTAATGTCCTAGGTATTTGAAATTATGCAAATGAGCAAAAATTCATTATGATCTAATGATAATGGGATTGATTAGTATCTGGCAGCAGTGTTCAACTATAATTTTCTGAACGTATGCGAACTTCGGAGTATTTATCCCATTAATATACACATCTATCACTATTTAAATTTAATACAACCATACACAGTGTTATTACATATTATTTGAACATAATAATATAGGATGCTCTTTCTTTTAAACCATTTTCTATATCTATTCACGAAAAATATAGGCCTAGCCTAGGCAGCGCTACCGGTAGGTACGAATTTATCAGTTCGAATTTTGATTGAGAGTGGGATTAGGCCTAGGCCTAGCCTAGGGCTTAACATGGGATACTGTTTGGGGGTTGGGAATAGACTGAGGCTGTTTTAGGCCTAATTAGGTAAAAATAGTCAAATCGAGACAATTGCACAGCCAACATAGCCTAGGCCTATTAAGTAAATATTTTACCAATCTAAAATAGGCCTAGGCCTAGTCTATTCGCTGTAAGTAAGCAAGAAATCATGACCTAGGCTATAACCTCTGTAACTAAAAAACAACTAGGCCTAGAGTGATCAAGCTAATATGTCTACCATTTGGGAAGAGTCAGTCAAGGAATAGCCTAGATGTGGAAATTTGCAGCCAATTTGCTCTAGCCCTATTTGAGATACAGAGATTAGAGATCATTGTTGAGGCCCCCCCCTCATGACATATTGTTATCATCTTATATATTGCCAGCAGGGGGCAAATAACCGAAAAAAATCGCCGTCAAAATAGACGCGAACTTAACCACGGCGATCGACACATGTAAACATGGCGGTGGCGGGGGAGGTGTCGGACGTTTGCAATAAAGTTCCTGTCTATTTTGAATGCCATTGGATACAATAATATGTTGAGGGGGGCTTTGCACCCCCCATGACATATTTTCACCATCATATATATTGCCAGCAGGGGGCAAATAACCGAAAAAATTGCCGTCAAAATAGACACCTTTATGAATAGGTTAGCCTTTAGGCTAGGCCTATCGGCAAGAGTTGCGTTGTATAGGCTATCCTAGTGTTTACTAATTTATAGGCTACCCCTTTGAAAGGACATTAGCCGGGTAGGATGTAGTTACCGGGTGTATCGCCAGCCTTGTTTACACTACGCGTATGCGTAGTGGCGTCGGACGCTTGCCATCCTTTTCCTGTCTATTTAGACTGCCTTTGGATACAATAATATGTTGAGGTTGGGCTTTGCCCCCCTTCACCCACCCATGACATATTGTCATCATAATATATATCCAGCAGGGGGCAAATAACCAAAATAAATCTCCGTCAAAATAGACACGAACTTAACAACGCCGATCGACAAATGTAAACATGACGGAGGCGGCGGACGTCTGCAATCATGTTCCCGTCTATTTTGAATGCCAATGGATACAATAATATGTTGAGGGTGCCAGCAGGGGGCAAAATAGACAAATACACCAAAAATTGGGTGTGGGGGTGGCAGCCCCCACCCATAATAGCCTACTATGATAGGTTAGGTAAGGTTGTTAGGTTAGGCACATCTATCACTATTTAAATTTAATACAACCATACACAGTGCTATTACATATTATTTGAACATAATATAGGATGCTCTTTCCTTTAAACCATTTTCTATATCTATTCACGAAAAATATAGGCCTAACCTAGGCAGCGCTACCAGTAGGTACGAATTTATCAGTTCGAATTTTGATTGAGAGTGGGATTAGGCCTAGGCCTAGCCTAGGGCTTAACATGGGATACTGTTTGGGGTTTGGGAATAGACTGAGGCTGCTTTAGGCCTAATTAGGTAAAAATAGTCAAATCGAGACAATTGCACAGCCAACATAGCCTAGGCCTATTAAGTAAATATTTTACCAATCTACAATAGGCCTAGTCTATTCGCTGTAAGTAGGCAAGAAATCATGACCTAGGCTATAACCTCTGTAACTAAAAAACAACTAGGCCTAGAGTGATCAAGCTAATATGTCTACCATTTGGGAAGAGTCAGTCAAGGAATAGCCTAGATATGGACATTTGCAGCCAATTTGCTCTAGCCCTATTTGAGATACAGAGGTAGGAGGTCATTGTTGAGGCCGCCCCCTCAAGACATATTGTTATCATCTTATATATTGCCAGCAGGGGGCAAATTACCGAAAAAAATCGCCGTCAAAATAGACGCGAACTTAACCACGGCGATCGACACATGTAGCCTAAACATGGCGGTGGCGGGGGAGGTTTCGGACGTTTGCAATAAAGTTCCTGTCTATTTTGAATGCCATTGGATACAATAATATGTTGAGGGGGGCTTTGCCCCCCCCATGACATATTTTCACCATCATATACAGTATATTGCCAGCAGGGGGCAAATAACCGAAAAAATTGCCGTCAAAATAGACACCTTTATGAATAGGTCAGCCTTTAGGCTAGGCCTATCGGCAAGAGTTGCATTGTATAGGCTATCCTAGTGTTTACTAATTTATAGGCTACCCCTTTGAAAGGACATTAGCCGGGTAGGATGTAGTTATCGGGTGTATCACCAGCCTTGTTTACACTACGCGTACGCGCAGTGGCGTCGGACGCTTGCCATCCTATTCCTGTCTATTTAGACTGCCTTTGGATACAATAATATGTTGAGGTTGGGCTTTGCCCCCCTTCACCCACCCATGACATATTGTCATCATAATATATTTCCAGCAGGGGGCAAATAACCAAAATAAATCTCCGTCAAAATAGACACGAACTTAACAACGCCGATCGACAAATGTAAACATGACGGAGGCGGCGGACGTCTGCAATCATGTTCCCGTCTATTTTGAATGCCAATGGATACAATAATATGTTGAGGGTGCCAGCAGGGGGCAAAATAGACAAATACACCAAAAATTGGGTGTGGGGGCGGTAGCCCCACCCATAATAGCCTACTATGATAGGTTAGGTAAGGTTGTTAGGTTAGGCTAGACTAATGTCCTTTCAAAGGGGTATAGGCCTAGTAAACACTAGGATAGCCTATACCCGGTCAAAGGTAAGTCCTGCTGTAGTCTCCTTGAATGCTACCTTAAATTGTAATATTAGACTAGGTCTAGCCTATAGATAAAATAGCTTAGCCTATTCATTTATTGTAGCCTATAATATAGGCCTACCCGGGCAGAATGTAGAGTTCGGGCGTACCACCACCAATGTTTACACTACGCAGAGCGGCGACGAAAGCTTGCCATCATATTCCCGTCCATTTTGAATGACGTTGGATACAATAATATGTTGAGGGGGGCAAACACCCTCATGACATATTGTCATCATCATATAATTTGCCAGCAGGGGGCAAATAGGCCTAACCAAACTGCGGCGATCGACCATGTAAACATGAGGGCGGCGGCGGCGGTGGACGCTTGCGATCATGTTCCCGTCTATTTTGACTGCCATTGGATACAATAATATGTTGAGGGAAGGGGTTTGCGGCAATTTTTTTGGTTGTTTGCCCCCTACTGGCAATATAATATATGATGATGATAACATGTCATGGTGGGGGGTGAGGGGGGGCTTTCAACATATTATTGTATCCAATGGCATTCAAAATAGACGGGAACATTATCCCAAACGCCGACACCGCCGCGGCTGCTGAAGAACAAGGAAGTTAGCAATAGGTTTCATTGTGAACTGGAGGAAATTAATAGAAATAAGAAAGCTAGGCCTAGCGATGTAAATAGTCAATGGAATTTCCTTAATAATGACAATTATATGTAAAGTAAAAACAATATATTTTACATAATATATTGCATATCTTACATATTTAAACAAATATATATTAAAAATAGTTTAACCACACCACTGAGTTCCCCCAAAATACTCTAATAGGGCTGGCCTGAAGAATTAGATCAAGATGGACAACCAATCAAGACATGATAGGTAGGGAAGGGCAGGTGAACAAATCTAGGACGGTGAAGATACGCAGACATTTCTCGCCATTTCACCAATTCAGTCGCACCACATGAGTTCCACAGCAGAACTCTTTTAGGGTAGAGCCGAAAGATGAGGCAAGAACTGCTACACTGCAGCACAGCACCAATTAAGAAGTGATCAAAAGCGAAGAATGAGAGATTAGGTAGACCTATGGAAAAAATATATCGCACCGAAATGCACAAAAAATACACACACCGAGGGAAATCGAGTCAGCTCGACCGCATCAGCGACCGACACAAATCAGGTCAGGAGCTAATAACCTAGCCAGGCCAGGGTGGCATATGATATAGGCCGTCCGGAGGACAACCGAATGAGACAGAATAAGAACAGAAGGGGAAAAACATAGAAAGAGGAATGAAAAACTATGAAAATTTAGTCAAGCCTACGACGAAAGCTGAAGGGGAGAGGGAGTAAAATAAGCATAACCCTCCCCCATCAATCTCCAGTCGCCAGCCCCCAAACCCCCCCAACTGCTTTAGGGAGCATAATATTAGGGGGGAATTCTTACATAAAGTACACGGTATTACAATATCTAGATTAGTAAACAATTAATGCTCAAAACATAAAATATAGTACAGTACGGTATATATAGTATTTAGTATTGCTAAAGTAATCACCTTATTATACAAGGACAACACCACAAAGGCTAAAGAAGAAATCAGAATGCTCAATAATGCACTACATATAAAGATAACGGGTACCGGTAACCAAAAACATTGCAATATTTACAGTAGCCTACTGTATATATTATGATTTTATAGGGATTAGATTAAAAATTACACGAGGGTCAATTCAAATTTCAATGGAAATTCCCTCATGATAGCTGTAATATGTGGGAATAACTTTCACCTTCATATTTCCTAACCTCTTAGCATAATTATACATGATCAATTAGCGTGCCATTTTCAGTTGTTGGTTGTGTTACATGTTGAGTGTATCCACGCTTTTCCATTAACTTTACAATAGAAGAGTTAGTTTGGATGTTTTCATTGAAGTCCCCCATCACAATGCAACCAATTGTGTATTTGTCTAGTTCATTTAACAATTTACTTAAATTGTCTCTAAAATAATTAAGTCTATATGAAACTGGTCTGTATATTACAACAGTTATTATATTCCATTCAACAGAAAAACAGGCCAGATATTCTAAGTAAGCCACTGAAAAATGTATTATATCACACTTAAAATCTTTACAGTAATATACACCAACACCTCCATGAGATTCTAGTTTTAAATGAGCACTAACTTTGTCTGATGAGTTGTAACACTCCTCTCTTGTTTTATGAAAAAAGGTAAATCCATTCAGCTCTGGCTTTCCTTGAGAGTCATTCTTAGTAAGCCAAGTTTCTGTCACACAAATTACATTAGCTACTAAGAACCGTATGTCTGATCTTATATCTTTAATATGGGATTTTAAACCTTCAATATTGTGCAAGATTATTTTCAACCCCTCTTGATGTTCATTTACTTGATTGTTTGCATAACTAATAAAACGAGGCATACTAGATAGGGCTATTTCTACCTTTTCACTACAATAAATGGAGGACTCTTCAAAGTCTTGTATTATAAGTCCTTCCATTGAAGTGGCACGACTTAGTGCAACATAGGCTTGACCTGCTGTAAATATTTTGTCCAAAGACACAACACACTTGCTTAAAGTACATCCTTGGATTTTATGTACAGAACAGGCAAATGCAAGTTTCAATGGAAATTGCCGTCTTACACCACCACTATTAGTTACTCTATCCTCTTCAATCATAATGGGAGTGCTGTTCTTTACTGTTTGTAAAATATATTTCTGTTTTCGCAATTTGCTTCCAACTTTTGCATCATCAAACACTATGTATATTACTTGAGGAAAGGTAACACCAGGAGTATGTTGTACAAATGAAACTGTTCCAATTACACCGTTTACTAAACCATCTGAAACATCAATATTTTTTGTCAGCATAACGCGTGCATCAACTGCGATTACAAGTTTACTCAAAAGACTGGTGTTAAACACTTTGTTAGGGCTATATTCAGGTAGGCTTGGGTTTTAGTAAAATTGCATTAGGCTAGGCTACATATTTTTACTTCTATTGGAAAGCACAGGCCTACACAATAGTAGGCCTACACATGTTAAAGAATTTAGCCTAGCCTACCACAATTTAGCCTAGACTGAAAGAACAAACAAATATAGGCTAGGCTAATTGCAGCTAAATAATTTAGCCTAGCCTCCACAATTTAGCCTAGACTGAAAAAAACCCACAAATAGGCTAATTGCAGTTTTGGTAAGAGTTGTAGTTGTGGGCATACCAAAAGCTTTGTTTATATAGCCTAATCGCACACTCGCTCGCAGTTAGGCCTACATTCGCTTCTAATTTAACTGCTGGGGTAAACTTGGTAAAGCCACCCTCAATCCGCCGGCCGGTAACAAAACAATTTACCCAACGCCTGGCCGTGGGATACAATAATGGGTTGAAGGGGCTTTATCCCCCTATGACTTATTGTCATCATCATCTATATCACCAGCAGGGGCAAATAACCACAGTCAAATTAGACGCGAATGTAACTGCGAGCGTGCGACTACGTAAATAAAGGGGACGATAGACCCGCTAACACAACTCTTAATGCATTTTTTCCTAATGTATTAGATTTTTTTATATTTATGACCTCAACAGTTGAAAGATGACAATTTTATGGTTTATTTTAGGCTATACAAAAACATTTGCTTTGTAACTTAGATACTCATATTTATGCTTATAATTGCAGTATGAGTGGGTTTTTTCTTTTTATATGTAGGCCTAGGCTAAACAAATGTTAGTTTTTGTTTTATAGGCTAAACTAGGCTGAATTTATGCTAATAAATATTAATTGGAGGGAGCAAATCTGTCAAGGAATAGCCTAGATGTGGAAATCTACAGCCAATTTGCTCTAGCCCTTTTTGAGATACAGAGGTTAGAGATCGTTGGATACAATAATATGTTGAGGGGGTCAATCGCCCCCCATGACATATTGTCATCATCATATATATTGCCAGCAGGGGGCAAATAGCCTAGGCCTAGCCTAACTACAACAAAAATCGCCGTCAAAATAGACGCGAACTTATATTAACTACGGCGGTCGACCATTGCCCGCACCGGCCGTCCCCCGGTTATTGTTGAGGTCCTGAGGAACCGTATGACTTTGACGAGCTCTTCCCTCCACAGTCTCCGCATCCCATGTATCGTCGTACGGTACCTCTTCCCCTCCACATCCTACATCTGGTCGTCCTACATATGCCTCCTAAGCCTCGCCTCGTCCCGTCACTGAGCATGTGGATGGGCGTCCCTTTCTGGCTTCAAAGATGGATTCCTTCCGACAGCTCCTACTGGATTGTCTGGGGTTGGTTGATAAGGGCACCGCGATTCAAGACATTGCTCTGACCCTAGTACCGCGGTTTGTAGGTCTCTGGTTCACCACCTGATGACCTGCTATTGGGTTGTTGCCTTTACAGTGTTACGGTTCTACGAATGACCTAGAGTGAAAGTGACACAGTGGTGAATTTTAACCTTAACTATAAACTAATTTAATTGTGACATAGGACCTCCGCAACTACGGTAGGGCCGGAGTGGGCGAGTATTCGCCTGAGGTTGCCCTTAACCCCCAAGACAAGACAAGACAAAATTCTAGTGCTGGTTTTACTCAGATTTTGTGAGTTTTAATTTAGCCTAGCCTAGGCCTAAGTCTCCTAAGAGTTCAGAAAATTTGCAAAATGCATCCCATACTAGCCTACCCATAGCCTAATAGGCCTAGTGATTCTTTTTTGGCAGACCACCCACAAATTTTCATATAGCCTAGGCCTAGGCTAGCCTAAGTTCTGGAATGCATGTTGGAATAGCCTTCCTATAAACTGTAGGCTAGGATACTTCCTTTTAATTTAAGATTGATTCATTGGAAAAATCTATTAGGCCTAGACCAGGGCAGGAAAGTAACATTTAAAATGACGTGTAAAAAGTCGCCCATAAACGGCGGGCCGCTATGTTATTCTAATTTGGGAGCTTATTTCGTCTGTTGATTGACTTTGTCCTTAATTGGGGATCCTATGAATTAGCACAGATGATGATGACTTACCATACATCATAATACGTGACGGGCCGACGTGGGGGGGCAGAGCCGCAGAGACCCCCTCAACATATTTGGTGTCCCACAGTAACTTTTAATGGGATGGATGTAGTTACCGGGTGTACGGTCGTCATGTTTACATAGGGCAATCGCCGCGGTTAACTTCGCGTCTATTTTGACGGCGATTTTTTTCGGCATATTTCATTTTATTCACTTCCTTTTATATTTAGGCTATAATCTAGCTTTGGCACGACAATAACCCTAACCTAGTCTTTCTTAAAGATTCTTCTAATCTTCCAGTAGCCTATAGCCTAATTTAGGTCATTTTTAAAGGCAAACAATTAAATGGTTGGTATTTTAAACGACACTACTGCAGCATTATGAGAAACAATTTATTAGAGATAATAGGCAACAATAGATTCGCCATATTTTTCTTCCATAGTCATGGAGGATTCATTAGTCCGCATGGAGGATTTTCGTTATCGACAAATTGAAAAAAATCCCACTTCACAGACAAAATAGACAAATACACCAAAAATCGGGGTGTGGGGGCGGCAGCCCCCACCCATAATAGCCTACTATAATAGGTTAGGTAAGGTTGTTAGGTTAGGCTAGGCTAATGTCCTTTCAAAGGGGTATAGGCCTAGTAAACACTAGGATAGCCTATACCTGGTCAAGGGTAAGTCCTGCTGTAGTCAACTTGAATGCTACCTTAAATTGTAATATTAGACTAGGCATTGCCAGCCTATAGATAAAATAGCCTAGCCTACTTATTTATTGTAGCCTATAATATAGACCTAGCCGGGTAGAATGTAGAGTTCGGGCGTACATCCACCATTGTTTACACTGCGCAGAGCGGCGACGGAAGCTTGCCATCATGTTCCCGTCTATTTTGACTGCCATTGGATAAAATAATATGTTGAGGGGAGGGCTTTGCGGCAATTTTTTTGGTTGTTTGCCCCCTACAGGCAATATATATGATGATGACAACACGTCATGGGGGCAAAGCCCCCCCTCAACATATTATTGTATCCAATGGCATTCAAAATAGACGGGAACATTATCGCAAGTGTCCGACGCCGACACCGCCGCCGTCATATTTACATATGTCGATCACCGTGGTTAAAGGCTGGTTCACACATAGCCGAGTCGGTGCGCGAATCCAACACGTGTCACACTCGTCGATTATCGCCGTCGCTGGAGGCTAAGTCGGCTGCGAGTAGCAATTGCTCCCGAGTCAAGGAGAGTGTAACACGAGTTAACTCGAGTCAATCGAGTCAACACGTGTTAATGCAAGAGTCTGTACGAGTAACTGAGAGTCAAAACGAGTGTAACACGAACCCAACATGGGTGTCAAAAATTTGAAAAATAATGGCCACATTCCAGGGCACGTAAACAAAGAGTATGGACGAGTCTAACACGAGTCAACGCGATTGTTACACGGATCAACACGATTGTTATACGGATTAACACGAAAGACAATGCGTTGACTCTCGTTGGATCTCTGTTGCACACGTGTTGACTCGTGTTACATCCGTGTAAACTCTCGTTGATTCGTCCTACAGTTTTGAAATAACGGTATTTCAAATGACACTTGCTTTTTCGTGTTACACTCGTGTTTTTTTCTCAGTGGATCGTGTTTACTCTTGTTTACTCGTGTTTTCACTTGTGTTTGAATCGTGTAAACACTGGCATAATGGGGGCACCAAATTTTGGCACTCACATTCGTGCTTTCTACTCTTGTTGATACGTGTTGCATGTGTGTTACATACGTGTTGTTGCGTGTAGACACGTGTTGCTTCGTCAACGTCGAAATGATGACGAAAAGCGACGAATCACCAAAGAGTGTTACACGGGTTTACACGAGTCAACACGAGTTAACACGAATAACGAAGAGTTATTCAGAGTCAAACACGAGTTAACATGTATGTACACGAGTCTACACGTATTTAGGCCACACTCATGGGTACTCGCCACGAGACACAAAAATTTCATGCATGCATGACATTTTTTGGACCCCGTGGCGAGTAAACAAAGAGTATACACGAGCGTAGCACGAGTCTATACAAGTGTTGAGGAGTATCGACGAGTCATTGCTGATTAGCAAAATTTCATCACTTGGACTCGCGCACCGACTCGGCTATGTGTGAACCAGCCTTTAGTTCGCGTCTATTTTGAAGGCGTTTTTTTCGGTTATGTGCCTCCTGCTGGCAATATATATGATGATGACAATATGTCATGGGGGGGTGACCCCCCTCAACCTATTATTGTATCCAAAAGCAGTCAAATAGACGGGAACATGATGGCCAGCGTCCGCCGCCGCTCCGCGTAGTGTAAACAAGGCTGGCGGTACACCCGAACTCTACATTCTACCCCACTAATTTTCCAACTAGCATAACCGATGATTATCAATGATCAATCCCAGTCAGAAACGTCCATGCTTCCCTCCCATAAGTCATTGTCGGGATTACCACACTGTCATTCAAGGACTTCTTTACTTCCATGCTGATCACCCTATTTCTTCTTACTGCTTTCAGAGTTCCTACAACGCTCTTCCCCTGTTACACTTTCTCCCACACTTCTTCATCCATAGGCCTACTCACATCAACACACTGCCCAAATACTTAAATGAGCTGGCATTCTTCATAACCGTTCAACCTCACTTCACACTCTATGGTTGCACCCCTTTCAATGACCATAATATTGCTCTTCCTAGCATTTACCTCCAGATTCCGTTTTTCACACACTGTTCCAAACATATTTACCTGACCCTGCAACTCCCATTCACTATCGCTCATCAGAACTGTGTTGTCAGCAACAGTAGTACCGGTACTGTACTGTTGAGGCAACTTCCACTCGTTTCCTTCCCTTATCAGCGGTACGCCAACATCCGCTGCTCTTCCTTGTATTTCTTTCATGACTCCATCCATATACTGTACTGGTATATATTGAACAACCATGGGGACATCACACACACCCTTGCTTTAACCCAACATTCAGATTAAAGAACTCGCTCTGTTAATTATCCACACATACTGACACCTTTGCACCCTCATACATGCTCTTCATTGCTTTCAGCAACTTGCCATCTACTCCGTATATTCTCAGTACCGGTACTTTCCACATACCTTCTCTATCAATTCTGTCATAGGCCTTCTCCAACTCCATAAATGCAGCATACAACTTTTGTTGCTTCTCCAGATATTTCTCCACAACACATTTCCGGGCAAAAATCTGAGCTACACATCCTCTTCCCTTCCTAAGATGACTACAGTATGCTAACCGTTTCCCCAGCAATACTGACTGAAAATGCCCAAATATATTGCATGTCCTCTTCAGATTTATCTAAAATATGTAAAATTACACCAAATACCACTACAGTAGCACTGAAATCAATAAAACTCACTAACAGGATAAATAAATGGAAGAAATACTCTAAAAGATTAATATGTTAACCTTTTACCCAGCAATACTGACTGAAAATGCCTAAATAGATTGCATGTGCTCTTCAGATTTATATATACATACGTACATAACATTTTAAAACTGAGTGCTCCACACAGATGTGCAGTTTCAGTCTCTTTTCCTAATGGCGGCGTTCCAGGCAACCCTGTTAAGGGATGCTTTACTTGTCAAGTTTTTGGATTTGAGATAGGCACGTATAGTCCGATCCCAGGTCTTACTCGGTCCACCCCTTGGTGCAGCTCCCTCCACAATCGCAGACCTGCATCTTTTCACCCAATTTTGTTCATCCATTCTCTCCACATGTCCATACCATCCCATTTTACTTGTACGCATCTCCTCTTTATACCTAAACGTCTCTTCAGCTCATCATTTGTTATTCTGTTGACATCCTTTATCTGAAATATGTAAAATTATACCAATTACCAACTATATTACCAAATTTTTTAATAAAGTACACTAACAGGATAAAGAAAATGTAATAAATAGCCCTAAAGATGAATTTATCTATCTATCTATTGACGGACGCCTTGATCCCCGAAGGATTGGCCACGAACGAAACACCCCTATGCACCTCTGTCCCCAGTCAGTCGACGCCCCTCCTCCCATCCAGCACCGCTTTCACGCATATACTTCTTAACTCCATCCTTCCACCTCTCTCTCAGTTTATTTCTCCCTCTGTCCTTCCACCTCACTCGTACACGCTCTTAGTCATTCTCTCGCTTCCCATACGTTCCACATGGCCGAACCATCTCAAGGTGTTCTTTTTCGCACTTTCCAGTACATTCACACTACACCTCTCTCGTACTTCCTCATTCGTCTGTCTATCCCTCCATGTAACTCTGTACACACTTCTCAAGTAACTCATTTCCATCCCTTTCACTCTTGGTTTGAATCTCTCCAACAATGTCCATGCTTCGCTTCCGTAAGTCAGTGTCGGGATTACCACACTGTCATGCAATGACTTCTTCAGTTCCATGCTGACCACCCTATTTCATGTTCCTGTTTTCAGCATTCCTACAACCCTCTTCCCCTGTTGCACCCTCTCCCACACTTCTTCATCCATACTCCCATCTTTACTCTGTACACTGCCAAGATACTTAAATGAGCAGACAATCTCCATAGCCTGACCGTTCAACTTCACCTCACACTCTGTGGCTTCACCCCTTTCGAAGACCATAACCTTGTTCTTCCCCGCATTTACCTTCAGATTCCATTTTTCGCACACTGTTCCAAAAATATTTACCAGACCCTGCAACTCCCATTCATATAATCAGCAAACAGCAGTCCACAAACATCCACTGCTCTTCCTTGTATTTCTTTTATGACTCCATCCATATACTGTATATATAGAACAACCATCTGGACATCAAACACCCTTGCTTTAAACATTCAGATCAAAGAACTCCCTCTGTTCATTCTTCACACGTACTGATACCTTTGCACTCTCATACATACTCTTCACTGCTTTCAGCAACTTGCCATCTACTCCATAATTTCAGTACTTTCCATTTCTCTATCAACTCTGTCATTCCACTCGTCGCCTTCCCTTATTAGTGGTACACCAACATCCACTGCTCGTCCTTGCATTTCTTTTATGACTCCATCCATATACAGTTCAGTATATATTGAACAACCACGGGGACATCACACACCCTTTCTTTAACCCAAAATTCAGATCAAAGAACTCGCTATGTTCATTCTCAACACATACTGACACCTTTGCACCCTCATACATGCTTTTCACTGCTTTCAGCAACTTGCTATCTGCTCCGTATATTCCAAGTACTTTCTACATACCGGTACCTTCTCTATCAACTCTGTCATAGGCCTTCTCCATGAAGGCAGCATACAACTTTTATCCCTTCTCAAGATATTTCTCCACAACATATTTCAGGGCAAAGATCTGAGCTACACATCCTCTTCCCTTCCTATGATGAACTGTGTGTTAACGATTCCCCAGCAATACTGACTGAAAATGCCCCAAATATATTGCTCTTCTGATTTCTGATTTATCTAAATATTAAAACTTATACAAATACCAACTACATTAGCACAAATCAATCAATCACAGGATACAGGATAAAAACAGAATAAATACCCCAAAAGATGAATACGTTAACCCTTTCCCCAGCAATACTTACTGAACATGCACAAATAAATTGCATGTGCTCTTCAGATTTAGCTGAAATATGTAAAATTACACCAAATACTAACTACATTAGCACAAAAATCAATCACAGAAACAGGATAAATAAAATGGAAGAAATAGCCCAAAAATGAATTTATCTATAGCCTACCGGTATATATTGCCGGACACCTTGATCCCCGAAGGGGTGACCATGAACGAAATGCCTGCGTATTTCAAGCTCGCTTGAGTTATCACTCGATCGCCTTTTAGAGCTTTTTGGCCCGGGGTAATTACCACACCATCGCGTCATAAGGAGTTTGAGGGGGTTAAATTGCTAGATACATAGAGGAAGAGGAATGCCAAGTAAAGCTAAACAAAAATATATAAGATATTATTAACATCTATCTATCTATCTATTGCCTGACGCCGTGATCCCCGAAGGGGTGGCCAAGAACGAACCGCCCCCATGCACCTCTGTCCCCAGTCAGTCGACGCCCCTCCCCCCAACCAGCACCGCCTTCGTTCATGTACTTCCTCACTCCATCCTTCCACCTCTCATTCGGTCTACTTCTCCCTCTCTGTCCCTCCACCTCACTCTCATTCACCCTCTTAGTCATTCTCTCGCTTTCCATACGTTCCATATGGCCGAACCATCTCAAGTTGTTCCTTTTCACACTTTCCAGCACATCTACCTCCACACCACACCTCCTTCTTACTTCCTCATTAGTCTGTCTATCCCTCCATATAACTCCGCACGCACTCCTTAAGTAATTCATTTCCACTGCTCTCACCCTTGGTCTGAGTCTCTCAACCAACGTCCATGCTTCGCTTCCGTAAGTCAGTGTCGGGATTACCACACTGTCATGCAAGGACTTCTTCACTTCCATACTGACCACCCTATTTCTTGTTACTGCTTTTAGCGTTCCTACAACCCTCTTCCCCTGTTGTACCCTCTCCCGCACTTCTTCATCCATAGTCCCATGTTTACTCAACACACTGCCCAGATACTTAAAAGAGTTGACGATCTCCATAGCCTGACCGTTCAGCTTCACCTCACACTCTGTGACTTCACCCCTTTCGAAGACCATAACCTTGCTCTTCCCCGCATTTACCTTCAAATTCCGTTTTTCGCATACTGTTCCAAACTCATTTACCAGACCCTGCAACTCCCATTCATTATCACTCATCAGAACTGTATCATCCGCAAACAGCAGTATAGGTAGCTTCCACTCAATTCCCTCCCTTTTCAGCGATACACCAACATCCACTGCTCTTGATAGTATTTCTTTCATGACTCCATCCATATATACAGTAAACAACCACGGGGACATCACACACCCCTGTTTCAAACCAACATTCAGGTCAAAGAACTCGCTCTGCTCACTCTCCACACGTACTGCCGCCTTTGCACCCTCATACATGCTCTTCACTGCTTTCAGCAACTTGCCCTCTACTCCGTATATTCTAAGTACTTTCCACAAACCTTCTCTATCCACTCTGTCATAGGCCTTCTCCAAGTCCATAAAGGCAACATACACCTTTTGTTTCTTCTCCAGATACTTCTCCACAACACAATTCAGGGTAAAAATCTGATCTACACATCCTCTTCCCTTCCTAAAACCTCCCTGCTCGTTGCCTATCCATTTCTCCATTCTCACTCTCACTCTCTCAATCACTTACCCTACTGTATACCTTCCCTACTACGCTTAGAAGACATATTCCTCGGTGGTTACCACACACTCCTCTTTCCCCTTTGCCCTTATATAGGGGGACTATTATGCCAGTCTTCCAGTCATCGGGTGCACTCCCCTTCTCCCATGCTAGTTTGCACATTTTCCATACCCATTCTATCACTATCTCACCACCATACCTCAACATTTCCCCACACACTCCATCTGTTCCTGGTGCTTTCCCCAACTTCACTCTTTTCATGGCTTCCCACACTTCTGACCTCCTGATCCCCACCTCCTCCTCCACTACTTCTCTTCTTCTCCCTCCCATACCATATCCAGCTATGTTTGCTGGCTCTTCATTCCTTACATTTAGCAACTCACTGAAGTACCTGTACTCCCTCCATCTTTCGACTCTCTCTTGCTTCTCGGCTAGCATTCTCCCATTCTTATCTTTCACACCCTTACTGTTTCCCTTGCTACCTTCCCTAACTTTCTTGACTTCTTTCCAGAACAGTTTTTTACTCTCCCTCCATTTTACACTCAGATTCCTTCCAAATTCCTCATCTACTCTTCTCTTACTTTCCTTCACTACTCTCTTCACCACCCTCTTACTCTCCACGTACCTCGCTCGTTTCTGTCTCTCGGAATCTTCATTCCCTCTACTACCTAACCACTCTCTATATGCTTTCTTCTTTTCTTCCACAGCTATTCTTACCTCTTCTGTCCACCATGCTGTACCTTTCACTCCCCTCCCTCTTCTCCTCACTCCACACACCTCCTCACATGCTGCACAGATCTCATCCTTAAATACCGTGCTCATCTCCTCCACTTCCTTCATAACTTCCAGGTCGAACCCCCCTAGTCATCTTTCCACTGCTCTCCTGTACTCCTCCCTGACTTCCTCCTCCTGCAACCTCTCCACCCTCCTCACCATTCCACCCTCCTCTCGCCTCCCTCCAGCTCTCCTCACCCACTTCTTTTGTATCCTAACCTTAGCTACCACTATATAATGATCAGACAGACCCCCTCCAATACCCCTATACACCCTAGCATCCATCACAGATTTCTTCATTCGTTCATCCACACATACATAATCAATCAATGACTTTCGTTCCACCACTGTCTTATCCTTCATCGTCAACATCCGTTTCCACGTGTACCTGTGGATCATTCTGTGTCGGAAGAAGGTGTTGGCTATCCACAGCCTCCTCCCCACACATACATCCACAAGTGCACTACCATTCCCATTCACCTCTGATGGTACCCCCCACCCTCCCACCACTCCCTCAACTTTCCTATCACCCACCTTACCATTCATATCCCCAATCAGAAATATTCTTTTGTTCTTGTCAAACTTCTCCAGGCACGCCTCCACATTCATCCAGAACTCCTCTTTCTTTCTTTCAAGTATATCCTCTGTCGGGGCATACACGCATACAATCAATACAATATTTTTAACATGAGGTTGCTTATAATAATTTGTACCTCTGCAGTTTCTCCATGGCTAACGAAAAAGGTCACATTCCTAAGAAGCCCCAACCAAAAAAAACAAGCTTCTGTACAGAAAAAAAGCCACACCATTACCCTTATGGTGACCCTATCAAATAATCAAAACAACCACACTTCTTAACCCAATTCCCGCGGGGCCCCTCATATGACGGAGACGATTTTCCGGCTATTTTGTAGCCTGGGAGCCAGGCCAGCTTTTGCAAGCAGCACGGATGGACGTCAGCCGGAGCCTACAGGCCCCGCCACGACACTGAGGTTTGTGTGAGAGAGAGCTCACTTATGTGCAGCGTCACACATAGCAAAAACAGAAAATAATTGGTAATTTTTTGCGATTTTGCCTAGGCCTATCGGATTTGGTAATTTTTAGCAATTTTGCCCTTCGTTTGCAAGATCCTTACAAGAAAACCAGACGTCGTACAGGGATGATTCAGGAGTAATTTGAAAGCTATTACCGTACTTTCACGAATACATAATTGTATTACGCTCTGGCTTTTGCTTATGCATGAAAATGAGTAGGGAATGAAGGCAATTTCGGGCAATTTTGCCTACTCAGGAATTTCCACACCTCACACCACACACACACATCACACAGTTTTTCCTACACCGAGAAATGACTCTCCGGCTGTCATTTCTCGAAGACTTCTTCTAGCCGGAGACATTGAGAGCAACCCAGGACCCACCTACACATACATATGTCCAACTTGCTCAAAACCCATCACTTCGAGTCGCCACACTAAGGGTTCAGTTCTCTGAAATTCATGCAGTAACTGGACCCACTTCACCTGGACCTGTTCCTCATGCCCCTCCCTCTCCCAGTCAAATCCCTCGCCTAAACCCCGTCCACCTCTCCTCCCCAACCCACCTAACCTTCCCATATCATCCACTCCCCCCCCTAAAACCTGTCCACCTGTCCTCCCTAACCCACCTAACCTTCCCATACCATCCACATCCTCAACTCAACACACCACACCCCATCCTAATCCATTCCAACCCCCATCTCCTGCCCCCAATCCCCACCCCATCCTCACCCATCCCAACCCACAGCCCCTCCCTCACCCCCACCCCCACCTCATCCTCGTGCAGCAGCACCCAACATACATCGTGCACATAACATTAACATTCTCCAATTGAACATAGATGGCATCAACACAAAGAAACAAGAACTCTCACACTTCATCAAACAACACAACATACACATTGCCATCTTACAAGAAACAAAACTCCGCACAACACAAAAAAACCCACATTTCATGATTTCACCACCATCAGACAAGACCGGGCTGTCGGCGGAGGCGGTGGACTCATCACCCTGGTACACAAAGAAATATCATACATAGTTACCAGTGTACAAACCAAATCCCTCCTCCCCCCAAATGATAACACAACAGAAATACAATCAATTAAAATACGCACTGGCAACAACTCCAACATAACCATCATAAACACATACATCCCCTACAGTACCAAATGAATACAGACCACACTTACAACACATCACAAACACCCCACACATCATCCTGGGTGGTGACTTCAACGCCAAGACGTCGGCCTGGTTTGTCGACAACCCCGACACAGACAGAGGGCTGGTACTACAAAACCAAACTGTTAACCTCATCATCCTTAACGACATCCATCAACATACCCATATTCCTCACCAAGCCCTCTATAACCCATCATCTCCAGACATCACCTTTTGCTCCCCAGAACTCGCCCCCACAACATCCTGGAGGGTGGTCAGAACCTTAGGCTCTGACCACCTCCCGATCATTATCACCACCAAAACCAGACTCACCCCAGCTAACCACAAACAAACATACACCAATTATAAAAGAGCTAACTGGGAAGCATTCACAGATGAGACAGAACAACACTTCACAACTCTAAACAGTACACCCATCACTAACATCAACAATGCTGTACACATACTCAATAAAACTATCCAAAACACTGACAAGAATCACATTCCAAGAGGTAACAGAAAAAGACACAACCCCCAACTTCACACCAGAAATTCAAAACCTCATCAGACAATGCGACATACTGAAACACTCCCCAGCACCCCACACACAAGACATCACACAACAAATCCAAGTACTCAACACCCAAACTAACAACAAAATACAAGAACAACAAAAACTAAATTGGAATAACTTCCTACAAACACTTGATCACAAAACAAACCCCATAAAACTCTACAAAACACTACAGCATCACACTTTCCAACAGCAACACAACACAATCACATGCTGCAATCACAACAACAGACTCTACTCCTTCATGTAAACAACAAGCAAACACTCTCATCAATCACTTCTCACATGTCAGCCACTTAAAACCTCACAAAGACGACCGACGTGTCATTCGACGTAAGAGACAATTCCCCACAGACCCTGACTATACACCCTTCACCAATCACCAGACAAAGCATATCATCAACAATCTCAAGCACTCACCCGCTTGTGGCCTAGACAACATAAGCAACATACACCTCAGACACCTGGGACCACAAGGCATACAAACACTCACTAACATATCAAACTACAGTTATTCACACAACACAAACATGCACAACAACACAAAAAGGTGGCTGGCCAACTTCCTAGCAGGCAGATGTGCACACGTATCTTTTGCCGGTCAGTCATCTAAAATCAGAAACTTGCCAAACGGAGTCCCACAAGGATCCGTCCTATCGCCCGCACTCTTCAATCTGTACATGCACGATAAAACTACACCCAATACGCCCCAAATAAACTTAGCCTCCTATGCAGATGACATAACACTCACATGCACACACCATGACCCAAAAAGAGCAATAGATCTCCTTCAACCCTATCTCAACACACTAGATGGCTGGTGCACTACAAACAGACTTAATCTAGCCCCAGCCAAATCCACCGCAACCCTGCTCACAAGCTGGACAGGAAAACACAAATACATTCCTCAACTCACCATAAACAACACACCCCTAACACATACACACACCCCCAAAATCCTAGGAGTAACATATGATACTCATATGACATTCAAACAGCACACCACAAACATTAAAAAGAAACTGACACCCAGACTTAACGCCCTCAGGTCACTTGCTCACACACAAAATTTGGACACAAAGAAACTACCACCACAGTATATAAACAATACATAAGATCAGTGATGGAATACGCAAGCCCAGCCTGGGCTTCTAACCTAGCTGAAAGACATAAGACCTTACAGACTATTCAAAACAAAGCCCTGAAGATCATTACAGGCTGCACAGCTACTGTACCCACAGATCACCTACATCAAGAAACCAAAATCCTCAAAGTCAAAGACCATCTGGACATGAGAGGCACGCAATTCCTGGCAGCAGCCTCCACGAACCAAGACCACCCACTAAACTACATGGCAACACACCCACAAACACCAAGAAATATCAAAACAACACCCAGCACACGGTATCACACACAATTACTGTCCTCTCTCCCACCCCGAACCAACTTCCAGAAGCACATCCATACTCATATCTCTCGCCGATCCATCCACTCACTCACAGACAACACGCAGCTGCAAGCACGACCTCCTGAAATCCATCCTTCCAAATCCTCCCTTCCTCGCGAGGACAGAGTCCACCTGGCCTGGCTGAGATGCGGACACCATCCAGCTCTCCTGAGCTATCAGAAGAGACTGGATGACTCCGTTGTCGACGCCTGCCCGGGATGTAACACAGCACCCCATACCATTAAACACATCATAGAAGACTGCATTTCACACAACCACTTACGCCAACAACACAATCTACACTCAATGAGAGCTCTGTGGGAAAGCCCGATCGTGGCCATGGCCTTCCTCAGGGACTCGGGGCTGTTCGGCCAAGCAGCTTAGGGAACAACAACAACAACAACAACTCGTACAGGATTAATAGCTTTAACCAAAATGGTCACACTCCTTAATGGTCTAAGTGGCCATAGCCAAAATGGCTACACTATATTCCTTCTGTACTTTCTCCATGCCCGATGAGATACATGATATTTGGTATATGTGGCACAGCCCTTGTATCCAACACATTACCCTGCGTGCAACCCCGCTCGAACCCCGCACAACGTTGCTTGCAATTTTAATTATTATTATTATTATTATTCCTCGCTCGGTGGGCCCACCCGCTCGCTATTGGACGGCGGGCCTGGCTTGGCATATGACGTCTGCTTGTCATGTGACGTAGCGGCCTGTGATTGGTTGCAGAGCCATCTGGTGGCCAGACTCAGTACTTCTCTCCTTCTCCCTCCTCAGAACATGGCATTGCGCGCTCGGTCCTACAAGTCCCTCGCATTCTGTCTCACATCTAACCCCCTTTACTGCTGTGCCTCTCTCTAAGCTCCTTCTTTCCAATACTTCTTATCTTTATTCAATTTCCCATCCCTTCTGGTTCTCGCATACGACTTCCATAGTCGGCCAGTCGTATTACCAGCGCCTGTTCTCACATATATGTTTTGCACTAGCTTTAGAGGTTATTAGAATCATAGTCACATGGATTCATATTGTTGGGTGCTCCTAATTATTTGGTTGTTCTTTATTACTATTTAATACTAGACAGTGGAGGGTATCTTTGGTCGTTGTCTGAGTTATGTATATGGCAAGTCAGAGCCTGTACGACTTCGACGGAGCTAGGTAGCCTGTAGTACACCCTTGTGCATATTTTCCTTTGCGAGCTTAGCAGTATACAAGCGAAGGGCTTTTGCCTACTCTTGCTTGTATACTTGCTAACTCATTTTGTTGACCTTTGAGGAGCGCCAGGGTAAGACCAGATACTTGAAATCTGGAATTACCAAGAGAGCCTCCTAGTCACTTAACGTAAGATAAGGGAAATCTGTTCAGGGGAGACAGTAGGCTGTGAGCATGCTTGAGCTCTGCCTAGGCTCCCTGTACCTTTATGCTGCTGCTAGACTTTATTAGTAAGAAAGACAGCATTTTGTTTATTAACTTTAACTGCGTATGCTTTAGCAATTACTCATGTATTGTTTTAGCCTAGGTTGATGCATAGTGCACAACCCAGTATGGCTGTTACTTTGGCTAAGGAAGTACTGTTTTTGAGTTGCTGTAGTTAGTGCTGTCACAGAGTTGTTACACTCTCTTGTTTCATATATATATGTATCCTACTTTTTGGTGTATTTAGGATACACGCTTTGGTGTCCTGCCCCTGCATTATTCCTGTTCTATATTCGACGAGCATCTTAGAGCATCAGACGTTTTTCAGAAGATTCCATATCTGTTTGCTGTAGGACTAAACTTCAAGTGTTTTCATAGAGCATTGAAGGGTTTAGTGTTGAGTTCAGACTCACACTAAAGAAAACGTAAGCATATAATCTTTTATTAAATCTTGTCATAGTTTATTTAAGCATTGTTATTACTTGAGAGCTTTTTATTAACGTAATTACTCTTGTTGTGAGTAGGCTTTGCCGTCACCGGAAAGCCTTTGTAGAAGTACACTTAACCCAGTTAATTGATACCCCGTTATCCAGTAGATTAACTCTGGAGGGTTTAAGTGTTTTGTTCACCGACTTAATAGTTCGAGGGTTTGGAATTAGCGTACCGTTGTTGCCGATCTAGCCTATCTTGTAGTCCAATATTAAGTGCCCTTGTTTATTTCGTTGTGCCGGTCTTAACAAATGGCGACCTTAGTCCAGGATATAGTGAACTGAGTTTTGCAGGATTTTTTTGGGAGAAATCTTATTCGCCATTTTTGGGTTTTATTTTATTTCTCGCAGTGTTGGCAGTGGACATTGTTTTTGAGGATGTATGGAACTTATTGGAGTTTATTGTTGGCCTAGTATTGAACTTAAAATATCTTCGAATATTTTTTGTGAATAAAGCTACGTGAGAGTTTGGCTACTTTTGTCTTGACTTGGGAATTTTTTTGTTGACTCCATCATGTCGTCACTGGATGGGTCTGAGCATAGTGAGGGCACAGTGCGAGAGACAGGCGAGAAGGTGGAGAAGGTCGAGTTGGTTGACGGCGTTCGGGTGGTGAACGGTGAGGAGGATGCTCGGAGGTTTTTGGAGGAGCCTGTGACGGCGGACCAGGTGTCGGTGCTGGACCGGTACGGACTGCAGTGTATAGCCACAGTCTTAGGGTTTTCTTGCAATAGAGGTTGGTCAAGAAGTGAGCTGGTTACCTGTGTGCTGGGTGGGGTGCATGAGGCTTCGGGTGGAGTGGGAGCTGGGGCACCTTCGTCCCAGCCCCCATTCCACTCAACTCCTATCATGGCGCCCCCTCGGGTTCCGGAGCCGAGTACGTTCCCGCAGGCCGATGTCCACTGGCGGTTGGGTAAGCCTCTAGGTGACTCACTGGGTGGGTCCCCGGTAGTAGCACCCCCTCCTCAATGTTTGTCTCCCGAGATGTTGTTTCAGCTCGAGCTTGCCAAACTTGAGCTCAAGCAGCGACAGGCTGAGCTCGAGCAGCAGAAGCATGAGGCTGAGCTCAAGTATGAGTCTGCAAGGTATTGTGCCGATGTTGACCTAGAGAAAACTTGTGTAGAGGTGACGGGGAACCATTTCTTCCAGGGGGGTCGACCCCATGACCAGACCCTGTCGCATCTACTAAAGTTGGTTCCAGTGTTTGATGAGTCAGGAGTTACAGAATTCTTTCTCCGTTTTGAGAAAAAGTGCCGGGAGCACCAATGGCCCGAGGAGAAGTGGGCAGCCCTTGTTTCTTCACGATTGACGGGGAAAGCACTCAAGGCGTACGATGCTTTGCCCCTAGATTCCTGTGTGAATTATGAGGCGTTGAAAGAGGCTGTCCTGAGGGCGTATGAGTTGCAGCCAGAGACCTATAGGCTGAAGTTTAGGGCTGTTCCTAAGCGAAAGGAGAGTACTTTCCAGGAACACGCTAGAGAACTATCAGATTCGTTTGAGAATTGGTTGAGGTCGGAGAAAGCAACTACTTTTGATGCGGTGAAGCAATTAGTGTTGTTAGAACAATTCTTTAAATGCACTGGTGGGGACTTGACTCTTAACTTGAAAGAAAAGCAACCTAAAACTCTGCAGGAGGCGGCTGAGTTGGCTGACCTCAGGTTGTCGTTAATTCGTGGGTGCGGGTCTGCCCAGAGAGCTGAGGCAGGTAACAAGGGGCGTACCACCCCACCCCCCCGAACTAATGATACAACAAATTATCCTACTAAGAGCACTGTTGTCAATTTTGAACCCAAGTCGAAATCCTTCTCATTAAAGAAAGGCCAGGGCCCTTCCCCACCCCAGGGGAAGTCAAGGAGTGAGGTGGAGTGTTTTAACACCTTATTAGCGGGCTAGGCGGTCTAGCGGACCGTAGCGCCCAGCGGGGTATTTTTACCCTAAATAGGGTTGTTTACGTGATCATATTCATGCCTAAATAAGACCCAGAGCGTAAAACAAGTATCTATCCCTAAAAGGGCGTAAACAGAGCTTTCCAATGACACCCGAACCATCCTTGTACGACCGCTGGTTCTCTTGCAACGATCGTGCAACACGAGTGCAAAAACCCTGTAATTAGGTAATTTCCCTACATAATTCCCTGTGTAGCGAGTGAGAGAGGGGAGGGAAGGGTGGGAGGCACATCAGTTGGTCCACCGCAGTGGTCGTGAGTGGTCATAGGGTTGCTAGGCTCCTCACACCGCTCAGCTCTCTCTCTCAGCAACATTACGTGCTGAAAATGGCGCACGACATAAGTTGTGAACCGCCAGTTAGTCCAAATTTATTTCACACGACATAAGTTGCACGCCGCCAATTAAGGGTTAAGTGCCATAAGAAGGGGCATATTGCGCGCTCTTGTCCGAGCACACAGTCTACAGCGGTGGTGTCTCTAGTGAGCAACATCGGGGTGTCTTTGAGGTCTTCCGCGTTTGCCGGGGTAATTCGTCGGTTGCGAAGTCACAGTCGGTGAAGAAGCATAAGGAGGGCTCGCTACCCGTCCGAGATGCTTTTTGTGGTCATAGGGGACATGGCACTGTGAGGTGGGCTGGTGTGGAACATAGGCTTGAGTTGTTGCGTGATACGGGTGCCTCCCAGACATTACTTAAGAACTTCACCGGTAAGCCTATTAACGCAGCTCGGGTTGTAGTGGTTCAAGACATCAATGCTGTGCGGTCTTACCCGCTGGTGAGAGTGGAGCTTGTGGTGGATGGTGTGACAAGGGAGTTGGATGTGGGGATTGTAGAGAAATTGCCAGTTGAGGGGGTCGACCTCCTTCTCGGTAATGACTTTGCGGTGCCTACTTCCGAGGTTCCACCCTTAGTCGTTGCCGAGAGGGCGGCCGACACGAGTAGGGAGGGGCAAGGGTGGCTCGAGAGGTGCCAGATGCAGCAGATGGCGTGTGCTGTCACCAGATCTCAGTCCGCTCAGGTGTCACAGCCTAGTACCCAGGTTTCAGACCAGCGGAGGAAGGGTCGGAAGGAGTAAGTCAAGGCTTGTGGTCGGGTTAAGAGTTTGGACCCAGCGACACTCCTTGGTGACTCGGTACTTGCACCACTTTTGAGGTCCGGAGTGGCCCCAGAACCTGTCCCCCCTAGTGACATGGTAGGGCGTGATAGCACTCCGCGACAGAAACGTTCCCAGGTGAAACAGACTAGGCTTGAGCAACCCAGTATCGGGGGTGGCCACAAGTTGCTCCAGGAGCACTTGGACAGGTTGGCACCCTCTGATATACGACGGATGCAACTAGAAGATCCTAGTCTTGAGAGTTGTGGGAATGGGGCTACAGAACTCGATGAGGACGGGGAAGAATGTCATGTGAACCTGTTGAAAGAGTTCGTGAGGCGCCCACCTGAACAACCTACTGTCCCCGTGCTGGTCTGCAGCGGCCAAGGTGGAGAAGGAGAGGGGGACAGTGAGGCACAGGTGGAGGAAAGTTGGGATTGTCATGTCTCGGCGGATCAGTGGGCGGGGAACACGAGTCAGGTGGCTGTCGAAGCGCTTGAGCACCTGCCTGAGCAACAGCGTGCAGCGATCCAGCACCTGTTCGGTTTATACCCCACTGTTTTTGCCGAGCACCCAGGCCTCACAACTCATGCGGTGCACGATGTCGACGTTGGAGACCACCCCCCCCCTTTAAATCAGTGCCCTATCGTGTACCTCCCATTAAACTTCCGGCTCTCCGAGCGGAATTAGGGTACATGTTGGAGAGGGGGCTGATAGCGAAAAGGGCGGTTAGGTGGACATCTCCCGTGGACATCTCCCGTCACTCTGCAGCCTAAACCAGACTGCAAGGTCAGGTTTTGCATTGACTTCAGGCGGTTGAACGGCTTAACCCCCACCAATGCCTACCCTCTTCCCCGCGTAGATGACAGTGTTGACAAGATCGGGTATGCATGTTACCTGACCAAGGTGGATCTTGTCAAAGGCTACTGGCAGGTGGCATTGTCGGAGCGGGCGAAGCAGGTGTGCGGGTTTGTAGTGGATGGGAACACTTACCGTTGCAATGTAATGCCGTATGGGTTGAAGAATGCACCTGCAACCTTCCAATGCCTGATGAATGAGTTAGTGGCGGAGATCCCTAACTGCACCGTTTATCTAGATGATGTAATAATCTACGATGATGACTTTGAAAGCCATTGCGAGCACATCGGGGCATTGTTCAGGAGGCTGAGTGAGGCTCATTTGGTGGTCAATCTGGGCAAATGCGATTTTGTTCGGGCAACTGTGCAGTACTTAGGGTTTGTGGTAGGTTTAGGCCAGGTGTGCCCCCCCCAAACTAAGATACAGGCTATTAACCAGTTCCCCAGGCCAACCACCAAGCGACAAATCATGAGGTTCTTGGGCATGATAGGGTATTATCGGAGATTTATCCACGGATACTCCTCGGTGCTGGCTCCTCTGACTGACCTACTTGCAAAGACGAAAATGTTTGTGTGGGCACCTGAGTGTGAGAAAGCATTCTCCCTGGTGAAGCATCTTTTGTGCACTCACCCCATACTCAGGGCCCCAGACTTCTCGAGACCTTTACAGCTAGCGACAGATGCTAGCGGTGTAGGGGCTGGTGCCGTCTTGTTGCAAACAGACACAGAAGGTGTGGAACACCCAGTAAGTTTCTTCTCTAAGAAGTTCAACTCAGCACAAAAGAACTATTCAGTGGTAGAGAAGGAGCTTCTGGCCATTGTGCTTGCGCTCAGGCACTTTGAGGTGTATGTTCCCGCTTTTGGGCCAGTCGTGGTGATCTACACTGACCACCACCCTTTCAATCCTGCTATCTATTGCCTGAGGCCGTGATCCCCGAAGGGGTGGCCACGAACGAACCGCCCCCATGCACCTCTGTCCCCAGTCAGTCGACGCCCCTCTCCCCAACCAGCACCACCCTCGTTCATGTACTTCCTCACTCCATCCTTCCACCTCATATTCGGTCTACCTCTCCCTCTCTGTCCCTCCACCTCGCTCTCGTACTCCCTCTTAGTCATTCTCTCGCTTTCCATACGTTCCATATGGCCGAACCATCTCAAGTTGTTCCTTTTCACACTTTCCAGCACATCTACCTCCACACCACACCTCCTTCTTACTTCCTCATTAGTCTATCCCTCCATGTAACTCCGCACGCACTCCTTAAGTAATTCATTTCCACTGCTCTCACTCTTGGTCTGAGTCTCTCAACCAACGTCCATGCTTCACTTCCGTAAGTCAGTGTCGGGATTACCACACTGTCATGCAAGGACTTCTTCAATTCCATACTGACCACCCTATTTCTTGTTACTGCTTTTAGCGTTCCTACAACCCTCTTCCCCTGTTGTACCCTCTCCCGCACTTCTTCATCCATAGTCCCATCTTTACTCAACACACTGCCCAGATACTTAAAAGAGTTGACGATCTCCATAGCCTGACCGTTCAGCTTCACCTCACACTCTGTGACTTCACCCCTTTCGAAGACCATAACCTTGCTCTTCCCCGTATTTACCCTCAAATTCCGTTTTTTGCACACTGTTCCAAACTCATTTACCAGACCCTGCAACTCCCATTCATTATCACTCATCAGAACTGTATCATCCGCAAACAGCAGTATAGGTAGCTTCCACTCAATTCCCTCCCTTTTCAGCGATACACCAACATCCACTGCTCTTGATAGTATTTCTTTCATGACTCCATCCATATATACAGTAAACAACCACGGGGACATCACACACCCCTGTTTCAAACCAACATTCAGGTCAAAGAACTCGCTCTGCTCACTCTCCACACGTACTGCCGCCTTTGCACCCTCATACATGCTCTTCACTGCTTTCAGCAACTTGCCCTCTACTCCGTATATTCTAAGTACTTTCCACAAACCTTCTCTATCCACTCTGTCATAGGCCTTCTCCAAGTCCATAAAGGCAACATACACCTTTTGTTTCTTCTCCAGATACTTCTCCACAACACAATTCAGGGTAAAAATCTGATCTACACATCCTCTTCCCTTCCTAAAACCTCCCTGCTCGTCGCCTATCCATTTCTCCGTTCTCACTCTCACTCTCTCAATCACGACCCTACTGTATACCTTCCCTACTACGCTTAGAAGACATATTCCTCGGTGGTTACCACACACTCCTCTTTCCCCTTTGCCCTTATATAGGGGGACTATTATGCCAGTCTTCCAGTCATCGGGTGCACTCCCCTTCTCCCATGCTAGATTGCACATTTTCCATACCCATTCTATCACTATCTCACCACCATACCTCAACATTTCCCCACACACTCCATCTGTTCCTGGTGCTTTCCCCAACTTCACTCTTTTCATGGCTTCCCACACTTCTGACCTCCTGATCCCCACCTCCTCCTCCACTACTTCTCTTCTTCTCCCTCCCATACCATATCCAGGTATGTTTGCTGGCTCTTCATTCCTTACATTTAGCAACTCACTGAAGTACTCCCTCCATCTTTTGACTCTCTCTTGCTTCTCGGCTAGCATTCTCCCATTCTTATCTTTCACACCCTTACTGTTTCCCTTGCTACCTTCCCTAACTTTCTTGACTTCTTTCCAGAACAGTTTCTTACTCTCCCTCCATTTTACACTCAGATTCCTTCCAAATTCCTCATCTACTCTTCTCTTACTTTCCTTCACTACTCTCTTCACCACCCTCTTACTCTCCACGTACCTCGCTCGTTTCTGTCTCTCGGAATCTCCATTCCCTCTACTACCCAACCACTCTCTATATGCTTTCTTCTTTTCTTCCACAGCTATTCTTACCTCTTCTGTCCACCACCCTTTGAAGTTTTTAAATCAGTTCCACAACCGGAATATGAGGCTAACCAGATGGTCCTTAATGTTGCAGGGGTACAGCCTAGACATTCGCCATATTGCCGGTTGTGACAACGTGATAGCGGACTGTTTGTCTAGGGTGGAGGACCCAGGGTAGATCACCACAGGTGTGTTGGTTTGAGTGGAGAAAAATTAGGCTTGCCCCTGTAGTGCAAAGCCGCCAAAAACACTATTAAAATAATACAAAATCCTCCCATAAAAACTCTTTCTTTTGATAGTATATAAGTGCAGTATGTTACAGCAAGAATCTAAGACATTCTGAGTTTTTTTTCCTTAGTAGGCTAGGCTTGGTGAAGCTTGCTCGTTGAGCGTAACATTGTTAAGTGATACTATTATTTTAGGGAAGTGTTGTGTAGATTTTTGTTTATATAATGAAGTGTTTTTCCGTTTGTGATTGTGCCTTGTTTTTCACAACTTGGGGAGTAGCTGGGTGATGCGGGGTTTGTGGGCATTCTGTCTGGTCAGATGTGGCGTTTACCTGAGGTTAAAACGTCCCACATCTTGGGCGGGGTGTTACGCTGGCCAGCTTGCCAGAATGTACTCGTGACTCGCTAGCACTCGCCACGGCAGTGAAATGGGCTATAATAATCGTAGAACGATGTTCTTTCTTTCTTAGTATTCATGTTGTCACAGACAGATCAGTGTTTGCCTTTATTCTTGTCTGTGACACTTAGAAGTATTTTATATCCATAGTAGTGATTATAACATGCAGCGCGTGAGAGAGAGAGAGAGAGAGTCGGAGGGGAGAGCGAAGAGGCAGTGTGTGTGCGTATGTACGTGTGCATTCCTCGCTCGGTGGGCCCACCCGCTCGCTATTGGACGGCGGGCCTGGCATGGCATATGACGTCTGCTTGTCATGTGACGTAGCGGCCTGTGATTGGTCGCAGAGCCATCTGGTGGCCAGACTCAGTACTTCTCTCCTTCTCCCTCCTCAGAACATGGCATTGCGCGCTCGGTCCTACAAGTCCCTCGCATTCTGTCTCACATCTAACCCCCTTTACTGCTGTGCCTCTCTCTGAACTCCTTCTTTCCAATACTTCTTATCTTTACTCAATTACCCATCCCTTTTGGTTCTCGCATACGACTTCCATAGTCGGCCAGTCGTATTACCAGCGCCTGTTCTTACATATATGTTTTGCACTAGCTTTAGAGGTTATTAGAATCATAGTCACATGGATTCATATTGTTGGGTGCTTCTAATTATTTGGTTGTTCTTTATTACTATTTAATGCTAGACAGTGGAGGGTATCTTTGGTCGTTGTCTGAGTTATGTATATGGCAAGTCAGAGCCTGTACGACTTTGACGGAGCTAGGTAGCCTGTAGTACACCCTTGTGCATATTTTCCTTTGCGAGCTTAGCAGTATACAAGCGAAGGGCTTTTGCCTACTCTTGCTTGTATACTTGCTAACTCATTTTGTTGACCTTTGAGGACCGCCAGGGTAAGACCAGATACTTGAGATCTGGAATTACCAAGAGAGCCTCCTAGTCACTTAACGTAAGATAAGGGAAATCTGTTCAGGGGAGACAGTAGTCTGCGAGCATGCTTGAGCTCTGCCTAGGCTCCCTGTACCTTTATGCTGCTGCTAGACTTTATTAGTAAGAAAGACAGCATTTTGTTTATTAACTTTAACTGCGTATGCTTTAGCAATTATTCATGTATTGTTTTAGCCTAGGTTGATGCATAGTGCACAACCCAGTATGGCTGTTACTTTGGCTAAGGAAGTACTGTTTTTGAGTTGCTGTAGTTAGTGCTGTCACAGAGTTGTTGCACTCTCTTGTTTCATATATATGTATCCTACTCTTTGGTGTATTTAGGATACACGCTTTGGTGTCCTGCCCCTGCATTATTCCTGTTCTATATTCGACGAGCATCTTAGAGCATCAGACGTTTTTCAGAAGATTCCATATCTGTTTGCTGTAGGACTAGACTTCAAGTGTTTTCATAGAGCATTGAAGGGTTTAGTGTTGAGTTCAGACTCACACTAAAGATAACGTAAGCATATAATATTTTATTAAATCTTGGCATAGTTTATTTAAGCATTGTTGTTACTTGAGAGCTTTTTATTAACGTAATTACTCTTGTTGTGAGTAGGCTTTGCCGTCACCGGAAAGCCTTTGTAGAAGTACACTTAACCCAGTTAATTGATACCCCGTTATCCAGTAGATTAACTCCGGAGGGTTTAAGTGTTTTGTTCACCGGCTTAATAGTTCGAGGGTTTGGAATTAGCGTACCGTTGTTGCAGATCTAGCCTATCTTGTAGTCCAATATTAAGTGCCCTTGTTTATTTCGTTGTGCCGGTCTTATCAGTGTGTAGATAGGATATGTGCCTAGGCAGAAGTGCTTCAATTTAGGAGGCGAAAGCGAGATAATCACGACATTTGGTGGACAGATAGGATAAGTGCTATGAACGAATATCCACGAAATATGGTGGGTGGATATAGGACATGCTCCAAGAAAGAAGTGATTCAATTTAGGGGGTGATCTGGATATCTTCACGAAATTTGGTGGGCAGAGAGAAGACGAGAGAAGATTTAGTGATTCAGTTTAGGAGGCGCTCCGGATCATATCTTGGAACCCAGATCCAGAAGAATTATATTAAGGGGACATGGGTCGTTGTTCTGGACCCCTTTCTCCCTCGTGTTTAGCCCCATTAGTTTTCAGATGTTAAGATGTTTGCCCCATTAGTTAGTTGATTTTAAGACCTTTCGCCCCATTTCTTCGTCAATATTTAGACCTTTCGTGCTATTTAGGTGTCGATTTTTTCCCTGGCGAATGATAGTGAGCCTGTAATGTTGGAAGAACCGGCCTTCGGCCGGGAAATTTTTCTGCCGAAAAATGTATAAATTAATCTACAAAGGGCATCTAATGGATGTTTTTTTTTAAATTTGATGGAGGTCTAGGGAGGAAACTAGAAACATAACGAATACATGCAAAAATCTCCCAAAAAGTGAACCTTCTCCCTTTAATGGTGAAGAACCAGCCAGCGTAGGCGGAGGTATGCACTCTACCGAGTGCCCTTCTAGTTATTGTTGTTTCCGAGTGGATCTACTGATAATATTTACTAATTATTGACGTATTCGTAATCGTTATCGTAAACTTCTTCACAGCTATTTCTTTTCAAATAACTTCACAGTATTTGGCAAGAAAAATAACAGTAATATTAATGGCTAGAAGAGAGCGAGAAAGAGAGAAAGAGAGAGAGAGAGAGAGAGAGAAAGCTAGAATACAAGCATTCATCATTATCATCATCATCATTACCATTAATACCGACTATCATCATTACCGTCATTATCGGCATAATCATCAACAACAAGACGATAAATATCAGCCAAACAGAATGGATTAGCATTAGGCCTACCATCGTAATTGCAAATGTACTTTTAACAAATACACACACTCATAAAAAGAACGAATAATGTCAAACAACTATCAAATGAGCATTAATGTGTACTGCATACTATCAAATGAGCATTAATGTGTACTGCATACTATCAAATGAGCATTAATGTGTACTGCATACTATAAATGAGCATTAATGTGTACTGCATACTATAAATGAGCATTAATGTGTACTGCATACTATAAATGAGCATTAATGTGTACTGCATACTATAAATGAGCATTAATGTGTACTGCATACTATAAATGAGCATTAATGTGTACTGCATACTATAAATGAGCATTAATGTGTACTGCATACTATAAATGAGCATTAATGTGTACTGCATACTATAAATGAGCATTAATGTGTACTGCATACTATAAATGAGCATTAATGTGTACTGCATACTATCAAATGAGCATTAATGTGTACTGCATACTATAAATGAGCATTAATGTGTACTGCATACTATAAATGAGCATTAATGTGTACTGCATACTATAAATGAGCATTAATGTGTACTGCATACTATAAATGAGCATTAATGTGTACTGCATACTATAAATCAGATATTGTCTAAACAAAACACAATATAATTGAATCAGTATCAGTAAAACTCCGATAGTTCCTTTTTACTGTCTACACTTTTCTTTATTCTGATCTTTGAGAAAACTTTTGCTTATCTTTCTAGAAGAAGCAATTGAGAATATTACTAAAATATAATCAATAAACAAATAAGCAATGATCTGAGTCATTGTCCCCACCTCGCTCCACTTTTGCCGACTTAATGCCAAAGCTTGCCTACTTATTACCGATGATAATGAATTAAGCTGTTTGATCAGCAGCAGAGATCGGGAGGAAGGCGGTCAAGGTGAGAGAGCTGTAGAGGGAGGACTAATTAACGTGCGAGGAGGGCGGACAAGATGTGAGAGCTGTAGAGAGAGGACTAATTAACGTGCGAGGAGGGCGGACAAGATGTGAGAGCTGTAGAGGGAGGACTAATTAACGTGCGAGGAGGGCGGACAAGATGTGAGAGCTGTAGAGGGAGGACTAATTAACGTGCGAGGAGGGTGGACAAGATGTGAGAGCTGTAGAGGGAGGACTAACGTGGGAGGAGGGTGGACAAGATGTGAGAGCTGTAGAGAGAGGACTAATTAACGTGCGAGGAGGGCGGACAAGATGTGAGAGTTGTAGAGAGAGGACTAATTAACGTGCGAGGAGGGCGGACAAGATGTGAGAGCTGTAGAGAGAGGACTAACCTGGGAGGAGGGTGGACAAGATGTGAGAGTTGTAGAGAGAGGACTAATTAACGTGGGAGGAGGGCGGACAAGATGTGAGAGTTGTAGAGAGAGGACTAACCTGGGAGGAGGGTGGACAAGATGTGAGAGTTGTAGAGAGAGGACTAATTAACGTGGGAGGAGGGTGGACAAGATGTGAGAGCTGTAGAGAGAGGACTAATTAACGTGGGAGGAGGGTGGACAAGATGTGAGAGCTGTAGAGAGAGGACTAATTAACGTGGGAGGAGGGTGGACAAGATGTGAGAGTTGTAGAGAGAGGACTAATTAACGTGGGAGGAGGGCGGACAAGATGTGAGAGTTGTAGAGAGAGGACTAACCTGGGAGGAGGGTGGACAAGATGTGAGACTTGTAGAGAGAGGACTAATTAACGTGCGAGGAGGGCGGACAAGATGTGAGAGTTGTAGAGAGAGGACTAATTAACGTGCGAGGAGGGCGGACAAGATGTGAGAGTTGTAGAGAGAGGACTAATTAACGTGCGAGGAGGGCGGACAAGATGTGAGAGCTGTAGAGAGAGGACTAACCTGGGAGGAGGGTGGACAAGATGTGAGAGTTGTAGAGAGAGGACTAATTAACGTGGGAGGAGGGCGGACAAGATGTGAGAGCTGTAGAGAGAGGACTAATTAACGTGCGAGGAGGGCGGACAAGATGTGAGAGCTGTAGAGGGAGGACTAATTAACGTGGGAGGAGGGTGGACAAGATGTGAGAGCTGTAGAGGGAGGACTAATTAACGTGGGAGGAGGGTGGACAAGATGTGAGAGCTGTAGAGAGAGGACTAATTAACGTGGGAGGAGGGTGGACAAGATGTGAGAGTTGTAGAGAGAGGACTAATTAACGTGCGAGGAGGGCGGACAAGATGTGAGAGCTGTAGAGAGAGGACTAATTAACGTGCGAGGAGGGCGGACAAGATGTGAGAGTTGTAGAGAGAGGACTAACCTGGGAGGAGGGTGGACAAGATGTGAGAGCTGTAGAGGGAGGACTAATTAACGTGCGAGGAGGGTGGACAAGATGTGAGAGCTGTAGAGGGAGGACTAACCTGGGAGGAGGGTGGACAAGATGTGAGTGCTGTAGAGGGAGGACTAACGTGCTACAGAAGGACTATCACATTGGCTAGTAGTTTGTGTTATCTGGGTACGAGCGTTACGGAGCGAGTGTCTACGTAAGGGGAGGTTATTGTATTTGATATGTTTATTATCTTATTACTATATATTTTCTTCTAGTTTGCTCCCTGGACCTCTATCAAGCTTAAGGGAAGGTTTTTAGTGTGTTTCCTAGACTTCCATGAAGCTTGAAAGTACATCCCTAGCTTGACCCCCTTTCAAGATAAATTTGTACATTTTTCGGTAGAAAAATGTCCCGGCCGAAGGCCGATTCCTCTTAAATTGAAGGCTCGCTATCGCTCGCCAGGAAAAAATCGACACCTAAATGGGACGAAAGGTCTTAAAAGTGACATAAATTGGGTGAAACTTCTTAAAATCGCCAAACTAATGGGGCGAACGTCTTAAAATCTCTAAAGCAATGGGGCTAAGCATGAGGGAGAAGTGGGTAAAGGAAAAAATCCCTTAACTGGAAATCTCCCCTTAAAAAACACCCCCAAAGACCTCCCTTCAAGATAAATTTGTACATATTTTCTATTGAAAAGTGTCCCGGCCAAAGGCCGGTTCCTACTAAATTACAGGCTCGCTATCGCTCGCCAGGAAACAATCGACACCAAAATGGCACGAAAGGTCTTAATATTGACAAAGAAATGGGGCACAAGTTATTAAAATCGACAAACTAATGGGGTGAACGTCTTACAATCTCACAAATAATAGGGGTAAGCATGAGGAGAAAGGGGTCCAGAAAAACAAATACCTCTTCTTAAGTCTTCAAGGTATTCTAACTTATTTCAGTAATTTGTGTGACTTACACTGTCAAAAATATTCCGTTGTTTCTATGGTCACAGGACAGACAACAATATGACCAACCTAATACCGTAATTTGAAAGGTAAACACACACACATCTTACCGTCAATATTAGTAAACATGTACCGTCTAATTATCGTATTTCCAAGGTATATACAGGTATGAATCCATAATATTCAACGAGGTTTTCTATCATGAACAGGTACGGTCTTCTACTGTTAGTTTAAGAATATGAGACAGAAGGGAGGGCTGACTATATTATGAGAGGGACTATCATACTGGCTTGTATTTTGTGTGACCTTAACATATTACGCGGTTCAATAAACGACTGGGAAGGGGCTCCCTCTCTCTTTCACAATATGGTTAATTGAGAGTATAACATTGAAGCTCATCGTAAGTGGAATATATGAATTTATTGAAATATATACATATTAAACAAAAAAACATTATTACTATTCAGCCGAATATCCTGCAATGTTGGCCGAGTTATTTTGACACCTTGCACCTTGGGCCATCAAACCAGTCAAACTAGCATTATCCCATGTTAGAGCCAACACGAAGACGAAGCCAAAACACAAGATGAAGCCTGAAACTCAGGGTATTTTTAATCATACAACCAGTACATAATTGTCAACGAATGTTCCCCCATAATGTATTATTCAAAGACAAACGCCTGATAATTTTAGGGTGAATTTGCGTATATGGGTAATTTTCTAGAATAAGTGTTACTGAGAGCTCAAACATTATCTATCCAAAAAATGTACAACCAGTTTCAGAAACAGCTCAGCAACACCCGTTCTTACTGTGCACAGCCACACACATTGATGGCAGCTCCCGTGATACTGTGCACAGCCACACACATTGATGGCAGCTCCCGTGATACTGTGCACAGCCACACACATTGATGGCAGCTCCCGTGATACCCCTATATCATAATGAACAAGACAGTAATCAGCAAGACCACATAACTAATTGCAAGCTTCTTGCCCGAGGACCCGGACCACCTCTGTTCCACCTCTGTTCGACTATATTCTAACCAAAACTATATCAATAAATGTAAACTAGTTGAGATTGTTATAAGGTGACAATGGGATGTCATAATACAGTATAGAGCTTGATATTCGCCTGGTTGTCAAGTTGGGGATAGGCCTATACTCGTCTGTTTGTGTTAAAATAACTTAACAATTGCTTATTATCGATAAAAGAAACTGACAACAATTACTCTTTCATAGATTGAGTAAACGATATCTGAGTCGAGACGTGTCAGTAAAACTGCTTGCTAATTAAATTTAATTAGTTTTAATGATTTGACTCCAAAATTAAGCTCAGTATCTAAGCAAAATAACATATTGCATATTTTCAGGATTAGTTATGTAGTTCTTAGCTGCATCCCGCAAGTTAAAACTGGAAGAGGTTTGTATGATCCTCCTAGTGTATAATAATTATGATATTCGTTACATTTTTGACAAATACAGAGTCCACAGTTCTGCCAAAGAACATAGAAATTCATGAGCCTGTCGTCTTCGATGTATGCAACAATAGTGTTGGGAGTAAAGAGCCGAACAAATATGGTTGGAGTCTTGAAAGGTACATGCCTGTTACTCTCCGTAAGAAAGAAGGTATGATACGAGGTGTATAGAATACTATCTATTGCCACAAACAACGATCCCTGAAAGGGTGGCCACGAATGAATCGCACCCATGCCCCTCTGTCCACTGTCAGCCGACGCCCCTCCTCCCAACCACAACGCTTTAACTCGCATGCCTCTCAACTCCATCTTTCCACCTCACTCTCTGTCTGCCTCTCCTGCTTTGCCTTCCAACTCACACTCGTACACTCTCCATTGCTATTCCTTCCTCTCCACCCCCCTCTCTCCTACTTATGCCTAATCTATATTTATTAATTTCACCACAACACCACAACACCAAACACCCCCAATGAAATCAATAAAAGTATATAAAATTATGTGATCCACCGGGATTCGAACCTGGGTTACCACACAGATTTTTGCCACCCATTTCACCACCAGGACGGTTATCAAAATCTCTTCCAAGGATGTACTTTCCACCCTCTCTGGGTTTAATACTAAGAAGGCGTACGGACCGAACGGTATTCCTCTTGTACTCAAAAATTGTGCTTCTGTGCTGACTCCCTGCCTAAGCAGACTCTTCCATCACTGTCTCTCCTCTGACATTGTCCCTTCATGCTGGAAGTTCGCTCTCATTCAACCGGTCATGAAGAAGGGTGACCGCTCTCAACCCTCTAACTATCTTTCAATTGCTCTCATATCTTGCATCTCTAAAGTTATTGAAACTATTCTTACCTCAAAATGTCTTAACCTTCTCCGATATATGACGCGATTTTGAGCCTATTAGGGATACTTTAAAGCCTTTGTTACCATCAGGGGTATTTAGAAACCTTTAGTTTAGTTACTTCAACCTCTGCAGTTGTCTTATAGTTAGCTGTGGGCAGAAAACTAATTTTGGAGAGGTAATTATAAGAGTGAGTAAGAGTATTTCTTATTGCTAATCTCGCAACCTCTGCGTCATATGTGCGTGAAAGGGTTAAGCATTTATCTTCCCATAACCTACTCTCAGACTGCCAGTATGGCTTCCTTAAGGGCCGCCCTACTGGTGATTTTCTTTCTTATCTTACTAACTCCTGCTCATCCTCCATTCGGGACTTCAGTAAGACTCTCTGTTGCAGTAGACATATCGAAGGCTTTCGATAGAGTCTGGCACAAACCACTCATTTCCAAAATACCCTCCTTCGGTATTTATCCCTCCATCTGTGCCTTTGTCTCTAATTTCCTTTCCGGCCATTCCATAGCTACAGTTGTGGGCGGCCACCGTTCACTTCCTCAACCTATTAACTCCGGTTTTCCTCAGGATTCTGTCCTAATTGGAGACAAGACAGAACCCTGAGGAACACCGGAGCTGATAAGTTGAGGAAGTGAACGATGGCCGTCCACAACCGCAGCTATGGACCGGCCAGAAAGGAAATTCGAGATAAAGGCACATATAGAAGGATAGAAAACGAAGTTGGGTAGCTTAGAAATTAGATATATGTGCCAGATTCTATTAAAGGCCTTCGATATGTCTAGCGCAATAGTAAAGGTTTCACCGAAGTCCTGGAAGGAGGATGACCAAGAGTTAGTAAGATATGAAAATAGAAAGTAGAGCGACCTCTAAGGATCCATTCAGGCGATCTGAGAGTAGATTATGAGAAGAGAGATGCTTAAGAAATTTTGAAGTAATAATAGTTTCAAAAACTTTAGAGATGCAAGAAATGAGTGCAATTGGACGATAGTTGGAGGGACAGGTTGAATGAGAGCAAACTTCCAGCATGAAGGGAAGACGTTAGAGGAGAGACATAGACTGAAGAGTTTGCCTAGGTAGGGAGTCAGCACAGAAGCGCAGTTTTTGAGTACAACAGGAGGAACACCATCCGGACCATACGCCTTCTTGATATTAAGCTCAGAGAGGGTAGAAAGTACATCTTTAGAAGAGATTAGGATATTAGGCATGAGTAAGTGAGAGGGGGTTGGAGAGGGAGGAATAGCACCGAAATCATCCAAGGTGGAGTTTCTAGCGAAAGTTTAGGCGAAGAGTTCAGGTTTGTCAGAGGAAGTGACAGTAGTGTCGTCAGAGTGGAAAAGGGGAGGGAAAGATGAGGAAGAAAAATTGTTGTAGAGGTTTTTGGCTAGATGCCAGAAAGCCTGGGAATAGCTAGAGTTGGATAATTCAGTGCATTTTGTTTATATATACTCAGTATATATATATATATATATATATATATATATATATATATATATATATATATATATATATATATATATATATATATATATATATATATATATATATATATATATATATATATGTGTGTGTGTGTGTGTGTGTGTGTGCGTGTACAGATTGTTTATAAATTTTGTCTTTATTTTTTTATTTTTTGTAAAGAGATAGCAGATGTAAAACACCTAAACAGGAGTCCAGAGATATCCGAAACAGTTGTATCTTTGATTAAAATTTTATATTTATATCATGTGGGTACAATTTCTCCACCAAAATCTGCTTTCTTGGTCTATAAAGCCACGTTACCTCATGTAATTTGTCATTGACGACTTGGTTTTGTAAGGTGGTGTCCGTCACTACATTGTGAGGGCAACAGTGCATTGTGTGGCAGTATTACTGAACCACAATTCCGCACTTCCAGGAAAACAAACCGAGAGTTGTAAGTAGAGGGGTAACTCCCCTCCAGATCTTTGACAGGGAGAAATTAGCCACCTTTACTTTTATCAATTCTGTCTTGCATATTGTCTTCATGCTCAGTAAAAGCCATCGTAAAACGAGAACTTTTATTCAGCACATTAGATTGAGAGTAGGTTCTTGCAATAATAAGGTTTTATTTGCACTGGTATCGGCACCTTAACAGGATATATATTAAATTTGGTAGCCGAAATCTATCGGGAATTTGTTTCACTAGGTGTTAGTCTAGGGAAAAGGAGGGGGGGGGGGGCAGGTGGCGTGCTGAAAAGTAATGGAGAGTAGTGAGCATAGCAGTGAAGACATCGTTGCAAGACGCCGTTGTAAAGGCTTATCCCTCAATACCTTCATCATGATAGCACTGTGATTCCAGTAGTAATATATGATAGTGAAGGTAGGACATTGCTGGGAAGTCACATGTCAACTTTGAGAGAGCGGATATTTAGAGAAGCTTTTTGGAATCACGTGTTGAGAGACATTGCCAAATGAAGAAATCCGGGAGTTCTGTGGTGTGAATGTGGACGTAGGAGGGTTGCACGAGGAATGTTCTAATTTAGTTTAAAAATTATGAAAAGAATGAATGGTAATAGAATGACTAAGAGATTATACGAAACTGAGATGGAATAAAGGATGGGGCGGTATAGAACAAGGACGATGTGCATGGCTGTCGTCGGGAGAGTGGCATGGGTCGGGGGAGAGGGCTGTCTTCTGACAGAGGGTAGAGTCACTTGGAAATATTTTGTTCGCGTCTGGTGGTTTCAACTCAGACCTTGCCACACTCCGAAACAATAATAAACAGAACAGCCACAGTCTCATAACACAACCTTGCATACTTTAACCTAACTAAACCCAATCTAACCTAATCGAACCTAGAGTAACTTGGCGTAGACAAATATAATACACACTAACAAAGCTTAATCTAGTCAAACCTAGATTGTTTGCAATTTGTTTCCGTTTGTGTTGTGGCAGTTTAGAAGTGTGGTGGTTTTGACCTGCTTCTCGCTTGGCAATAGATAAAACATATATCAAATTTACGAGCTTTAAAAAGAGCTGCCTGAGCCTTTCCCTTCCCGAAACTCCCGTATGATTTAGGTGTTGCACCGCCCACCACGACCCATCATGGCTATCTGGGGGCGTAAATGACAGAGCTCGGGGTGGTTTATGTCCTGCTACATCAAGGGGAAACAGCGCCCTCACTTACTGCTTCATCTGGGAACTCCCTTTTTAACGGACCGCTTTGCATGTTCACGTCAATTATGCCTTTTCTCTTCCTGGTTGTAAATCATATTGTGTATTGTAAAATCAGTTAGAGTTCTATGAATTGTTTGGAACTTATAGTTCTGATCTGAACCAGAGTAAAATACATTTTACTCTATGTATAATGAAGGTGATATTCTGATAACTAGCTTTATTAAGAAAAGCGAAGATAATGATACTGATGCAAAAAATGAGAACGAAATAACAAGGTTGTAATTATTTAGTAAGAGAAAACAGAAGGAACCCACGGAAAATACTGTTTAAAATACTGATGGGCCGGTTTTTTGGACCACTTTCTCCCTCATGTTTAGCCCCATTAGTTTTCATATGTTAAGATGTTTGCCCCATTAGTTAGTCGATTTTAAGACCTTTCACCCCATTTCTTCGTCAATATTTAGACCTTTAGTGCTATTTAGGTGTCGATTTTTTCCCTGGTGAACGATAGTGAGCCTGTAATGTTGGAAGAACCGGCCTTCGGCCGGGAAAATTTTCTACCGAAAAATGTACGAATTAATCTAGAAAGGGGATCTAATGGATTTTTTTTTTTTTTTTTTATTTGATGGAGGTCTAGGGAGGAAACCAAGACAAATAACGAAGAACATGCACAAATCGCCCAAAAACTGAACCATCTCCCCTTAACCCTTAATTAGCGGCTCACCACATAAGTCGAGTTAAATAAAGCTGGACTATGTGGCGGCGCTCGACATAACTGAGAGAGAGAGACAAGTGGTGGCAGGAGACTAGCGAGCGTATGACTGCTCCAGACCACCGCGGCGAACTACTGAGCTACATACTGAATTATATGGGGAAAGTACCGAATTACATGCTTTTTGCACTCGCGTTGCACGGTTATTGCAAGAAAACTAGCCATCATAAAAGGATCGTTATGGTGTACTTGTTTTACGTTCTGGGTCTTATTTAGGCATAAATAAACCGCATAGGCCGCTCGTAAGGTGTTAAAACCTTACTTTTACGTTTATTGTTAGTTTTTGTTTTTGTGGAAGGTGATATACAGTAGGTAAGGAAGGTTGTAACATACTCTGGGTCACAACATACAGTAGAGGGAAGATGGGTGGCAAGAGTATGTAAATAACCTTTAGAACGAACTATATCAAGTACGGTATATGAAAATATTTAATTCATATTTACCCCTTGCCTACGATACATACATACCTATACAAACACTGACACAGACACACTTCATACCCTCGCCTACCTTACATGATGGACCATATTATCACAATGTTAAGTCTGGCCCTTAATCTCTATGCAGGTAGAGATAGGCCAACTTCATCACAGCACCCTCCATGTTGTATACCTTGTTTTGCAAATCACTATAGCCAGCTTTGATAAATTTTTTGTGTTACCAAACATGCCATTATTCTATTATCCCTTTGTATTTTACCAAAGGCCTACTTTCTCTTGAATGGCTTAGAAATTTGAAGTAAATTAATTGAAAGAATACTTACTAAACACTAGGCATATACTCTAATTAATTAGTAGCGTAATATTATTTACATGACCAAATATATTCTAGCATTGGATCATCATTGTCACGCCCGTCTTATGCATATGATGTTATATATTTAGCAATATTTACAATATGGGATGTATCAAGAAAGACGAACAGTAAAGGAAACAATACGGGTTTCTGTCATTGAAAAATGTCATGGTTCTTTTTCATGATTATCAATATGCAAATACAATCAAATTTGTTTTATATACATACATATTCAGTATACATACATCAGAATATATCCCATTGGGTAAATTTGGATAATGGGAAGAACAAATGTGGTCATTGACTTTTCTGAGTGACTACACGACATGACGCCGGTATAAATCTTATTGGCGTCATTCGACCCAATAAAAACCGAGTTTTACTGCATACCTTGCCTCTACAATAACACTGCAACCTGACCCGGCCTATCTCTCTCTCAAATGTTATAAAAGTTTCTCCATTACAAAATATTTGTTTCCATATTTCCGTTTTATCTCCCAAGATCTAAGGCAAACACTATTATGAACTCTCCTCATACTGCATTATGAACTCTCCTCATACTGTATTATGAACTCTCCTCATACTGCATTATGAACTCTCCTCATACTGCATTATGAACTCTCCTCATACTGCATTATGAACTCTCCTCATACTGCATTATGAACTCTCCTCATACTGCATTATGAACTCTCCTCATACTGCATTATGAACTCTCCTCATACTGCATTTCTTTCTCCTTTTAGCATTATTATTCGTCATGTTAAATCTCAAATTCGTCTTACTAATTTGTTTGTCCCTTTATCTTATCTCTTAGCTTATATATCATATCCGTTTCACTTATTTTGTCCTTCTCGCCCTTCTATTCCACTTGATCATCCACTCTTTGTTCGCTTCATCTCTCATTCATTCTCTCCTATTCCTCTTCTTCATGCCCCTTCTAAATCATACATTTTCTGTCCAAGCCCATTTGTCTATTTCTTCTGTTAGGGATATCTCTTCCTCTTGTTTTGCTTGTTTCTCTTTATCTTCTTGCTTCCTTTCCTCCACATTATCCTCCTCCTTCTCACGTACTATCATCTGACCGTCACCAGGTACCTCTCTCGTGTCGCTCAGTCCTTCCCCTTATATATAAAATCTGTCCACTCTCTTGTCTCTACAAGTCCACTCAACTTTCAATACATACTCTGGTTTTAAAGTTACATATATGGTGCTTGTCCATGCATTGTCAACAGATAAAACTTGACATTGATATAAACCTTGTAGAGTTATTGCTCTTACGATATGCATTACATCACTGAATAACGGTACAGTCAGATTTCGTATATGTTCATGCACATGTGTAAGCTTAGATTTACTGTTGCACTCATTATTTATATATGAGGACGTTAGAAATACAATACGCCAAAATAATATCCCCTACCAAAAAATAAATAAATAAAAATGGATAAATAAAATAAAATCAGTGAAAGTTCTCCAATTTTCTAAATGCCATAAATAACTTTTCAGTCAAGCTATCATGTGTAATCTGTAATCAACATGATAGCTTGACTGATGAGACAGATATGATTTTTTTTTTTAATTGGTGAAATTTGTCTGTGATTTTCTCGGTACGTTATGTCACTTTGACGTCATATATTTTTGTGCGGGCCAAAATACTGCCCGGAAAACAACTCGTGTGAACCGGGCTTTAACGGGGCAGGCAGAGGGAGAGTGTGCAGGCTGGTCGCTTTGATACTTGGAGTCGGACCAGTAGATCTTCCGCAGCACCAGGTCCAATTTCAGAGCGTTGGGCCACCGGATATCACGGGACACGAACCCTTCCAACCTCAGCGCCGAGATGTGTTCGACGGCTATGTATGTAACGCTCAGCCCTAGTGTCGATATCTTATTGACGGCTATTCTTGCCTTTATTTACCCATGTTACAGGGGTAAATAAGAATCCCAGATGACCTCGGTGAGTGGTTTTATGCATGTATTCCTTCATTACTATCCCATACTATATCTTTTCAGGAAAACAAATGTTTTTGAAATTGGCTGGGTTCTGAGTGTCAATCAATAATCAATCAGGTGAGGCTAAAGAGTTTAAACGTGTCGGCTATTCGGCCTGTAGTACGGGTTAGTGTATCTAAAATACCATATGATAGGGATTATAACGTGGAAGAGTTATGTATATATATATATATATATATATATATATATATACCGGTATATATATATATATATATAATTATATATATATATATATATATATATATATATATATATATATATATATATATATATACGGTGTATATACTGTATATACAGTATATATATGATTGGGATTGGGACTTTGATGAAACTTATTCTATTACGCTAGACATATCGAAAGCCTTGGATAGAGTCTGGTACAAATCTCTAATTTCAAAACTACCCTCCTCCCTCTATCTGTGCCTTTGTCTCTAATTTGCTTTCTGACCATTCTATAGCTACAATCACTCCAAAAGTCACGTGATGATGCCATAGCACACCTATCTTCTAATTTATCAATTATTTCTGATTGCGACAGTTATGATTTTGTTTATTTCAATGCCTTCAAGACCCAATTTCTCCTTCAATCTACCCGTCGCATTCTTCCACAAGACTATCAATTACTCTTCTACAATACACAAATCAATCCTTCATCTTCTCTCAATATTCTTGGCGTATCTTTCACTTCCGACCTTTCTTGGAAAGATCACCCCGCACAGCTTCTTGCTCTGTATAGGTGCTGCACAGTGCGCCAATGTATCGAGTATTTTTGGTATGTGTGGGGAGGTTCCATCCATATCGCACTTCTCGAAATATTAGAGTCAAAAGCATTTCGCCTCATCAACTCACTTCTTCAAACTAGTTATCTACAATCTGTTTCTACATGCCGAAATGTTGCATATCTTTCACTTTTCTATCACTAGTACAACGATCAGTGTTCTTCAGAGTTCTCTCGCTGCATACCCCCTCCCTTGCGGTGAGTGTTGAAAGGCTGGTGCCCTTAAACACAGTCCAACTCCTATTCTGTCCAGCTCTCAAACCAAAGAATTTGAACATTATCTTAGTCTACCTTCTACTAAACTATTGAACTCTGGAACTCTCTTCTAAATCAATCTTTCCTTCATCCTATGACTTATACTGCTTTATACTTCGTGTGGCCAGTCATTTTGACCACAATTCCCTTTGAATTTGGCTCTCTGTCACTCTTTTGGATTTTTAGGAGACTCTCTATACGGGCAGCCTGCCTTTTGTCTCCTGCATCCAAATAGAAGAAAACATAAGAACATAAGAAAATGGGAGTCTGCAAAAAGCCGATCGGCCCACACAAGGCAGATCCCTGTCACACCCAACCCCAATTACATAACAACATAAGGTCATAAGATCGCAGGAAACTGCATATGGCCATGCGGCCCACATGAAGCAGCTCCCATTCCCACCCAGCCCATATCACTCATATGGGAAGCCAACTTATGCTTAAAGCATTCAACTGTTTCTGAGCTAATTACTGTTCTGGGCAGTGCATTCCACATGTTAACAACGCTATTTCCAAACCAGTGCTTTCCTATATCTTTCCTAAATCTAAACTTATCTAACTTGAAACCATTTGAGCGGGTTATGTCGCCGTTCTTTAGCTTTAATACCTCATCTATATCGCCCTTATTTAAACCTTTTATCCATTTAAATACCTCTATCATGTCTCCCCTACATCTTCGTTTCTCTAGTGAGTGCAGGCCTAAAACTTTCAACCTCTCCTCATACGATAAATTTCTAATATTATGTATCTTTTTGGTCATTCTTCTTTGGACTGCCTCTAAACTTCTAAAGGGTCGATATCCATTCTATAATAAGGGCACCAAAATTGAACAGCATAGTCTAAATGGGGTCTTACTAGAGCTAAGTATAGTTTTAAGAAAACTTCAGCAGTCCTGTTGCTAACACTCCTAGATATGAATCCTAGAATTCTATTTGCCCTATTCCTAACACTTATACACTGTTTTCTGGGTTTCAGATCATTCTCACACTCTGAGTTATCCAATTCTACATTGTCTAGTTTGTATTTTGCATCTAAATTACGATTTCTAATCCTTAATACCTTACATTTGTCTACATTGAAACTCATCTGCCAATTTATGGACCACTCGTGCAAGTGATCGAGATCATTTTGAAGACATTCCCAGTCGCTAGCTGACTCTATTATCCTACCTATTTTAGTATCATCAGCAAATTTACTGATCCTACTCTTTATGTATGAGTCAAGATCATTTATGTAGATAATGAACAGAAGGGGCCCCAAAACCGACCCTTGGGGGACCCCACTTTTAACTAATCCCCAGTCCGATTTTACACCATTTATACTAACTCTCTGTTTCCTACCAATCAGCCATGACTTAATCCACTTGAGTAGCATCCCCCCAATACCATGTCCTTCTATCTTCCTTAACAGCCTTTCATGTGGAACTTTATCAAAGGCCTTACTGAAGTCTAAGTAAACGATATCATATGACTTGCCGTTATCTACCGCTTCATAAACCTCGGAGAAAAAACTGAGTAAAATTGTTAGGCAGGATCGTCCTGGAGTGAAACCATGTTGAGAGGGTTTTATTAACTTGAACATATCTAAGTGATTTCTAATTTTCCTGGCAATAATTGATTCTAGCAATTTCCCTATAATTGATGTGAGACTAATAGGACGGTAATTTGATGCTATGGACTTATCACCTTTTTTAAATATCGGAATTATATTTGCGAGCTTCCATGAATCAGGAACTAATCCTAAAGCTAGTGAATTATTAAATAGGTGAGTTAATGGGTAACTTAATTCGTCCTTGCATTCTTTTAATACCCTAGCATACACCTCATCTGGACCTGGAGATTTCTGGGGTTTTAGTCTATCTATTTCCTTAATTACTTCGTCACTGGTGACCTGAACTGTGCTTAATATTTCGTCTATACTACCGTTAAAAACTTGGTTGACTACTGGAACTTGATCTAAATTTTCGTTTGTAAAAACAGAAAGGAAATTACTGCATCATTAAGTTTGTTCCTGTTGCATAAGGTAAAATCCTCATCATTTAGAAAAAATAATTAGTGGCTAGGTAACAAGTTAATTTAAACCCCCTTCTTCTATTCTATAAGTATCAACATATTATATTTATAGTAATTTGGGAATCGGTGGCAGCATTATTACTACTAAGATAATTAGAAGTAAATGAGGGTAATCCAGAGTCTACCAGAAGCAGAGAATCATCGAGAAAGCCGACCAGTCTTCAATCAACCAAGTACAACATAATATATTCATAATTAACACCTTTCTAGGTCACAACACCTTTGTACCTTACACACACACATATATATATATATATATATATATCGGAAATGGGAACGTTCCTGGGGAATCTCAACTTCAGGAGGAAAAGAATGACGAGGGACGTAACAACCAACATCTTTATTACACACATTTTCAAACGTTTCGACATATAGTGTATGCCATTATCAGTGACCTAAAAGTGAACAAAAACGAAAACATAAATTTATTGAGGGATATAAAGTATGTAGATTTAAATCTGAGTAACGCTAAAACCTAAAACTAAATAAAATAAAATGTATAGGCCTAGATACTAAACATTTAAATTTGAAAACATATGGAGGATTAGGCAACACTTAAGGGGAAAGCAGAAGTCGAAATATTGAGTTTAGGTTGAATTTTCTTAATGTGAAGGGATTCTAAAATTCTCAAGTTTACAGAAGAGCAACTATCAATGATTTTAAAGTTGTCCTTGTTTAGCGGAATTTTACATACCTTAGTGCAATGGTCCCTCACAGCAGAGTGAGGAGGGTTTGTGAGTGGTTGACCCGTCCTGTAAGACTGATCTAAATGCTCATCAACTCGACTCTTAAGTGAGCGAACAGTGATGCCCACATATCCCGCTTGGCAACTGGGACAATTAAAACTATAAACAATTGACGAGCGAAGGTTGTCTGGCAGGCGGTCTTTAAAATGAAAACATTAACCAATTGTGAACTTATTAACAGGTATGAATTTAAAGATCTTGTCTGGGTAAAATTTAAGTAAGGTAATCTCAAGAGACGTTATTATTTTCTTGGTCCAGTCACCTAGATAAGGAATGCAAAAATAAATTACCTCCTTACTTGCTGTGGGAATAGACATTTTGGGTTGGAATTTCTTGTTTAGGAATCTGCCTAGTTGTTTATCAAAGAATGATCCCGTATATCCATTATTACTAAAATACTTCCTCAAAATGTTAACTTCATTATGGAACATAAAATAATTAGATGAGAGGCTAAACGCTCGATGGAGGAGAGTCTTGATGCTATTTAGTTTAAAATTAAAATGACAGAAACTGAAAAAAATAGTGCCTAAACCCGAGAAGGTTGGTTTCCTAAAAATCGAGAGAGTTAAACCGCCATTCTTCTTGTTAATTGAAAGGTCTAAAAAGGGGAGTTTGGAATAATTTTCTTCTTCCATCGTAAAATAAATGTTATTATGTTGTGAATTAAGGTACTCTAAAAACTTAACAGTGTGACCTTTCTCCTGGAAAAATACTAGCGTATCATCGACATAGCGACGATAGAGAAGTGGTTTGAAGGCAATGGGACAGTTGTTAATCCAGTTTTTTTTCTTCATGGAAGCATAAGAACACATTAGCAAGAGTGGGGCCCAGGGGAGATCCCATGGCTACGCCATCGATCTGTTTGTATAGATCACCATTAAATAGGAACATGTTATCTTTAACACAGACTGATATTAAATTCTTAAAAACTCTCTTTGTCAATCCTATAAACTTATCGACTCCCGAAAAAGCTAAATTTGCACATATATCAATTGTTTCATTGAGTGGGATATTCGTAAAAAGTTACTTGACATCATAACTAACCATAAAACATGACTCGGGTAATTTATAATCTGACAAATATTGAGCTAGATCGTACGAATTCTGAACAGTATAGTCATTGGTTGTGAAAGGACTCAGGATAGGTACTAAGAATTTTGACAATTTATATGAGGCTGTATTATATGCTGCCATTGATAGTTGCTCTTCTGTAAACTTGAGAATTTTAGAATCCCTTCACATTAAGAAAATTCAACCTAAACTCAATATTTCGACTTCTGCTTTCCCCTTAAGTGTTGCCTAATCCCCCATATGTTTTCAAATTTAAATGTTTAGTATCTATACCTTTTATTTTATTTAGTTTTAGGTTTTAGCGTTACTCAGATTTAAATCTACAGACTTTATATCCTTCAATAAATTAATGTTTTCGTTTTTGTTCACTTTTAGGTCACTGATGATGGCATACACTATATGTCGAAACGTTTGAAAATGTGTGTAATAAAGATGTTGGTTGTTACGTCCCTCGTCATTCTTTTCCTCCTGAAGTATGTATATATATATATATATATATATATATATATATATATTATAATTTATATCTATATATATATATATATATTATAATTTATATCTATATATATTATATCTATATATCTATATATACTGTATATATATATATATATATATATATATATATATATATATATATATATATACTGTATATAATTTATCATTCATGTACCTTTATACTTGTTAAAGCTATAGATTATGCACATACCGTACGTCACCTCAGCTTTTGACAATATTAATTGACTATATATTCCTCGCTCTCCTAATATTCTAGCGTAAATATGTATACATTTCTGGGTATAAACACGCCAGTCCACCCCCCCCCCCCCCCCCACCCGCCAACACACACAATCAAGCATAAACAACTATGAGCTAATATTATTTTCATTCAGCTCTATTATGAAGCCATTAGCACGACGCCTGGTAAAGAGGGAATCGCATGGAACCTTCATCACTCATTTTTACCCCCGCAACTCTGATCTAGCAGTTTCTGAAATATATTTTATTAGAATTTTGTCATATACAATACTCTAATTTCAGTCGAATTGCCGATGGTCTCTAAATATCAATGACGTGAAGATGCTGATCAAAAATTGACGATCAAAGCTCTCATGTGATACCCTATGCTAATCGTGACTTTGATGCTTTGCATTTTTCGTTCTACCTTTGATTTTTTTTAACCTTCTATATCAGATGATAAAATGTCTTTCTTAATTGTATATCAGTTACCGACAGAAGATTTGTATACAATTAGGAAATGCTCTCTGGGGTATTAATAAT